>CM025786.1:10992317-11037393 GCA_014636745.2 Centella asiatica
TCAAGTGTCAAGACATGTTACCAATGACTATGTAGTTAGTTTCTTGTTCAGATAGTTATTAAGGTGGTTCTGTCGTTTAAGTTTTCTTGAACTCTTTTTGTAGCATGAAACTTGGTAAGCAAAGGTCATGATTTTTTTTCTTTAATATGGTTAGTGAGCACTTCTATCTATGTCACCATAATAAACGGATATATTAAAATGCAGAGAAATGTAAAAGAATATGATATCTAATAAAGCTTTTAGATTTCTTTCAAGTTCATGTCAGTATGTCACAAATAACAAAAAGAAGTATGCCATCATTGCAAGGTTGGATGCTGAATTTTATAAGGTAATAAAATTACTAGGATATAATAAATTCAGATAATGTTTGACATTGGTTGGTAACTTATATAATTCTGGAGGATTTTTACTTAGAGTTTCAATTTTTTCTATACAATTTATGCTATCTTCATCATCAAATTATATTTGATTGATTATTAATGTTTAAAATAACTTTGGCCACTTGTTACATAATATACCTGAAGAACTCGCTGTTGCCTAGCTTCTTTATTTTGTGCATCACGATCCGCATTGGATGGATGATTTGTCAACTTATGAGGATGATCAATGCCCCCATCTCTTTGATAACAAGCATTGCATACATCATAATCAGGGCATATCTCGCACCGCCAACCTTGACCAGCTTCTATGTCAAGATGACACATATTGCATGTCGTCACAAAAGCAGGAGCAGTGGGATTGTGAAGATGATAAAGGACCATCATTGAAGAATATTTAGCACGACGTAGAGTATCATACTGATAATGGTTTCCTTGACAAAGGCTAAGAAATGCCTGACGAGTATCAAAGAACTCGCTCTCAAGAATCTCATCTTTGTCTTTGGTGTCCGCAGGTACACCATTAATTTCAACCTGAAGTAGTTATGTCCAATCCAATTCTGTCAAGACAACTTAATGAAATAATAGAAAGAACAAATGCGAGGACAGAAGCAAAACCCTATCAAGGAAACACAAGAAAACAACAGAACTTACTGGATAAAGCATATGTTTCTCCCTTTGATTATTGATAGGATGTCTTTTTCTCTCTTCAAGTTGTTGTTCAGCTTCATAACACCTGTATGATACAAGCACAAACATTAAAATGCATTAAAAACAAAATAGCATGATATAAATTTGTAAGTGTTGTCCGTTACAGGACATCCTCATAGAAACTGCCAAACCAAATTCAATAACAATGTAAATAACCAAATTTGAGCCAGAATATTCATAAATCTTAAGGTTGTGCCAACATCTTATAAATGTCGTCTATTTATACTAAACCAACATATAGAAACTGAGGGATTAACTGTTATGAGAAAGGTTATCTAGATGTTAGTTTATTACAAGTCAAGTTGTCTGCCCTACATGAAGCAAAAAGTCTCAACAAACAGGTGGTTGTACAGTCATTTTAGCCCGAAACTGATGGTGTACTCTCCAAGCCTTACCGAACAAATCTACATATATTGCACACGAGCCATTTCAGCATTAATAAGACTGGTCCTGTCCAGCGCATACAGACATACAGTGAGTCATATTATTATTTAGATTAATGAAACTAGTCAACTCCTTCAGTAATCTCATTGCATGTCCAGAATTTAGTTTTTAACTTTACTACTAGAATTTGGTCAAACTAGGAAATAGCGAAGAACGTTGGCAAAACCGCAAAGCAAGATGAATTATTAAGTATGAGAACTTAACCAACATGAAGTAGTCGCAGGCTATGTTACATGGACTTGGGAAGGGGATACGGGTGCGGGTAATATCTAGGTATCGGATTTGTCCATTTTTGAGTAATGGGATAGGGGGACTCAGTGTATAAGGATCCAAATGTTAGACATGGGTACTTGGATACGGTATGTTATTGATTTTATGATATATATACACACACACACATACATATGTGTGTGTGTGTATGTACATAAATGTTATAAATGTACATAAAATTAGTTAATTCAAAGTTTTGGGGCTAAAATGTAAATATTTTAAGTTCAAGATATTTTACAAAGTTCCAAGTTATGGGAGGTCTATATAGATCTTCACAAGTATTGGTACCTAACAGATATTTTGAGAGATAAGACCAGACCAGATCTAATCTTTAAACTTGTGGAATAGGTGAATCAGTTCAAAAAAACAACAGAAGACATCAATGCCTTCGAGAAGCGAATGATCAACGAAGACTTGGTTGCCACTGAGATGACCATCACAGATCTGGTTGATTGTCGGTCGATTCTCACTCTTCTTGTCTTGTTCCACCTATGCTAGTCTCAAGGTGTGATTCCTTCCCTTTTCTTTTTTTGTCTTCTTTTTCTGTTCTTTACCCCTTTTCTGATTCTCCAGCGTCCATCTTCGATGTCCAAAAAAGTCAATGTGTCCAAGTGTCAGTCAAAGAGTTGGACACAGATCCCGTACTCCTATCCGTGTCGACACGGGTACTTAGCCCAAATGTGCCGAGTCCGTGTAACATAGGTCACAGGATTATTTTACCAAGTCTCATAACGGATTAACAAATGAAATACCTGGATATCTCAAGTAAATCTGAAGACATAATCTTTTTATAGTGATAAACCTATTCCAAGGTCCACACAATTTCACATCAACATAAGCCAGTAAATGTTAGTCATTACTTTATAGAGAATAAAGGGGCACATATTTACCATGGACCATGTTAAACATATGTATGGCATGGACAGCATGGTTCAAAATCCCACCAGGAGATGGAAGGTTGAAGTAGGATGGAACAATAGAAGAAAGAAGAATGATATCAAAGGGGATATTCACGGCAACACCCACAAAAATAAAATAATATCAATTCATAATTCAAGTCTTGGTGAAAATTTGATGAAAATAAGGGAGGTTACAACCATATTAATACTAATCCTACAACTTCATAAGTAGGATAAATCCCTAAAATATCTCACCTAATAAATGCATAAATACTTTTCTAGAGTATTTCTAACAAAAATAACTAATAGCTACTAATAATTAATTACACAATAATTAGTGTCTGAGTAATAACAGAAACTAATCTACAACGAATAATTTTAATTTCTTGTTCTGCATTATTCTCCCCTCCTTCGAAAAAAAATACTTATCCTTGAGTTTTGGACATGTTGAGAACCAAGAAGAACTGGGAGAAATTCTGCACGCAGAACTTGAAGTTTTAACATTTTAATTCCACTAGAAGACTCTTTGGAAATAGATCTGCCTCAAGGAAGAATATTGGATGAATCAGTCTCAAATTCATTCTCTGAAAAGAAATTTGCTTGATTTTTATGGACACATCTTTTCCATGTTTTATGCATGCAAAAATTTCTGTTTCTGGATTGATTCAGTTCTCAAAGAAGATGGTTATAAGATCTAGCAGAAGTAACCTTAAATAGCTAAGTGTGCAAGGAAAGAATTGAATAAACTAAAAGTAAGATGTTACATATTTAATAATTGAGAAGATCTCACTCAGTAGAAAACGTTGCATCTGGTCGAACAACGTAAGCTTACTATGATAAAGAACCTCTACTGGATAAGTGCTAAAAGAACCTTCCTAAATCGAAGGCTAAAAGGTAATTGGAAACCTAGCACCAATACATCCTTACATCATCCTCTTTGCAGACAATTCATTGGCATCTTTGTCATGGCTTTGCTGTGGTGTTGCCTGTCGGTTGGTGCTGTTCATGGCAAGAGGTTGCCTTGCTGAGGAGCCATAGCCCATCAGGCATCCACCGTGCCTGAAAGGCATCCAAGACATCCTGGTGACAACAATTTTCTGGACTTCTTCTTCAAGGTCTCACCTGGTTGGTTTTATGGTCCATGAGAAATGAACTGACCTAACCTAAAAACTAAAATGAAAAAGGGATTGGGCACCCAAGTCCATAAACCAGATCAATACTTGAGAAGAGAAACCTAAGTGAGAAGCTGAAGAATCTTCGACAAAGGCAGAGTCACCAAGACAGACTCGTTGACCATTATGGACCAGGAAGCACTGCTGCTTAGTCGATCTCCTCCAAGAGAGTTAAAATAACAAAAACTGCCCTACCACAATGTTTTTTTATGTTTTTCCTTTAGCAGTAGTAGAATAAAAAAGTTTGGTAGATGTTCAACATATTCATACTTTTATCCTGATCGCTCAGAAGGTAAGAAGTTATTTGTTAATCTCAGATATAGAAGGCAGTATTCTGCAGTTATTATGTTCAAAACCTTGTGCCTCTGAAGTAAGAGAAGGCTTCAGGAGTGATAGAAAAGAACTCGAGTTTATATGAAAAAATGTTTGATAACTATAAAGAAAATTAAAACATGAAGGGGAAATTCTTACTTATCACATAGCTGGAAATTTTTGCACTGGTTGCAAACCCAACGGTGTCCAGATGCCATTTGAATACAGCAATGACTGCAGGAATGCTGCAAATGAACCATTATGAAATCTTCCTTCATTGGGCTAATTGTTTCACCAAGCTGAGAAGAAAATGAAATAAGTAAGAACACAACTTCAACAAGGTAAAAGAATGTTTAGAAATTCAGCAACTGACAATAAATAGAAAAGACTGACAAAAGATCATATGGCAGTAGTACAGAATCGAGTAAACTATAGTCCTGGAAGGAAGAAAAGGAGAGTAACAAACTCAATAGTATCAACACGGGTTTATATCATCATGCCACAGACACACACACACCCCGACACTTAATAGCACTACATAAAGTCAAAAGTAACAAAATCAACAGTGTCATCACAGATTTGTATGTATCCAACATAACTAAAAAGTAATCGTCGACAATAATCATGGTGCAGGAAATAAGTTTATAGAGCATCACTTGGGGAGCACAGGTAAGAAGGTTACAAACTAAGCTAGCAAACATAGGAGGTTTATAACTATTTGATGGTACAATTACTTTATGCATAAGCAACAGATCCTTTGATGCATTTCCAGAAAGATCAGCTTGACCAGACGCTTTTAAAACTCTTCTTGAAATTGTTTTTTTTGTTGTTCCCTTTTTATGCAGCTTTCTGCCATCCTCCTCTTGCTGAAGCTGTAAGATAATATCCTCAGCAGCACCAGGCCAATAGTCTCCATCAAAATATGGTAGTCGAGCTGCAGTCACCTTAGCTTTACATTCCCCAGCAGAAGGAACAAAGAAATGGTCATATAAGTTAGTTAACTCAACAACGATATTTTCCTTTGCAGCTTTCCTCAACATTGACAAATACCTGTTGTA
This sequence comes from Centella asiatica, assembly GCA_014636745.2. Taxonomy (NCBI): domain Eukaryota; kingdom Viridiplantae; phylum Streptophyta; class Magnoliopsida; order Apiales; family Apiaceae; genus Centella; species Centella asiatica. The sequence goes on from CM025786.1 coordinate 10,997,561, forward strand.
GAAGGTATAAGGGCAGATGTCAAATTGCATATGATAAAACATCAGAAAGGGGAAGGGGTGGGGGTAGCGAGGAAAGGAAAAAAAAATATGGGAAAAAGAAATCCACCATAACAGAGATTGTGTGCTCACCACTCCCGGAGTTTATCAGATTTTGGTGTCTTTTGAATCTCCGGATGGCAATATAAAATATAATCTTCGCCCTTCAAAGGAGGACATGCCCATATGTAGCAACTCGTGAAACCACGTTTCTTACAATATTCTAAATATCCAATCTGAAAAAAGAATCAAATTGTAACTACAGTCATTGAGGCAGAATAATACATATAAATATACATTATAAGAAAAACAAACATGGGGGGCAATTCATTTCTCTAAAAGTGAGTTGCTCGTGTCGCTTTCCGTGCATTCCTTTATTTTCTTGTAATTTTACTGTCTGTTGCTTATTGTACTATTGGCTAATGTTAAAATATCTATTTTACTATTTGTATCAAACAGATAATATCTTTTTATTTCTTGTTAATTCTACTACCTATTTTTTTTATTGGGCACCTTGAGACAAATTAGTGGTTTCTCGCATCATTATGATAAAATTAGTACTTCCTTGCATAGTTGCATGTATATGATAAAACCTTTCAAATTTATTATTCTCAACATTTATAAAGCTTCAAGGCCTTCAATACATTGATGGTATATAGGACTGTTGATCACCAAGGTAGGGCCTAGAAGGAAAAGCACACTTGCAGTGCATCTCAGATCAAATGTTTGAGCAGGCCAGTGCGGTATATAACAACAATAATACAACTGAGATAAAAACAAAATCAAAAAGAGAAGAAGAAAATTTCCAAAATTCATAAACAAGAAGGCAAAAAATATATACAGAGAAAGCAAATATATAACACCATATTGCATTAAAAAAATTTAAGAAACAATATTATAAGGCACAAAAAAATAATTTTCAAGCATATGAAAGCTTCAATATCCTCTTTCAATTGAAAATATAGATGAACCTCAAAGGTATGGGTAAAGGCCTTGACGGATTCTATAACTTAACAGTTCATATCAAATCAAAGAATCAAGCAGGTAACAGTGTTGCACAACTAATAATATACATGTGAGGGAGACACGTGTGTTTGTGTGAGTGTACATATGGTATGTATGCCCCCACTCCCCAACCTACACATACAAATTCCAACAGAATCCACAAACAAGAAAGCAAGAAAACTAGAGACTAGAGATAAACTTGCCAAAATTTCATGGTAAACAAATGTGCGGAGAGCCTCGCCAGTCACTGCTTTAATCTCCGGCCTAAAATACTTTACAGAATCCAGGTACGAGAGATAAACACGGCGATGATTTGGCTGCTGACACTCGGCACCAAATTCTTGAACATACATGCCAAATAGACACACTTCTACGCCTTCAATTTTCTGAAACAGCAATACCACCTGGAAGAAGAGTCTTAGCGATAAGATAGCACAAATATAACATCAATAAAAGGAGAATATGTAAAACTAATCCAGGTATCCAAAATTTCCTCTATACCTTTGACTTATAAGGAAACTCTGTCGGGTAATTCTCTTCCTTAAAAATCTCAAGAAATCGCGGCTTCACTTCCAACTTTTTGTCCACTGAAGACACAACTCGGATAACAAGAAATTCTGCTCCTGGAACCTGATGGGAAAAAAACAACAGTAAAGTAGGTGGTCAAGATTGTACATCTGGAAACAAAACAAAAAATTGAAATATAAATTATGAAGTACATTAGAATTAGTTGTACACATTTCCTAAGTTTGTCCCATCAAAATAAATACTGATTTGCCACCAAAAGTCTGATGATCATAGCTTGACAACCCAGTTCATTCTCCACAACCACCTTCCCAAACCCCTATTCCACTCCTCTCCCCACCAACCCACCTAACCAAACAAGACAAAAAAATTATTCCTTCTCCCATCCCGACGAATAGGAAAAACTGGAGGATATAACCCAATAACTGTTAACATTCTAATGCCATGTATTAGAAAATTATACAAGGGTGCCATAATTCTCCATACAATTCAAGTTGCTAATCATGAAGTCTATACCATTAGGGAAAGCGTAGCTTCCACACAGTTGCTAATTATAAAAAGTCTAGCACAGTCAAGTTTTGAAGCTTCAATACATGTATCTTATTAGATGCCTATTATTGTCGAAATCAGCGCAGAAGATGCACAACTTTCATTAGATATAACAATATATGCTGGTAAACACTCATTCAGTACAAAAAGTGTCATTCATTAGCAACAAAAATGTATGCTCTTGTAACAGTTAACCATGGTAATAGCAGAGCAAGTAACTAAAATACCTCATCATAAGTTTTCCCTTGGACCCTTGCTCTTTCCGCCCTTTCCTGCTTCAGTCGTTTAAATAATCTCTGTTCAATGTGATCGCTGAGAATTGTTCTGGGCAAATCTTTTGCTCCAAGAACTGCACTCTGTGGCAAGGGTGTACGCTCTCCTCTTTCAACTTCTGTTATATAGCAGTTTGGACAAGTATACTCAGCTTGCCCACCATCATTCCTCCGTCCGTTAAATAGCGCACAAATTTGATGTTGCCAAGCTTCACACTTATCACATTGAACCCACTGCATAAAAAGCGGAAAAGATCAAAAAACAATTCAAATTTCATTTCCAACAAAAGAATAAAAAATGAGGATGTCACATTACCCATTCTTCTGTATCTTCGTCATTTTTCTTCTTCTCCAATCTTGCCTTAGGAAGAGAAGTTCCATCAATAACAATTGTGTCTCCACGAGCTTCATTATGGCATGGAATGCACAAGTAGTGACGTGTATCACCGGCTCCTATGGTGTAATACATTGCATTTCTTTTTATGCGAGCACCACATGTTGAGCAATATATCGGTGGCGGTTCAAAGGTAAGTTTCTCAACTGCACATAGTTGACAAGAATTCTCACTCATTGAGTGCTCCATGGCTTGGTTCTTCTCTGCTTTGGCTTTACTCTGTCAATAGAAATTTATAAGGAACAAATCGCTCGAAAATAAATGAAAAATTAACAAACTAATAAGAAAAAATGCATTTCTTTTTCCAAATAAGGAAATAGATCCAAAATAGCCTTTAATGTAATCTTAAGTGCATCAAGTACCAGAAAATAAGATACAAACAAATGTAAGTATATGAGAAGCCTGTGGCGGGTTTGAGAATATGTTCTTCCATGGACTTTAAAATTCATCAAGTGTCCATGTTGGCCAATTGACAACAAATCAACTACATAATATACTTCTTCCACACTTGTTTTTGAAATGCTGTTAAGAGGTTTATGTCAAAGAAAATTCAATCCCGAAATAATTTGACATTCAATAGATATTTGCAGAATACATAATCCAGTAAAGTTATTAGAGGCCAATGCAAATTAGCTCATCTAACTTAATTAAACAGTGTAAGCCACTATCTTTGGAAGAGGTTAAACACATTACTTGAGGTGCTTACTTTTATAAGTTCCAATTATTTCCCATTCAACTTCATGGTGGATGTACAAAATCCTAGCTTTAACACTGTCAAATGAAACGTCACCAATGGTTGACTGAAAACTTCATAGTTTGACATGTATAACATATTAAGTAATTGGTCATTAATTTCATAGTGCAAGGTGATGTCATTAACAATGACGTAACCATCTTACCCCTCATTAATACAATAAAGTATTATAATCTCAAATTACTTCTTCCATCCATTGAGTCTGCCTCGCATATTTCCAAAATTTATCTTTTATGGAAAGTTTGTTCTTTTAATTTGTCCAAATTGCCCTTATTATATATCAGGAATGCCTTGTGTGAGTTAGTTACTTACTGTTATTGTTACTGTTATTGTTACTGTTACTGTGTTGTATTAGTGTTATCAGTGTTGCCTGTGTTGTGACTTGTTATCTAGTGTTACTTAGTGTGTTGTTTGTGTGTCAGTCAAGTGGTTGTAATAGCTTGTTAGGAAGTTAATGAAATATTTCGCTTTGGTGAATTGTCTCTCTATACATTTCTGTTTCTCTCTATTCTCATCTCTCTCTCCTGTTCTTCTCTCTTCTTCTCCAATCTTTCTCTAAATCTCCATCTCTGAGGTCAGGATTCAGTAATGGAATCCTGACATTATACCCACTTGTCGGGCCCCACCAAACTTACTTCTAAACTAGCTCATACTTTAATCACTCATTCAAATTTCAAATTTGAATCCTACCAGCCACCACCCTTATTCATATTCTCTACCAAAACGGAGGACAACTAGGACAATTGCTTTTCTACGAAGACTCTCCTTAATAATTGTGCATTCCAAGGCTACAAACTCAATGAGATAGAGATAGTATTTTTTTATTTCCTAATATTTCACAAAACATACAAACCATCTTTTTTAAAGCTCAAGCATCCTGTGATGGCACAGCTTTCAACTTTAAATATGGTAAAAAGTTCACATGATAAGTAAGACTAATTTGTTCATAGTCCAAGGATTCATTATGGATTCCATCACTTAACTTTATCTGTTCTGAATATTTTATTCTAAGTTTGTTTTCAGGTATACATGTTCAACTAGATGTTTGACTATAAAGAGCATGATGAAAGTATGAAACAATTTACCGCATGGGGTTTATAGACATACAGTCAAATTTCTTAACTGATGGTTTATCTGTTTTTTCCAATTGGTTTTATTTCGACCAGCTATTTTTAGCATAACAAACAACTACTCCAAATCATCGAAAATATAGAAAAAAATTTAATTTTACAACTTTTTGAAAATTGAGCTCATAATTTGAAGCAAAATTAAATTATCTCGTCTTTTGGTTTACCATTTTACTTGGTATTACAGATGGAAAGAGTATTAAAAAAATATATGAGAATATAAATTTCCTTACCTTTTCGTGGTGTATAAAATGGTTGTGTTAACCATGTAAATTAGTTCTTTTTCGAGGGCTAAGATATGTGGATTCTTACATTATCATTAAAATTATGTAAATGAGCTGGAAAATTTGAAAAAATTCACATATACAATTGTTTTTGCATGCACTTTCAATCCATGTGATTAGATTCTTTTCATATATTTTACGAATCAAAGCATAGTGCAAATGTATTATTACTAAAAAATGAGTTATGACTCATTTCCTTTTTTCCCTATATAAAATATTATAATATATAATTTAGCACTATATATATGGGATAGAAATATATAATATAATATATTTTAATTATATATTATATAATATTATAGTATATATTACATATAATAATTTTATTATTATTACTATTATATATTACTATTATTATATATAATGTGTGTGTGTGTGTATCATTACATTATTAAGGAAATTGCACTTTCAAATTATACCCACTAGATTTTTTCACAATCTATTTGGAAAATCCAACTGTACATGATGAAAGAGCTTAAAAAAACACAAAAAAAATCGCATATAAATTTTCTCATCTTTTGCTGCCGTATAACAAGGTTTTTATAACCATGTAAAATTAGTACATCTTCGGTGGCTAAAATATGTTGATTTTGACATGATTATAAAACGTTTGTAAATGCACTCGAAAATTTTTGAAAAAACTATTAATTTTTGCATGCTATTTCAATCCGTACAATTAGATGCACACTCTAGTGGGTAGGATTACAAAATGAGTTACAGCTCATTTCATTTTTTCCCTTGTATATCATATATTACATCTATTATACATATATATAATTGGTATTTGTAGCTGACAAACCTACGTTGTCTTCTTCTTCTTCGAACACCATAAAAAAAAAATTGGAACTCTAATAAGCCTACCTTTAAACTCACCGTATCACCAACATCCTTGTCATTGTTCAACATCTTCAAACCTTCGATTTTTTGACTCAATGGGATTTGTTGAATATCTGGGTTTACTGACAAGGTTTGAAAGATTTTTGTGGGGGGGGGGGGGGGGGGTGGGGGGTACAACGGTGGAAAGTCGGGGGGTGGTAAAACGATAAAATTCACGGCTGCACTCTGGAACAATTACTACAGCTCTATCGAATCAGATATATATTCCAGCAATGACAACTTTTTACTGTCCAAGATGATAACTATTAAATATGTCAATAACCTTAATGATTCAAAACGTAATGCATTGATGTATGCCTAGTGATTGACTTGTCAGTATCCAATTTTCTTCATACAAAACTTCAAAATATTAGATAATGAAACTGATACTAACAGTAATAACAACAAAAACACAGTCGTTGTGCAAACAACGGATAGGAAATTATCCACTCAGTAACAATAATAACATTGTAGAAAAGTGAATTCACAAGTATTTCTTATTTTCAATATACAAACATTCAAGATATATTCTAGAAAGGAACTCCAGCTTTCCCAATCAGTAACCATCAACATGCAATCCAAACAAAGCATATAGGCTAGATTTGCAATCAATTTATTTAACGACCCACCAACAGTAGCATAACTGAAGAATATAAATGAAAAAAGCAAATCCATTGACTGACCTGGCCAACCCATTGCCTGAGACCTGTGATATGTTCCCGAACTTGCTCAGGTGTAAACAATTCAGTCAATGATACTCCCTTTATCTTTGGCTTCCCAGACTTGGTTGGTCCCACATTTTCCATAGGTAGCGTAACAATCCCATGTTTAGACTGATCAACTTCTTTCTCAGTCTTAACACTTTCCTTCTTAGGAAAGCCAACAGGTTCACTTGATATTGCAGAATCACCTTCGGGCATTTGAACGAATGACTCGCTAATAATATCTTTCTTCATCTCGACAGTAGTTGGACTTCCATGTCCAGCAGACAAAGGAATTCCCATCTTAATTCCAGTATCCTCAGACTTCATTACCCTACGAGTCTCACCAGTTAAATTTTTCTCTTGCAGAATATCAGGTTCACTAATAGCAGAAAATGGTAGAAGAGAACTTTCATGTTCAGAATCAACAGGTTGTGACATCTGCTGCTCAATCTTCATGCGCTTCATGGTTGGTTGCAGATTTTCTGAAGTTGCAACTGCCTGACTCATCTTTGGATTAGATCTCCATGTTGCATCCCGGTTATCGTAGGTTTTACAAGATCCATCAGCAGAAGGAAAACTAGACGTAGATTCTTGGTGGGCACGTGCCTTCAGGTGATTCATCACATACTCCCTAACGGGAACGCAAACGGGGCAATTTGAATCTCCACAACCCTTGTGGTGTTCAATTAGCAACTTTGTATAATGGCAACGAGGATATGTACACTTATTAAGAATGCATCTTTCTACATGCCGCAATAGTTCTTGAACGATTATACAATTCTTTTCTGGACATCTCCCTTTAGGAGCATTACAAGCACGCGCATGCCGCAAGAACAACAACCACCTCAACTGGTTCTTGAACTGCCTTTCACGGTTCAAATTACCAGATCTAAGCATAGAACCACTACCATTTCGGGGCTCTGCTGTTCTAGTGGCAACATTTTGACAATTGATAGACCCTACTGGATTTAAGTTATTCTGTTGAGCATCATCTTGCCCAGATATTCTCTGCCGAAATTCCTCCTGAACATTCTGCTCATGTGACAAGGTTCCAAGCACGTGACGCCCCTCTTCAGATCTAGAGTGCCATTGACCTTGTAGTACTGTATCTGAAGGAACTCCACTATTACAGATAAAATCATTCTGAGTTTCAGCAACAAACTGTTGCTGGTTTAGCAATTGTTGCATCTGTTGAGTATTTGGAGTCATTGGTGAACAGATCTCCTGCGGACCAGGAGGAAGAGAAAGCAACTGACTAAGTTTGGAATGGTCTTCCATGGAATTCTGAAAATGATTCAGTATATCAGATGATTGAAACTGTTCAGAGTACTGAGTGGGCAACGATTCCTCATGTCTTTCTATAGCAGGCTCAGACTTGATCTGACTGACCATATCAGATGTCATTTGAGATTGACCAAACGCTTCAGTTTTAAGCAGAACATGTTGCTGACTTTGAAGATTTTGTTGTCGATGTTGAAGAAGATGCTGCTGCTGGATCTGATGATTTTGTTGCTGGATATGATGAGGCTGTTGCTGAAACTGTTGCTGTCGATGAGAATGCACATGATTCTCACGCATTGAATCTGGAGATTGAAAGCTCAAATTTTCGGATTGATCAATTGAAGGCTTTATGTCTAGAGCCTGCTGTGCAGAGAGCAATTTCGACTGATTGGTCAGCAGAGGAGAATTCATTTTGGAGGCAGACTGCAAGCTTACCGTATGCATGTTCTGATTATTTGACATTGATCCAGCAGAAGTTACAGGACAATACAAGTTTCCTGAACCAGAACAATCAGCATTGCTACTCACATATCCATCACCTGACAAAAACAGTATATTTTCTCGAACTGAAATTAAACTATTTATACATAAAATTAAAACGAAACAGTATGCCTAACAAAGATAAATCACTTGGTTTGAGTGTTTAAGGAGGTACCCTGTAAAATTTGATGCTGACTTTGATCAAGATGTTGCAATTGTTTGGCAGAACTCCCATAAAGTGGAGCAGTTTGATAGCCATCAGAAGTTCCAGGGCCATTCATGATCTGTAAATTGTTACCTGTTGAACCTAAACCACCACTTAAAGTCCCATTAGAAAACCCGTATGTTTTCTGCTGCAAACCAGACCTGATTCCCCCACCCATATGGCTGCCAAGGCTGTGCAAGATACGGCTATTTTGACCACCAATATGCTGCTTCTGTGACAGTGGTTGTGAAACCATAGTAGCTTCAACAGTAGAGAACCCCATAGCATTATTAGATTCCAAATTCAAGAACGGCTGATTATTGCTGATATTATTGGAATTATTGAATCCAGGAGTAGGTATCATTTGGCTGGATATTCGCTGTCCACCAATTGATGGAACCATATTAACGCCGTTGGAATTGATTGAAAAATTAGAAGGTGACTGTTGATATCCGTGATTTAATGGCCCTGCAAAACTTGGTTCTATAACATTGGAATGACATGAGGAACAAATTGCACTATTAACTTAGACAATAATTATGTTTATGAGTACCGTCAGATGAATTGAATGATCCAGTATGCATGCCACTAGAAATTGTGCTGGTTGTTGGCAAGAAGCTTCCTACTGTGTTAACAGTGGAGGATGCAATGCTATTACAACCACTGTTTGTGATCATGGAATTATCCACAGATGAACCGACCAATAAGCTTGAGTTGCCACTTTGAGGCATACCAGGAGTTGGTATCATCGTACTGATGGAAGAGGAAGAATTAACATGTTGAGGATGAAATTGTTGGCTATGATTATTCATAGGTATTCGTCTAATCAAAATACGTAAACGATTCTCCAAGGTCTCCAAATTCATGTAGTCCTCCTGAAAATAGAAAATGGTTTACAAGATTTATTATGGCTACACAATTTATCACCTCATTACATACATAGGTTTGCAAGACAGGGTCAAGATTGATTTGTGATCATTAGTAATACAAACAAAACCAAACTTATGAATCATAAGTTCCTGTTTTCAAAGCAGATACAATTGGTCAAAGAGGAAGAGAACAAATAAAACCTTTGTGGCAGCAGTCTTGAATAGAGCCTCCTCTAAGTGTCTTACAAAATTAAGCACCCTCTTTGTAGTTATATCATTAGGTTGCTGCTGCCGATGCATGAGAAATTCAAAGCTGGAAAGCAGTGATAGGAAAGCTTATCAAAATCCAACAATTCATAATCTTAGAAAATATATCCTATGTGGCCAAAAATATTTGCGAGGTAAAATGTCATGTGGCCAAAACAAAAAAAAAAAGAGGAAGAGGACAAGAAATAGTGCAAAAAAGAAAAATGTATTTGACTAGAGACAATTGAAAGAAGGAAGTATCTGACCCATACAATGCACAAAAAAAGTAAGCCACACAATGAAATTGCATTCAGTAGTCATCAAGGGAGGCCAAAGTAATTATTAATCATACATTAGTTGCATCACCAATCAAAAACCCATAGAGAAAGAAGTTCGCAGTACAGGAGCCCAAGACACTTTTCTACTAAGTTGCAGTTTGGTGAAGCAGTGGCGCGATTAAATAAAGTGCTTAATAAAGTTTTGTTCTGAAACAGTTTCAAATGACGTTGTAATTAAAACATTAAAAATTTACAATAGTTTTTGGTATAGGCTTCTATTCTCTTTTCCAATTTAAGACAATCTTTTACGACATTAAAATATTACAACTACTTGGCCCACAGCAGGCTTACAAGAAAATGCCAGAGACCAAAATATTACTATGCCACTAGGATTGAAACTCTAAACTGTTCAGACATGAATTAGCTGAAAGGAAAGGAACCAACTATGCCAATGCAATGGATAAAATTTTCCAAAACCTTCATATCTTTATAGCATTTGGCACCTCTAAAGGTGCTGATTGGGCATCTAAAATTCACTCAATGAGTGTTCACCATAGTACAGGGGAAGCATTTCAAAGAAATGGTTGAAATCGTCATGACTAAATTTTAAACTAATTTGTTGGTGTGATAGAAAATTAACTGGGACTCAGGAATTAGAGAGCAATCTATGTGTGTGAGTGAGAGAGAGAGAGAGAAAGAGAGTGTGTAGACTCCCTCTGTCTCAAAACGGACAAGGAATGCTTAAGTAAATGAATATTTGTCTCAAAAAGGATTAATGAATTACATCAAAAAAAAAGTATGCATAAACTACTTTAGCCTTGAAAATGGACCCACTTTCTCTTTGGAAAGAGCAATATGTCAATATATATTACCTTGTGGTACCTAAAAAGTCTTTCTTTTCACCCTTACCAAATGTGTTTCTTAAAAGTTTGCAAATTGTACTTAAGTCATCCTATTTGAAAGGAAGGAGTGTGTGTGCATTATATGTCCACACATGAGAATAAGAGGGTCCTCGTTCTTATATCATTATATGTCCATAGAGTAAGTTCATAGTCTTCAACAAAAATTCTAATTTATTTGCCACTCTGCACCAAGTCACCATACGCCATCCCCACCTAACACAAAGCGGAAAATAATATGCACGTGTATATTTAAATACCAATATATTTTTTGGCTATATACTATAAAAGAAGACAATTCAAAAAGGGAAATCCAACAAGAAGGTAAACCAACCTGATTAACTTAACCCCTCTTCTTTTTCAACTATCACACCATAGCCTATGCTACACGGACTCTTCATTTTTCCTTGAAGTACCGGTGTCCGACATTCAATAACCAGACAAGGGTGGGGTGTGAGACACTATACTCCATTTTAGTGAAAAAAATGTCATGAAATTGAGGCATACTAGTGTCGGATTCTTCAAAGTAACTGTATCCAACTAGACACTTTGTCTGAGGGTCCATGTAACATGATGGTGATTATGGTTGAATTAGCAGTGGCTACACATGGAGGTTATGTTCGTTGGTGATTTCGAAACAACTCAGTTAATTAAAATCAAATCTTACACAACTAATTTTCACTTGTCTCATTGTATGCCACCAAACAATTCTCTTGCCTTTGCACCTAATTAAATCGGCTATAGTCTATCCATAGTGAATTACTGAATATGTTGGATAATTATAATATTCATCAAAAAAAATATATAGCTCAGCGAGCCTAATGAAAGAAAAATGAGTTAAAAAAATGAATATTTAGGATTATAGCACATAAAAAGGATGTTACAAATAAAATAAGGTATGCATGTAGCCATCATCTAGAAAATGCATTGAAAGAAGATACAGAATGCCCTACATTTTTCTCTGCATAAATCTACGAGCATTCAGAATGTCAGGCTCCATGCTGATTGTATTGCGGTGGCCGCCTGAATTCTGTAGCTGTGTAGAAATAGAATTCCCGTTCTGCTGAGCTATCCCCGGCACTGAAGTACCAGCTTGATTAGTTACCTGCCCGGAAAACTGTCCGGACATGTGAGTTTGCAAATTCATGTTGATCCTTCTAAATACAACCTACTTTATGTCAATTTTCAAATCTTCTTCATAATCATGAGAATCCCATGCTTTTGCAGGACGCATCTACATGAACATTTGTGCAGTATTGATACATCAGATGCCCTGAACAAAGAGATACATAAATGCCCCAGTAAGCTTTTGACAATTATAAGAACTTTATCAATAGAATATCATTCTCATGCTCGTAATACTACACAATATTTTAGAAGTTCATAGTATTTGCCGAGCTGAGTGTAAGTCGGCTGAGTACCTCGGTATCAGGTAAAACGTTATTTGCTACCATATATGATTGTAGTAACATCAGCAATATACATCCGAAAAGAAAGAAAATAATAACAGATCAGATTAAGAAAAAAAAAAAAAGCAATCAGTTAGAAAGAGAACGAAGCATAATCCTATAAACCAGCAGAAGCAGCAGAAACAGAAAAATCAAAACAAATTGAAACAAAGACCAACAATGGGAGCACAACAAACAACTTAAAGGTTTCAATCAACTCTCAATTCCAGATAATGAAGGGAAAAAACCTAATTATGAGGATCAAATCAACCCAAATTATTGCCAACAAGAGAAGATTCTCTCCTCTTGTTTATATATATTAAAAAGGGAAATTATACGAAGATTCACAGCGCTCACCGCCGTCTCTCTGACGTTCCTCAGCCGTCGGCCGTCGGCCGTCGTCAATTGCCGCAATCCTCTCCCCTTTCAATCGGTAATTTCCTTTTTTGGGTGACTTTCGATGTATGACTTTTGTCTAAAAAATTGGCAATTTTGTTTAATATATCAAAGTTTTTTTTTTTCCCATTTAATCCCTCAACTAAAATCAGTTTATTAGTTAGTCCCTCAACAATTTCTTTTAAGTTTGTTATCCCCAAACTCTTTTGGATCTAGCTTTCGTTATAAAAAATCTTTTGAGTGGCAATTAATATTCTGAGTTAATAATAACAAGTTTGTGAGCCCGTGTATAGTACGGTATTTTTAGTTTTTAAGGTAATATAAAAATTTTATTATTTTTTAAATTTTTTTATTTCTAATGTTTTTATATATGTAATTTTATGTATAAGGTAAAAAAAATTAACTTTAACACATTCAAAGTCATAGTAATTGTTTTAAACATGAAAGAAAAAATTCACTCAAAGTCAACTAAATATTATTTGAATTTATGTTAATTAAAATTACTTTTAAGAACAATAAGAAAATGAAAAAATAATCAAATTAACTAAAACAATAATTGACTCAACATATTATGGTCGTGTTTGGAAGAGAGCTTATTCTTGGAGCTTAAAACTTATTTAAGTATAAAAAGCACTGGAATTGAATGTTTAGAAGTGTTTATTACAAAATAAGTAATAAATGGTGTACAACCTTTTTAAGTATGATGAAATATTGAAATAAGCTATGATAGATGTGCTTCTTTTTAAACACTTATTTTATCTAACAACTTATTCAAAATTTATACTTATAATAAACATTTATTTCCCCAACACAACCGCTTATTGTATAAATAAGTTAGTATAAAATAAATTATCTCAAACACATATCTTTAAAATATTATTTGTCAATTAATATATAGTGTATACAAACTATATAATTTTTTTTTTCAAGACACATCAGCTTCTTCTTTTTCAAGTCTACTCGTTTACTTTCTGGATTAGGGGCGGTGGAATAGGATGAGTGAGAATGGTTCGATCCTATTTCACATTCATTCCCTTGTTATAATTCATATTATAAATCCTATGCACTAATTTGGTATATATAAATTCATAATCTATCTAATAAATTGAACTATATGAATTAAAAGAGTATAAAAAAATAGAGTGCCATTCAAATTTTCACATCATTTTTATAGTGTATAGCATGGTTTGTATAAACCAATTAAAATTTATATATTTTCAATGGGTACAATATGTTGGTCTTTATGCAATTATAAAAATTATGTAAATAACCTCAAAAAAATTTCAAATTGTTTATTTTGGCATGTTTTTTTATTCCGCATAATTAGATTGTTATCATATATTTTAAAAATTCAAACATAACACAAGTGAGTAGAATAATAAAAATGAGTTATAACTCATTTCCCTTTTTCCTTTAATACAATTATATGTTTCAAAATGTATATCTTGTATATGTAATATATGAAAGATTTAATTTCGCTATTCATTTTATGTTTAAATAACAAAAGAATATAATTTTAAATTTTTATTTTCATTTCTCTCGTATTCATTCTCTCATTTTCATTTCCTTTTCACTCCTATTTAAACGAGACGGCCTGCAAATAGTTGTAAATTTTTTTTTAACTTTCATCAGCAAAATTAAGTCTATTGTATCTCCATCTTTACTCCACCAAGTTAAGTGATTTAACTAGCAATCAATTCAATTATTCAAAGTAGAATGTAATTTTCTAGCGACTTATTTATGTTCTTAAGATAATATTGTGGTTTATAGCATCACCATTTGCGTTAATTTTTAAGATTCAAATTGTGATGCTTGTGTGATTGACGGGTCATGGCTGATAAAAATATTGGTGGTTAATCTGTAAATATCACTGTAAGCCATTAAAAAAACTGGTAGTATGTTTTAATTTTGAAATAAAGAATTTTTCCTTACCTAAACTTTTTGTAATTAATAATAATAATAACAATGATGGTGGTGGATGAAATATGTTTTGCAATTTCGTAAGTTATAATTTTTAATGTTGTTTATTTTTTGTTATTGAGAGCATTCTGATAATCTAGAATTGTAACAATTGATTAATATTTGATGGTTAAAAAAATAAAATAGTATGGAGCAAAGTTTATAACATAAGCTGCCCACGCTTTCGGAAAGAGTTTTGAAAATGACATGGTTTTACTCTGTTAGCCATTAATTTCGTTCTGTGTACGTGAATTGATTGTTTTTTATTTTGATTATATAAATAATTGTAAGTAAAGTTGTTCAAATAATATTTTAATAATTTTGTTTTCTTGTAATTTATTTTAGAAAAAGTGTGATGTGCTATGTTTGTTTAGTAAAATAAATTATATTTATATAATATTTTTGTTAAAGTGGTATTTTTTAAAAATAATTTGTCATAGTAATCGTCTTATGTTATTAGTAAAATTTTTGTACAAATTTGATGATTAAATTTATTATTTGATCATGTAATTTAGAATAAAACATATAATATTATTATATATCAAGGACTAAAATATAAAATTTTCGGTAACATAAAAGGGAATATAGTAGTTTCATAATGTAGCTGACATAGAGGATTGAATAATAATTATAAAAATTATATAATAAAAGTTGAAAACTTACATTTTGATGTATTTTTTATTGATTGGTGAATATAAATTAGGAGGTGTTTTATAATTAGTTATTACTCTAAAAAAAGATAATTCATCTATTTTAATATTAAAGATACGTTATTAATGTTGATATAACGATGATGTATTAAATTTTAGAACTAATCTTATGTATAATAGTTTTGATTGCAAATTATATTATGAGTATTGGTTTAATATTTTTATAAATATAAAATTATATTAATTGTATCGATTAAAATTAGTATAATATATCATTGTTCTACCATAAAAACTAGCTAAAACGTAATTTTAACATCAGAACTAAGGATATTAGTATTGAGATAATTTCTTAAAGTTGATAGGAGAGTTGGATGTAGTCAAGACATTTGGTGACAAGAGCTTGAAAGAACACTTTAAGTTTATCGGAAGGAATCGTCTCAAGTAAAGCGAAGTGATATATATTTCAAGAACATAAGAGGGACTTCATCTTCTGTTGTAACAGTTACATTGGAGTGTAATAAAGGGATTCCATGTTAGAACATTTATATAGATGTGAACTTGTAGCTGTCATTGGCACCCAAATTTCACCACTATGTCATCTATATATATATATATATATATATATATATATAATGGGAGGGAGGTCCAAAAATTGGTACCACCTCTTTCTCCTATTTGATACTTAAAGTATTTTTATACCTTTTATTTTAATAATATTTTATTAAGTGAATAAGATTTAGTTGATAAGAAAATTTATAAGTTATTAATATTATTCTCATAATCAAAATAATTTTATTATTTTTAATCTTCTCAAACATAAATATACACACATATAACTAGTAAAGAAGTCTTCGAAATTAGTATTATATTTTTTTCTTTTCTGATTCAATGTCTATAATATTTTTTAATATCTTCCTTTAACTTCTCTATTGTTCCCCGATAAGTATTGTAGTAGGGGGAGTTAAATATAAATATTAATTTTTCTCTAAATTTTGTAAAAATCCTAGATATAACTTGTAACTTATAATGCAGAATTTATGATTAAAACAAGTTATATCAATCAATAAATAATCACTTTTATTGATCTTAAATATGAACTTACAATCTGGTAAACGAAATACCAGCTATTGAAATCTCTTTACAAAGAACAGTTGCAAATTTAGAAAATAATTTTTAAACTTCTCAAGTTCTAAGTACTTGCTTTTCAAATTCTAAAAATTTGTTGCGTTATTACAATTGAAATTTCTCTCGTATCGTTATTGTAATAATAATTACCTAATTGTAATAATAATTTTTATCTAATCTAAATTTGAATATATATAAGTCTCGATAATCCTAATTTGATTCAAATCAATTGTCCGACTATTAAAAATTATAGCATTTGACGATGACGTATAATACTTAAAATTGATATATTTGAAATTGTATTAGAAACTGCTATGTGTTATATTAATTAAATTTATCTAAACCTTTCTGAAATAGAAGATAAAAAATTCAGCCAATAACTACGAGAGCGTTTTGAATTTACTATCCTACTAGTTTTAATATTCGCGCAAAATATGGACAAGTTTATTATCATTTAACTTGTTACAATTGCTCTAATATGAATTGATTTAATTGATTATTAATATTATAATTATATAAATATATCACGTTATTTTTTGTAATTAGTGGTTTAATTACGCAAAATAGATTAATAATAGATTAATTTAAAACTTAGTTTATAGTTCGGTCCACTTAATACGTAAACAGCGCTTGGGAATTAATATCGAAAATAGATTGAGAACTGTTTTTATTTTATAATTATTAATTTAATTATAATTATTTTAATTGAGATATATGCGATTCTCATTTACATTATCAAATTCTCGAGAATCAAAGTCACGAAGCCTCAACCATGAAGGCTCGTGAAATGAACACTTCATTTCAAAAAATGAGTTACAATTGTAAATGAGATATATTTTAAAATAAGAGTAATATTTATATAATTTTTTCACTATAACGTTATATTTTTTAATATTTATTACTAGAATATTCTTATTTTATCATTAATTATCATTTATTGAACATTTATACTCCTTTTGTTCCACAAAAAATAATAACATTTAAACATTTAATTACTATTAATTTTACATATTTAACCAAGAATTAAATGTACAATTCATAAGTATTTTTTTTCATAAAATTATTATAAATCTTTAAGTTATTACGAGATCTATAAGTTTGTAATAATTTTTTTTTAATTTATTGCAAAATAAAAAAAAATTCAAACGCAACTCTCTTTTGGAACAAATTTTTTTTTTCAAAATATAACTCTTTTTTTTTAAATGAAAGAAGTAATAAATTTAATTAAACAAATTTATTATTTGAACATGTAATTGTTATTCAAACATCCAATACTAATATATCAAAAACAAATATAATTTTTTTTTTGTAAAACGGAAGAAAAATAAGCTACATGGAAATAGTTAATGGCAAGTATTTCCTTTTTTCGTATGTATAAATATCATCTACGAAAAGATACATCCAATTAGGTAACTGGCTCCGTCCGGGTTGGAGAGGGAAGGAGAGATCGGGAAAGGAAAAACTACAGCGCAACCACGTTTCTCCCGCAATTAATGAAACATGCAGATAGACTATAACTACCATATTGTACACCATGCACAATGGCCATCTGACGCATACAAAATTAAATAAAAAAATCAATGGACGACGACCAAAAAAAAAAAAACACTTTCAATCTTTCTCAGCAAACCTTCACTTCATCGGATTGCCACCGTTTGCTTTAGCAATTGAAAGTCCGAGGAAAACCCATGTTTGGACAGCAACATAGCCACCTCCTTGTGTGGTCGATCAATCTTTTACATGTTTCTCCTTGCCACTCATCTACAAACAACGAAAACCTGCTTCTGAAGTTGTTCATTGCCTGAATTCTAGGTAGTGCACAATCATCAAAAACAGAACATTCTTTTTGTCACTTTGTACAAAAAGCGAAAACATTTGTTGACTGATGTATTATGTACAACTTTGTCATCAAGAATTTCCAGCAACCTCGGCAGCTCGCTGTCTCATCATCTCCATCACAGCAGCTCGTCGCCGACTATCAGACTGCTGTTGTAACCTTCTCAAATGTTCCTTTAGATCCCTATATGAAGGTAATGTATTAGGCAGTAATACACACAAGGGATACCAACAGCAGAGGTTTAGCATTAGGCTAATATACGAGTAGAGTGCAAATTGAATAAATGCATTTCAATGGAAACACATTTAGAAAAGGGACAGATTTTCTTCATGTAGAGAAGAAAGGTCAATCTACAAACCTGCACCGAGGTACATTGCATTCAGATTCTTTGCATGCTCGAGCATGAAGTTGAAGTAGATACCACATCTTCTTACAAAGAACACAGCCGCCAGCAGCCCGTGTTTTGCAATGTATTCCATGACGGAAAAGACCCTTCACCTTCCGACAGTTCGGGTATTGGCAATTTGCAGAACGACATTGAGATGCATGCACCAGAAGATCGAGCATCTTTCTAAGCTGCAATATCATATGGCAAATAGCAATCAGTGCCACCATATGAAATTAAAAAATATAATTAATAAAATATGGCAACCATATAATATATGAGTAGGGTTACTAAGGACATAGGTTCCTGAAAACAACATGAAACAAATTAATGTAAAGCATAAATATAAAAGTATATCAAGTAGAACTTTCTGGAGCTTTAATTATCGTACAAGAGTATTATCAGGACTGTAAAGTTTCATTAAGAGATATTTTCTACATTTTGACTTGCTCGCTAAGTTGTAGATTTATTAATAAATGGATGTAATTCTTTATCAAGGTGTATCAAATTAATATAGACTAAAGCCTGTATGCTACTATGCTTTGGGTTTATAACTAATTATACTTCTTTTAATCTCATTTTTCTTTCTTCTCCAATCTTTCCTACATCAATATCTTGGGTTCAGCTCCACTCCAATGTCACAAAAAGTAAAATTTCTGCAAAAAAATTATGAACAAGAGCAACACAAGTTCAAAGCAAAACAGATTACGGTTCGTGTGGGTCCAAAGACATTCTGGATAAGAAGATTGCCTTTCTTGGATGATCCCATTCGTAGTCCAAGGAACCCATCCTTTTGAGGAAAGTTGCAATAAAGGGGTAATCCGGAAAAAACAGAAAATACACTTCCCTAACAATAGGACCAATTCTACAGATGGGATTTCAAGAGTCAAGACATGTTAACAACAACTCTGCTGGTAGTTTCTTGTCTAGATAGATGGGTAGTTGGGTCGTTTAAGCTATCTTGTATTCATTTTGTAGTTCAAAACATAGTAAGAACAGGTCATGCTTTTGCTTTGACTAAAGTATTGAAAGCTTCTATCCATTTCTTTCTTCAGGTACACAAACGACTATCCCAAAGAGCCCATATCAGTATCAGGACAAAAGAATCGCCTAAAAGTAGACAAAGATTGTCCACTATTTTAATTTTTGAATGGAAGAACAAGTCATCTGAGTGGATTTGAGACACTGAGTTTACAAACCTTTAAAAGCAACACCAACAACATCATTTTTTTTCTTCATCGCTGTTTGGGGCAATGCATCAACATCATTCTTATTCCTATACCACCTTAAATTCCTATTCCACTACAAAGCCACTAATCTATGCAACATATTTAAAACAATAGAACTTATGAAAACTTTAAAAACAAACCAAAAGAACTTTATAACAACAATGTGTTTACAAATCTATAATGACACATAAAATTTATACCAAAAATTTGATTCAAAATTATTAATTTGTAAATGTAATTATAGATTTAATTTAAAATCTTGTTATATACCTTCTACTGTATTATCTGTTGCAGTTGATGCTTCTGTAAATACCACGAGTTAGGCTTTTAAACATAACTTACATCTTTATTATCAAATTATATCATACTCGAGGATTTTTTTCAATTATATAGCATTCGTGTGATCACAAGTTCAGATTTCAATTTATGTGATTCTTATAGTTGCTTACCAAGTTTCTGCTGTGTCACCATAATAGACTAGCATATTAAAACGAATGCAAATGTAAAAGACTACGAAAACAAAGCTTTTATATTTTTGAAATTTGCATCACCAAAAAGAAATAAAAACACGGCGAAATATGTCATTGTGGCAAGGTTGGATGTTAAATTTTATAAGGTACATTATTCTAAAATTACTAGGATATACCAAATTCAGAGTGACGTTGGTTGCTATGTTATATAATATGGGGGATTCTTATTTAGGGTTTCAATCTTTTTTCTAGATTTTGATGTTATCTTCATCATCAAATTATATTTAATCGGCTATTAGTATTCAAATTTCTTTGGCCTTTTTTCACCTAAAATACGGATCTTATACCTGAAGAACTCGCTGTTGCCTAGCTTCTTTATTTTGTGCATCACGATCCGCATTGGACGGATGATTTGTCAATTTATGAGGATGATCAATGCCCCCATCCCTTTGATAACAAGCATTGCATGCATCATAATCAGGGCATATCTCACACCGCCAACCTTGACCAGCTTCTATGTCAAGATGACACATTTTGCATGTAGTCACAAAAGCAGGAGCAGTGGGATTGTGTAGATGATAAAGGACCATCATTGAGGAATATTTAGCACGGCGTAGAGTGTCATACTGATAATGGTTTCCTTGACAAAGACTAAGAAATGCCTGACGAGTATCAAAGAACTCGCTCTCAAGAATCTCATCGTTATCTTTAGTGTCCGCAGGTACGCCATTAATTTCAACCTGAAATAGTTTTGCCCATCCAATTCTATTAAGACAACTCAATGAAATAAATAAAAAGAATATGCAAAGACAGAAGGAAAACTCTATCAAGAAAACATAAGAACAGAGCAAAACTTACTGGATAAAGCTTATGTTTCTCCCTTTGGTTATTGATAGGATGTCTTTCTCTCTCTTCAAGTTGTTGTTCGGCTTCATAACACCTGTATGATACAAGCACAAACATTAAAATGCATTAAGAACAGTAATCTCATCGTATGTCCAGCATTTACTTTTTAATCTTTACTACTAGAATTTGGTCAAACTATGTATAACGAAACATGGTTGGCAGAACGGCAAAGAAAGATGAACTCTGGAGTGAGTATGAGAATTTAATCAGCATGAACTAGGTTATTTGAACCAAGTCTCATAACAGATTAACAAATGAAACATCTACATATCTCAAGTAAATCTGACGAAGTTGTAAGCCTTTAATAGCCAGACTGGTAAATGTTAGTCATCGCTTTATGCGAGAATAAAGGGGAATATTTACTGTGGGCCATGTTATACATATGTATGGCATGGAAACCATGGTTCCAAATCAAAATCCAATCTGGAGACGGATGATTGATGTAGGATGGAAAAAGAGAAGAAGAAGAAAGACATCAAAGCAGAATTTCAGGGTGACAACCCACAAAAAACACAATAATATCAATTCATAATTTAAGTCTTGATGGAAGTAAGAGAGGTTACAGGTTACAACCATATAAATACTAATCCGACGGCTTGATAAACAAGATAAGCCCCTAAAATATCACACCTAAAAATGCCAAAACACTTTCCGATAGTATATTTCTAACAAAAATGACTAATAGCTACTGATAATTAATGCCGGCAGACAGAGAGATAGCAGTGACTATTCTTCTTACACCTTTCTGTTTTCTACCTCTAGTCTGGACATTTCCATGGACTGATCTGGTTTATATCTTTGATTGAAGGAGACCAGGGTTAGGGTTTATTAAGGCAGGTGACGTAAGATATGGATGAGCACAATCAGAAGAACAATAACTGCGAAGTTACTGTAGCAATACTCTTTTTCCTTTTTTGTTTTGGTTGGATAGATTTGAAATGAAGAACAATTTATCCCGCAAACATAGGCGTCAACTCTCTAGCAAACTTCGAAAGGATATTAAGAAAGGCCAAAAAACAATTTGGGTATGAAGAAGTTGGGTGAAATTAAATGAGTGCAAAGAAGGGTACCAAGATTTTATCTCTTGAATTATAGAACAGAACAAGAGAAAAAATATCAATGGGGATATTGTGGGAAACAACCCACAAAACCACAATAATATAAATTCATAATTTTAAGTCTTGATGAAAATAAGAGGTTACAACCACAAATACTAATTTTACAAGTTGATAAATCATAAAACATCTCATCTAATAAATTCCAAGATACTGTTCTAGAGTTTTCATAATAAAACTAACTAATAGCTACTTATAAATTATTTCACCAATAGCTAGTATCCAAGTAATAACACAATACAATTTAAAGCTGACAACTTAATTTCTTGCTCCGCATCAATGGATCTTGGTGCGGTATGGGGGATCAGCATCAGTATCGAGCAACAAGTAACTAAAAATTACTCCATTTCTCCCATCACCCAAGCTGACCTTTTACAGTCAAATTAGCCACATTTAAGATCTTTTTCACATGAAATGCTGAATGTTAAAATCGCCAATTCCCAAACCTCAGAATGGGACCAGACCAATCAGGAAAACATGATCCACTAATGATCCCGTTTGCTTAAAATATTGGATGTGCACTTGAACCAAGAAGTACCATTTGAATCAGCCAATTTTAGTGACACCATTTTACCAGAAGTTTTAAATAGAACAGAAGAGATATTCTTTCTTCATCCTCTTTTAGATCTATGGCTGTTAGAGAAATCCAACTATATTTGGCATGTGGTGTTGCAACCATGGTAACTTTTGACTGTTTGAGAAAGAAATGAGGAGCAACAGCAAGAATTAAGATAGATAAGATCTAGATTTTTTTCTCAGTAGTAGAAAGTGTACAATGTTTCTAGAAAAGAATTGTGCTGGAGGTGAGGATGGATCATATATAACTCAATGCGGCTTGCACCATTATGACAATATAAAAGCATTCCAAAAGGTAATTTTGATTCTCAAAGCTTTGGATAACTCTTCATATTTCAAAATATTTTGACAAAATTCCAACTAGAAGCATTTTATGTTTGTTTTTAAAACTAAAATCTATATAATTTTAATACTTCCTCTGTCCCATGCCATTCACAACACTTGACCTTACACAATTATTAAGGAAAAAGTGGAGTTTTGAACAAAATGTTTATATTGTACTTTAGAATGAGTGGTGGAGAATCAATTAATTTGAAGATGGTAAAAGTATTGGGAAAGTAAAATGATTGAAGTAAAGTGATGTGACATAAAGTAGATGTTGGAAAGATAATTTGGATATATTAAAAGATGAGATTTTCTATAAAGGTAATGTTGCAAACAAATGAGACATCCAAAAAAGGAAAGTGTTGCAAATGAACTGGGGAAGATGTGTTATGTATACTGATGTATTATACATATTTTTGTATTCATAGAAATACATTAATAATAAATAGAATAATAAATGGTTAATCTAACAGTAGCTAGTATAAATGGCTCTTTCAGGTACTTGCTACTTTTCATGGTAAGAACTAATAGCAATACTCAATAAGCATTATGTAAATTAATTTAAATAAAATATTTAATAGATAATTAATTTAATGGTAGTTGGTACCTTTTAAATGGATGGATCTTTCAGGTACTGCTACCTTCTATGGTAAAAACTAATAGTAAGTAATATTCAAGAAGTGTTATCCAGGACTTTGTACTATAAATTAATCTTTTGTGATATAAACCAACTTTTAATCATTTCAAATCAAATAGGTTCAATCAAGAGTTGAATTGGCTGAAGCAGTTAATTATGGGATATATGCCTCAACAGGTTGGACCGGTACCGATTACTATGGCAAAAATGCAATCTATTCTATATAGTTTATTTTGGAGTTGGTACATTTAAAACCATACAAGAACTGCAACACGATTTACGACAATCTTAACCTTAGATAAAGAAATAGATAGCTCTAGAAATCAAATTGGATAGTTTGAAAGCAACATGAAAGAAAAAAGTTTTTGTTTTTGATTTCAAAACACCTTGCAGCCAATAAATATTGAAATCAATCTAATAATGTATTTACGCTGCAAAGTGATAAAAAAGTAAATGCATGTGGTTAACAATCTTGTCAATGTACCGAAGGGATACTAGATAAAGGATGATTTCAAGTTTCACAACATGATTAAAGAAAAGGAACAAACACAAGCTCGGACTGCAGAGGTTGCCTTGTCGCGGAGCCATAGCCAATTTTGCGTCCGCCATGCCAAAAGGCAACCAGGTGTCCTAGTGGTGACAACTTTCTAGACTTCTTCTTCAAGGTCTCACCTGGTTTGTTTTACAGCCCATGAGACATGACCTGATCTGATCCGTATTAGAACCTACAAATTAAAAAGAAACGGGGAACGGACACCCAAGTCCATAAACCAAATCATCGACGTACTTAAGAAGAGAAACCTAAGTGAGAAGTTGAAGAATCTTCGACCAAGGCGGAGTTGCCAACCAAGACAGACTTGTTGACCTTACTGACCACGAAACGCTGCTGATTAGTTGATTTTCTTCCGAAAAGTCAAAATCTGCTGTGATGCGATGATTTTTCTGTTTTTCCCTTTAGCTACTTCGTCATTGATCTTCACTGTGTCTCTTATAAACTCTTGAGATTGAGAGATTATG
The DNA here is from genome assembly GCA_014636745.2 of Centella asiatica. NCBI lineage: Eukaryota > Viridiplantae > Streptophyta > Magnoliopsida > Apiales > Apiaceae > Centella > Centella asiatica. Next base: position 11,022,419 of record CM025786.1, read on the forward strand.
GGTCCGCCCATCTGGGCCATCCCCTAAATACTACACAATTTTGGTAAAAAATAAATTTAACCCATTGATTCATATCAGATATAGAAGGCAGTATTGTGTCATGATCACCAGAAGGTGAGAGGTTATATTGATTCTCAGATATTGAAGGGAGTATTCTGGGGTTATTATATTAAAACCTTGAACCTTTGAATTAAGAGAAGGTTTCAGAATGGATAGAAACGAACTCGCAATTTATATGAAAAAACGTTTGATAATTATGAAGGAAATAAGAACATATAGGGGAAATACTTACTTCTCGCATAGCTGGAAATTTTTGCACTGGTTGCAAACCCAACGGTGTCCAGATGCCATCTGAATACAGCAATGACTGCACGAATGCTGCAAGTGAACCATTATGAAATCTTCCTTCATTGGGCTAATTGTTTCACCAAGCTGAAAAGAAAATGAAATAAGTAAGAACACAACTTCAATAGAAGAAATTACGTTAGATATCGTAAAAGAATCATCCTATATATCTTTAGAATTCAGCAACTGATAATAAATAAAAGAGACTAACAAAAGATCATATGATAGTGTACAAAATTAAATATAATATAATTCTTGGAGGAAGAAAACGAGAGTAAAAAAATCAACAGCATCATCATGGATTTGTATACACACGCACACACCCAACACTTCATAGCACGACAACAAAGTCAAAGAGTAACAAAATCAATAGTATCATCACGGATTTGTACGTATGCAAGACAACTAAAAAGTAATCTTCGTAATCATAGTGCTGTAAATAAGTTTATAGCACATCATTTGGGGATCACAAGTAAGACGGTGACGGTTACCAACTAAGCTAGCGAACATAGGAAGTTTATAGCAATTAGATGGCACTATTACTTTATGCATAAGCAACAGATCCTTTGATGCATTCCCAGAAAGATCAGCTTGACCAGACGCTTTTAAAACTCTTCTTGAAATTGTTTTTTTTGTTGTTCCCTTTTTATGCAGCTTTCTGCCATCCTCCTCTTGTTGAAGCTGTAAGATAATATCCTCAGCAGCACCAGGCCAATAGTCTCCATCAAAATATGGTAGTCGAGCTGCAGTCACCTTAGCTTTACATTCCCCAGCAGAAGGAACAAAGAAATGGTCGTATAAGTTAGTTAACTCAACTACGATATTTTCCTTTGAAGCTTTTCTCAACATTGATAAATACCTGTTGTACAAAGTAGAAGGACGGATGTCAAATTTCATATGATAAAACATTAGAAGGAGACGGGGTGGGGGTGAGGGCAGCGAGTAAAGGGCAGAAAACATGGGGAAAATCCACCATAACAAAGATCATAGGCTCACCACTCCCTAAGTTTATCAGATTTTGGTGTCTTCTGAATTTCTGGATGGCAATATAAAATATAATCTTCACCCTTCAGTGGAGGACATGCCCATATGTAGCAACTCGTGAAACCACGTTTCTTACAGTATTCTAAGTATCCAATCTGGAAAGGGAATCAAATTATAATTAGCCATTGATGCAGAATAAAACACGTACATATATGCGAGGAAGGAATATGAGAAACAGTTCACTTTTCTAAATGTACATTTATTGATTATAATGTTTCTTGATACTATTCTTGTTTATTTGTATATTTGATATTTCAAAATGTGTTGTCATGAGGTATTTATTGTTGTTATGTTTTCATGTGTTTAGAAGCATTATCTTCCTCCTCCTGGAAAGGATCCATCAGCCAGGACACTAAAATTCTAGTGTTCCCAAAATATAATGGCTGAATGGACCACCCTAATTTATCGGGCACCTCGACACAAATTACTACTTTCACGCGTCAATATGATAAAATATGTACTTCCTTGCATACTTGCATCTATATGATGAAACCTTTCAAATTTATTATGCTTGACATTTATGAAGCTTCGAGGCCATCAGTACATTAATGATATATAGGACTGTTGAACACCTACGTAAGGCCTAGAAGGAAAAACACACTTGTCAGTGCATCTCAGGTCAAATATTTAAGTAGGCAAGTGCGGTGCATAACAACAAAAACAAGAAGATGAATACAACAGAGAGAAACAAAATAAAAAAGAAAACAAGAAAAAGTCCAAGTACACACACACACACATATACGTCTTATAGGTCTTCGAGGACTTAAATTCCCTTGGTCTTTTGGGTTGTTTTTAAGGATATAGTTGATGGCCTACCTATGTTCATTCCAATCTTCTAGTATTATATGATATCCAATTCCTAGCTTCTATGTTCAAATACCAAATTGGTAACAATAAAAACCAAATTGCCAATCAGATACTAGATACCAAACTATAAAGTAGCTATCACCTATTGGTAACAATAAAAGCACTTCTGCTTCATAGGACAATAGATTCTTGGCTCAAATAACCTGAATATCTATATAATATATACAAATAAATAAATAAATATATATATATAGAGAGAGAGAGAGGGGGGGGGGGGGGGGGGGGGGGGGGGGGGGGGGGGGGGGGGGGGGGGAGTGTGTGTGTGTAAATATATAATCACCGTCTTACATAAATGATAAAACATTCTTACAAACAATATTGTAAGGAAACAAAAGTTAATTTCAAGCATCTGAAAGCTTCAATATCCTCTTTAAAATGATAATATAGAGGAATCTCTAAGGTCTGGGTAGGATTTACAACTTACCAGTTAATATCAAATCAAAGAATCAAGAAGGTGACAATTTTGCATAACTAATATACATGTGAGAGAGACACGTTTGTTTTTTTTTTGTGTACACATAGTATGCATGCCCCCACCCTCCAAACTACACTTAAAAATTCCAGCAGAACCCACAAACAAAAATGCAAGAAAATAGAGAAGCACTTGCCAAAATTTCATGGTAAACAAATGTGCGGAGAGCCTCGCCAGTCACTGCTTTAATCTCCGGCCTAAAATACTTTACAGAATCCAGGTAGGAGAGATAAACACGGCGATGATTTGGCTGCTGACATTCAGCACCAAATTCTTGAACATACATGCCAAATAGGCACACTTCTACACCTTCAATTTTCTGAAACAGCAACACCACCTGGAAGAATATTCTTAGCGATAAGAAAGCTCAAATATAACATCAATAAAAAGGGATATCTGCAAACAAATATAAGTATTGCTAATTTCCTCTATACCTTTGATTTATAAGGAAACTCTGTCGGGTAATTTTCTTCCTGAAAAATCTCAAGAAATCGCTGCTTCACTTCCAACTTTTTGTCCACTGATGACACAACTCTGATAACAAGAAATTCTGCTCCTGGAACCTGATATATTTTGATGGAAAAAAAATTAAGAGTAAACAAGTAGGCAGTCTAGATTGTCATCTGAAAACAAAACAAAAAATTGAAATATAAATTATTATGGACATTAAAGATTTAGATATATTGAACACGATACATTTCCTAAGCCTGTCCCATCAAGATAAATCCAGATTTGCCATCAAAAACTCTGATGATCATAGCTTGACAACCCAGTTCATTCCCCACAACCACCTTCTAAAACACCCAACCCACCACTCCCCCACCCAACCAAACAAGACAAAAGAATTATTCCATTCCCTATTCCAAGGAATAGGAATACTGGAGGAGGATATAACCCAATAACTGATATTATACAGAACTTGAGATAATAAAGAAAGTACAAAAACGACAAGTTAATCACTGAGTTAACTTATTAAGTCATGAGTGCAAATTAAAATATAGTTTTAACACTTACAAAATCTTTGTTGAGTCGCTTTAGGATATAAGTACACAACACCATTAATAAATTTTGATATATTAAGGAACTAATAAGTTTCTTTGGTAATTTTTAAAATTTAAATGACTTTTTGTTTATTAAATATTTCTAAATTATATCATAGTTACCAAATTATGATATTAAAATACTTACCCCTACTGTGCACAGGTGTATAACTAGCAACTGTTAAATTACAATACTGTGTATGTCGAAAATTATCCACAAGTGCTGTAATTCTCCATATAATTTGAGTTGCTAATTATGAAGTTTATTCCATTAGAGAAACATGCAGCTTCTGCAACTGCTACAATAAAAGTCCAACACAGTCGAAGGTTTGAGGCTTTCATATATGCAGCTTATTCAAAGCCTATTATTGTAGAAATCAGCACAAAAGGTGCACGACTTAGATTATCTATAACAACCTATGCCTGTATAACACTTATTCAGCACAAAAAGTGTGTCGTTCATTGGCAACAAGAATGTATGCTCTTGTAACAGTTAACTGTGGCATATAATAACAGAGCAAGTCAAGTAAAATACCTCATCATAAGTTTTCCCTTGGACCCTTGCTCTTTCTGTTCTTTCCTGCTTCAATCGTTTAAATAATCTCTGTTCAATGTGATCACTGAGAATTGTTCTGGGCAAATCTTTTGCTCCAAGAACTGCACTCTGTGGCAAGGGTGTACGCTCTCCTCTTTCAACTTCTGCTATATAGCAGTTTGGACAAGTATACTCCGCTTGCCCGCCATCATTCCTTCGCGAGTTAAATAGCGCACAAATTTGATGTTGCCAAGCTTCACACTTATCACATTGAACCCACTGCATACAAAGTGGCAAAGATCTAATATCAATTCAAACTTCATTTCCAACAAAAGAATAAAAAATGAGGATGTCACATTACCCATTCTTCTGTATCTTCGTCATTTTTCTTCTTCTCCAATCTTGCCTTAGGAAGAGAAGTTCCATCAATAACAATTGTGTCTCCACGGGCTTCATTATGGCATGGAATGCACAAGTAGTGACGTGTATCACCGGCTCCTATGGTATAATACATTGCATTTCTTTTAATGCGAGCACCACACGTTGAGCAATATATTGGTGGTGGTTCAAAGGTAAGTTTCTCAACTGCACACAGTTGACAAGAATTCTCACTCATTGAGTGCTCCATGGCTTGGTTCTTCTCCGCTTTGGCTTTACTCTGTCAAAAGAAAGTTATATGGAACAATTCGCTCCAAAATCATGAAAAATTAACAAACTAATAAGAAAAAGTATTGCTTTTCAAAGAAATGAAATAGATGCAAAATAGCCTTTAATGTAATCTTAAGTTGTATCAGGTACCAGACAATAGAATACAAACAAAAGTAAGGATATGAGATGAGTTGGACATTGGGTTTCGGAATATGTTCTTATGTGGACTCCCAAAACCTCATCAAGTATCCATGTGGGTCACTATAGATCAAGTATATAAGATACTATTTCCACACTTGTTATTGAAATGTTGATAAAAGGTTATGTGAAACAAATTTTATTCCTGAAATAAAATGGCAATCAATAGATATTTGCAGAATACTACATAATCTAGTAATGTTATTTGAGTCAAATGCAAATTAGTTCAACTAAATTAATTGAACAGTGTTTGGCCACTATCTTTGGAAGAGCTTTAAACAAATTTACTTGAGGTGCTTACTTCTATAAGTTAGAAACTCCTAGATTATCGCTGTCAAATGAAAAGCAATCGTATCATTGATTGAAAATACATGGCTATCAAATGACAACTATAATATATGAATTATTTCGTCATTAATTTCATAAAAGCGTGTGGAAATGTGTCCATTAACAATGACACCCCCCCCCCCCCCCCAAAAAAAAAAAAACAAAACACACACACACACAGACAACATTAATACTATAAAATGTTGAAATATCAAACCACTACTTCCATCAATTGAGTCTGCGACATATTTCTTTTTCTTTCAAGAATGCCTCATTTATTAGCAAAATTCCTCTTTATGGAAAGTTTGTCCTTTTAATTTGTCTGAATTACGCTCAATTTACCCAGGTTTCCATCATACTTACTTCTAAACTAGTTAATATTTTAACCACTCATCCAAATTTCAAATTTGAATCCCATCACCTTTGTCCAAATCCTCTTACCACTCATTAGTCATTATGGAGGACAACTAGGACAATTGTTTTTCTGATCAACGCACTCCTTAATAATTGTGCATCTCAAAGGTTGCAAACTCAAGAGACACAGGGAGTACATTTTATTACCTTAATATTGCAGAAAACATACAAAACCATCGTTTTTAAAGCTCAAGTAGCCGGAGGTGGCACACATTTTCAACTTTCAGTGGGATAAAAGTTCAGATGATAAGTAAGACTAATCTGTTCATGGTCCAAGGATACATTGTGCATCCCTACCCGACTTTATCTGTTACTTATATTTTAATCCAATTTTGTTTTCAGGTACACGAGTTATTGAATTAGAGGATAGTTTCCAATTATTAGTTCTCCAACATTCTTCTCCAAGTTTCACAAATATGCATCCTCTATTGTTGCTTAGCTAGCTCACAGCCTCACTATGTTTGAGCTTCTAATTGGTACAGATACTGACAAACCTACGCATCTTCATCTTCATCAACCTCCATAACCATAAAAAAAATTCACACTCTAACAAGCCTACCTTTAAACTCAATGAATCACCAACATCATCATCATTGTTCAACGTCTTCAAACCTTTAAGTGTTTGACTCTATGTATTTGTTGAATATCTGGGTTGATTGACAATGTTTTGATGCTGTTTAAGGCCGCTCAAGATTTGAAAACAATGGGGGTAAAAAGAAAAAAATAAATGGCTGCACTTTGGAACAATTAGTAGAGCTCCAATTAGATAAATATTCAAATACTGACGACTTTATACTTTCCAACATGATTCAAAATGTAAAGTGTTGTTGCATGTCCAGTAATGGATTTGTCAGTACCCATTTTTCTCCACTTACAGAACTTCAAAATATTATATAATAAAACAAAGTTGCTAAGTGCAATCTATGGAGAGGAAAAATTATCCAATATCCACACAATAACAATTATAACATTGTAGATAATCTAATGTTCAGTATCCAAACACTCAAGAGATATTCTAGAAAGGAACTTATAGGTTTCCTAATCAGTAACCACAAACATGCCAATCGAAACATAACATATAGGCCAGATTTGCAATCAATTTATTTAACGATCAATCAACAGTCACATAACTGAAGAATATAAATGAAAACGGCAAAATCATAAACTGACCTGGCCAACCCACTGCCTGAGACCTGTGATATGCTCCCTAACTTGCTCGGGAGTAAACAGTTCAGTCAATGATACTCCCTTTATCTTTGGCTTCCCAGACTTGGTTGCTCCCACAATTTCAGTAGCCGGTGTAATACCTCCATGTTTAACCTGATCAACTTCTTTCCCAGTCTTAATGCTTTCCTTCTTAGGAAAGGCAACAGGTTCACTTGATATTGCATAATCACCTCCAGGCATTTGAACGTATGACTCACTAAGAATATCTTTCTTCATCTCAACAGTAGTTGGACTTCCACGTCCAGAAGTCAAAGGATTTCCAATCTTAACACCAGTATCGTCGAACTTCATTACCCTACAAGTCTCACCAGTTAAATTTTCCTCATACGGTACCTCTTGCAGAAGATGACATTCAGTGATGGCAGAAGCTGGTAGAAGAGATCTTTCATGTTCAGAATCAACAGACTGTGAGGTCTGCTGCTCAATCTTCATGCGCTTCATGGATGGTTGCAGATCTTCGGAAGTTGAAACTGCCTGACTCATCTTTGGAGTAGATCTGCGTAACAGAAAACTAGATGTAGTTTCTTGGAGGGTGCATGCCTTCAGGTGATTCAGCACATACTTCCTAACTGGAACACAAACGGGGCAATTTGAATCCCCACAACGCTTGTGATGTTCAATTAGCAACTTTGTATAGTGGCATCGAGGATATGCACACCTATTAACAACGCATCTTTCCACATGCTGCAATAGTTCTTGAACAATAATACAATTCTTTTCTGGACATCTCCCTTTAGGAGCATTACAAGCACGTGCATGTCGCAAGAACAACAACCACCTCAACTGGTTCTTAAACTGCCTTTCACGATTCAAATTACCAGATCTAAGCGTAGAACCACTACCATTCTGGGGCTCTGCTGTTCTAGTGGCAACATTTTGACAATTAATAGACCCTACTGAGGATAAATTATTCTGTTGAGCATCATCTTGCATAGATATTCTCTGACAAAATTCCTCCTGAACATTCTGTTCATGTGACAAGTTTCCAAGCATGCGACGCCCCTCTTGAGATCTAGAGTGCCATTGACCTTGGAGTACTGTCTCTGATGGAACTCCACTATTAGTGGAAAACTCATTCTGAGATTCAGCAACAAACTCTTGCTGGTTCAGCAATTGTTGCATTTGTTCAGTATTTTGAGTCATTGGTGAACAGATCTCCTGAGGACCAGAAGGAAGAGAAAGCAACTGACTACCTTTGGAATGGTCCTCCATGGAATTCTGAAAATGATTCAACATATCAGAAGATTGGAACTGTCCAGAGTACTGACGGTGCAAAGATTCCTCGTGTCTTTCTATACCAGGCTCGGTCTTGATCTGACTGACAATGTCAGATGTCATCTGAGATTGACCAAATGGTTCCGTTTTAAGCAGAACATGTTGCTCACTTTGCAGCTTTAGTTGTTGAAGTTGAAGAAGATGCTGTTGCTGGATATGATGATGCTGTTGCTGAATGTGATGAGGTTGTTGCTGAAACTGTTGCTGTTGATGGGCATGCATAAGATTCTCTCGCAGTGAATGTAGAGATTGAACGCTCAAATTTTCTGATTGATCAGTTGATGGCTTTATATCTAGAGCCTGCTGTGTGGAGAGAACTTTCGATTGATTGGTCAGCAGAGGAGAATTCATTTTGGAGGCAGACTGCAAGCTTATTGTAGGCATGTTCTGATTATTTGACATTGATCCAGCAGAAGTTACAGGACAATACAAGTTTCCTGAACCAGAACAATCAGCATTGCTACTCCCATATCCATCACCTGACAAAAAACAGAATATTTTCACCAACTGAAATTAAACGATTTATAATAATAAATTAAAATGACTGATTGGTACAAATTTCAGTTGCCTCTAAAAGTTTCCATACGAAGATAAATCACTTAGTTTGGTGTTTAAGGAGGTACCCTGTAAAATTTGCCGCTGATTTTGATCAAGATGTTGCAATGGTTTGCCCGAATTCGCATAAAGTGGGGCAGTTAGATTGCCATCAGAAGTTCCATGACCATTCATTATCTGTAAATTGTTACCCGTTGAACCTAAACCACCACTTAAAGCGCCACTCGAAAACCCGTAAGATTTCTGCTGCAAGCCAGACCTGATTCCACCACCCATATGGCTGCCAAGGCTGTGCAAGATACGGCTATTTTGACCACCAATATGCTGCTTCTGTGACAGTGGTTGTGAGATCATAGTGGCTTCAATAGTTGAAAACCCAGCTGCATTATTAGGATCCAAATTCATGAAAGGCTGATTATTTGTGATGTTATTGGAATTATTGAATCCAGGAGTAGGTATCATTTGGCTGGCAATTCGCTGTCCGCCAATTGATGGAGCCATATTAATGCTGCTGGAATTGATTGAGAAATTTGAAGGTGACTGTTGATATCCATGGTTTAATGGCCCTGCAAAATTAAGTTCTATAACACTGGAACGAGAAGGGGAACAAATTGCACTATTAACTTGGATAATAATTATGTTTATGAGTACCGGCAGATGAATTGAAGGATCCACTATGCATGCCACCAGAAATCGTGCTGGTTGTTGGCAAGATGCTTCCTACTGTGTTTACAGCAGAGGATGCAATGCTATTACAACCACCATTTGTGATCATGGAGTTATCAATAGATGAAGTGACCAATAAGCTTGAGTTCCCACTTTGAGGCATGCCAGGAGTTGGTATCATTGTACTGATGGAAGTGGAAGAATTAACATGTTGAGGAGGAAATTGTTGGCTATGATTATTCATAGGTATTCGTCTAATCAAAATACGTAAACGGTTCTCCAAGGTCTCCAAATTCACATAGTCCTCCTAAAAATAGGAAATGTTTTACAACTTTTATTATGGTTACACAATTAACAACTCATTAAATGCATAAATTTGTAAGATATAGTGTCAAGATTGATTTGTGATCAATATATAATATAAATGAAACCAAACTTTTGAATCATAAATAATGCTATTTTCTAAGCAGATACAATTGGTCAAAGAGGAAAAGACACATGTATGACCATAAAACCTTTGTGGCAGCAGTCTTGAATAAAGCCTCCTCTAAGCGTCTTACTAAATCAACCACCCTCTTTGTAGTTATATCATTAGATTGTTGCTGCTGATGCATGAGAAATTCAAAGCTGGAGAGCAGTGATAGGAAAGCTTATCAAAATCCATACATAATCTTAGAAAATATCTCCTAAATGTGGCCAAAAAAATTTAATAGGTGAAATGTCTTATGATAAAAAATTAAGCATAGCTGAAAGGAGGAAGAGGTCAAAAAATAGTGCCAAAAAAAAATATTTGAGGATAAAACAACTGAAATAAAGGAAGTATGTAACCCATAAGATACACAAAGAAAGTAAGCCACGCAATGAAATTGCATTGAGCAGTCATCAAGGCAGGTCAAAGAAATCATTAAACAAACATTAGTTGCATTACCAATCAAAAACATATAGAGAGAAGTTTACATTACAGGAACCCAATACACTATTCTACTAAGTGGCACTTTGGTGAAGCAGTATGGCTTGGTTAAATAAAGTGTTTTCTGAAACACTTTCAAATAACTTTATAATTAAAACATTTAAATATTTGTCTGGTTACAATAGTATCTAGTATAGATTCTAATTCTCTTTTCCAATTTAAGGACAAACTTTTACAATTGTAAAATATTATAATTACTTGGCCTACAAATGGCTTTTAAAAATAAGCCAGAGACCATAATATTACTATTTTAATTTTGAAGTGCTTTTAGCTCAGAACTCCACTAGGATTGAGGCTCTAAACTGTTCGGATATGAACTATAGAAACTACACTCCAAATGAGTAGCTGACAGGAAAGGAACCAATGATGCCAATGCCACAGCCAAAATTTGCCAAAACCTTCAAATATTTATATTGCATGTCAACATTAACTCGTATGTTTAACAGTCAAATCATTTAACTATGGTTATTTTTTTATTTTTCACAAAAACTGAAAGCCTGTTACATTTTTAACAGATCAAAGACTTACTTTGTGTTGCCTACTTGGACAAAATTTATGGCACTTTTTGTCCCAAGTCCAACCATTTGTTATAAGTTATAAGTATCACCAAGCCAGATACCAATTCAACGAGAAGGTAAACCCACCTGATCAACATAAGTCCACTTCTTCTTCAACTGTCTACACACCACAGTCCACCGCTCAACTCCTTCACCAATCTTTCCTCGGAAATTCAGAGTCTAAACCAATTAAAGAGATAATCCTTATCTCTCTACCCCCAATTTCAGAACTCTTCTCCCCACTGAAGAAATTAGAGTGGGAACCATCATGAGATACTTCAGGTAGAGTTTAGTGTCAGAGGTAATGGGTCTCACCACATCTTATAACTATGAAGCTACTATCTGCATGTTTTTAAAGTTTATTCAGTTTATATAAGCCCCTTCCTCCGAGCTTAAGGAAGTGACTATGGTGTTGTTGGTTAACTATGTTTCGAACAATTTTTGACTTGAATCCCTGTTGGTGTTGCCGTGTTCATTGATAATGGGTTAATGGCATTGGCAATTAAGGCCAGTGGTGGTACATTATGTCTGACATGATGGTGATTATGGTTGATAATAGCATGACTTCGCACGGGGTTATGTTCGTTGGTGATGTCAAATCAACTAAGTTGATCAAACTCAAATAAATCTTACACAACTAATTTTTCACACGCCTCATTGTATGCAACCAAACCATTCTCTTTTCTCCCCACCTAATTAAATCGGATACAATCTGTCCATAGTGATTCACTGATTTTACAGGATAATTACAATATTTGTAGAAATAGATAGACCAGTGAGCCTAAATGACAGAAAAATGAGTTAAGAAACAATGTGTAGGTCAGGTTTTTAGTTTCACGAAAAAAAAATGTTACAAATAAAATCAAATATGCATGTAGCAGCTACCTAAAATATGCAGTGGAACGAGAAACAGAATGCCTTACATTTTTGTTTGCATAAATCTACGTGCATTCAGAATGTCAGGCTCCATGTTGTTTGTATTGCGGCGACCACCTGAATTCTGTAACTGTATAGAATTCCCGTTCTGCTGAGATATCCCCTGTACTGAAGTACCAGCTTGATTAATTACCTGCCCGGGGAACTGTCCAGACATATGAGCCTGTGAATTCATGTTGATCCTCTACTCTTCTTCCAAATACAACCTACTTCAAACCAATTTTCAAATGACGAATCCCATGGTTTTCCACGACTTGTAATGTGAATTTATGCAGTTTTGATACATCAGATTGCCTGAACAAATAGATATATAAATGCAAATAGATATATAAATGCCCCAGTAAGCTTCAAAAGACATTTGACAGTTATAAGAACTTTATCAATAGAACATCATTCTCATGCTCGTAACACTATACAATATTTTAACAGTTCAAAGTATTTGACGAGCTGAGTGTAGTCGGCTGAGTAACTCAGTATCAGGTAAAAATGTTATTTGCAACCCAAAATGATTGTAGTAACATCAGCAATATACATCCACAAAGAAGGAAAATAACAACAGATCAGATTAAGCAAAAATCCAGCAATCAGAAAGAAACAGAACAGAGCATGATCTTATAAACCATCAGAAGCAGCAGAAACAACAAAATTGAAACAAATTGAGACAAAGACCAACAACGGGAGCAGGAGAAACAACTTAATGTTCAATCAATTGACTTCCAGAAAATGATGGGGAAAAAAAAACCTAATTATGAGGATCAAATCAACACAATTTATGCTGAAACGAAGAAGATTCCCACCTCGAGTAACATATATTTGAACAATGTAAATTACATGAAGATTCTAAGCGCTCGCCGCCGTCTCGCTCAGCCGTCGGCCGTCGTCAATCGCCGCAATCGTCTCGCCCTTTCAATCGGTAAATTTCCTTTTTGGGTGGGGTTTTAATGTACGACACACGTAGGGTGTAGTTTAGTTTTGTCTTAAAAATTGGCAATTTTTTCTCAATTTTTTATTCTTTTCATCTGTGGTGAAGTAAAATGGGTCTCAGGATGTACAACGTAATTACTCAAAATTCTAGGATGCAAAATAGAATTAACGTAAGTTTGGGATATACAAATAAACTTTTGTATTGATATCTGTATTAGTTTAATTTATTTATCGGTCCGTGAAAAGCACAAGCACGTATATTTTTCTCTTTTAAAGTTTAATTTATTTATAAATTATATATTTTTTAAATATCATTATTAGTATTATCTTTATTTTTCTAAAAAGTTATATTTATTTTTTTCTTTGTGAATATTAAAATTATATGTTTAATTGAGATTTACACGTAATTTTTTTAAATACTTTTTATATGTTGAGTAATGATAAGGTAATGTTATTATAATGAAATATAACTTATAAATTTGTAAGTTTATTATTGTTGATCATATTTCTATTGTAATCATATTATTATTGTGCTTAAAAATTATTGTTATTTTTCATGGTCTACTGTTCATATTCATCATTATTTAGTCTGTATAAATGTAGAAGGATTAGAAAATCTTGATTTTTTTACTTCGATTCTAAGGATATAGCGCATACATATTTTTGTAAATTCAATTGATGTAACATATAATATTGCATGTCTTTTATTTTATGTTATTAAAAAATATGTTTCTTATCAATTTTGGATAAGATTCTTCTTGAAAAAGAAACTCAAAAAATATGACTCTAATTAATTGTGGATAAGAACTTTCTTGGGCGTTATATATATATATATATATATATATTATTAAATAAAACGACGAAATTTTAATTATGTCTCATATTTTTTTTAATTATAGTATTTATTAAAATAAGAAATAAAAACCCTAATTAATAGCTTTAGACAAACTTTACTAAGCCATGTCTTATATTCTTTTTTCTCATAATAATATACATACATATATATATATACATACATATATTACTACGTATATTTATCTATCTGTTACTATAATATTTTAATAAAGTCATTTCATTTTTAAAAATAATCTTATTTTCTAAATTATATTTTGCTTCTAATTATCAAAATTAAATAAATCATATCACAAATTTAATTATCGAAATGAAAAATCAACAAGTGATCATTACCATATACATAAAACATTAAAAAATTATGCACATCTGTAAAAATTAAAATATCACAACAACAAAAAAAAAACTAACAATATGAACAACAAATAAAAACTAAACTAAATAAATCTACTGTACCGGTGATTGCCTCCGTACATTTGGAACCACGGGGTTCACCCCATTCGGAAGTAATAGATTAACCAATTGATCAATTTTTGACATTGATCAGATCAGTTCTTTAATTTATAAATAAATATTCTATCTGGTGTAAGCATTTGGATAATCAAGAATGCAACGTAGCGCTGATTGTTATGCCAATAATAGCACAAGGCAAAACGACCGATACTATTGTTGCTAGATACGCCTTTAAAACACCATTTTCAACCCAATACTTTATCTACTAATTGATCATGAATAGTAAAAATGTGGTAACCAAGTAACATGTTAATTAATCTTAAGACTTTAGCTAATTACATTGATTAAGAATAGTAAAAGTAAACTAGCATGTAAATTACTCTTAGTCAGTGTTTATTAAAGCTAGTTTATTTATTACTTTAATATTATATTTTTATAAATAGCTTATATGTAAAAGTTATTGCTTTGATTTCTGTTTATTAAAGCTAGTTTATTTATTACTTTAATATTATATTTTTATAAATAGCTTATATGTAAAAGTTATTGCTTTGATTTCTATTTATTTATGCTAGCTCGATTAACTTTTGATTAAAAGTAGATAGCCTATTTATTTCCATATGACCATACCAAAGTGATTTGTCTTTTTTATTTAGACACGGTGTATTTACTA
>CM025786.1:11037403-11092730 GCA_014636745.2 Centella asiatica
ATACCAAAGTGATTTGTCTTTTTTATTTAGACACGGTGTATTTACTAGTAACGCTTGAATATATTTTCATATATATATATTCATATATATGTGTAACACAAAATATATTAAAGATATTAATATATATTTCACCCAAATTATTTTTCATGTAAAATGCGTATGTCCTCCAGAGAGAAACTACCTAAATGCATTTTTCTTTTTGTTATCATCAAAACTCTTAATTCATTCCTTTTCTTCAGCTTTCCTTTGAGAAGTCACAACTTCATCATATTGCACAACAAATTCATTCAACATAGTATTAGAATTTACATACCTATCAAAAAATGAGTGAATGCTTTCATTTCGATCACTTGTTGTCATGCCTAAAAAAAAAGTATCTTTCAAAAATAACTTCATCCGGTGTTTGTGTAAGTTGTACATGTTCACTAACCAATTATTCTCCTCAAATTTAGAGCTTGCCACTCATTCTCAAAATTTTCAATTGTCTCGTTTCACCCATTTCTTATAAAATTATGGAAAATCACTGTAACGAGCCTTTAATGTTTGAAGTTGTTCTAAAACATGTTTATTGATGTGCCACACACAAAATTTGTTCCTAAAATTTGAAAAAACTCTTAAAATTATTGTGAGATCTACATTTCACTACTTTAGATGGTGTAGAAGTAAGAGTATGATTATGTAAATCACTGAACTTGTCAATAACTCATTTCTCATCATCTCTAAAAGTGATTTGTAGAATCACTTCACAAGCTGTTCTTGTATTCCTTTGACGTTTTAACTCATCTCTGATACGCCTCTTCTCATTCAAAATTTTAAAATCTTGCTTATTACACACTTATTATCTCATCTAAAAAAACATATGCATTATAAAATTAATATGCATTTTCATGTTTATCAAAAACTTTACCAAGTACATTTGTATCATCGGCTGAAACATCTTCCACATTATCTTCTAACTGATCACTTCCTTGAGTTCCCAAAGCATAAAAATATTCTCGATTACTCACATGTTCAATGCGATTTACTTCTTTTAGAATTGTGAAGGAACATGGAGAAAATTAAACAAAAGATACGATACTCTATACATTACAATTTATATCCTTTAATATGAAAGAGAATTGATTTTTATTATTTAATTAGACAATTTAAACTTTCAAGTTATTATTGACTTATTAAATTTTTATGTGACACAATGTTACTATGATTAGTTATCTAAATAATTCTGTGAGTTTTTGACTATAAGATGGACAATTGAATGTATTCATCTCAATAGACAGTAGTATTTTCAATTATGAATTGTATTAGAAATAACATCAAATGGTTATATATGTCCAATAAGAAGCTGCATAAAAAATATTATGTAGTTACTTTTATGTAGATTATTTATCGGTTTAGATTCCTACTAATTTAGGTAATTTCATTGATATGGAAAGAGATTTATCTGTGTTATTAATTGCACAAAAAAATCAGAAGTGTTTATTTATCTATAGAAAATTATAGTACAAAGACATGAGATGACAATAGGTTTTTAAGGAGTAAGACGATCAACGATAATAAGAAGGTTGACGATTATTTATCGTAATTTCAAACAAAAAAGTTTATTTAGGTTTGGGAAAGACAATATATATCCTCACTGAACAATTTTCACTATAATCACCATCAGAAATTTAAACTATAAGTGATTCTTAGTTGGATTATGAGATGAGAGTTGATGTTGATTTGGTAGGAGGAGTGATGGGTTCTGAGAGGAGGAAGTCAAGAGAAAATGAATACATATATTATCGAACATAAGGACAAAAGGTTTGTTATTCAGACTAAGGAAAACAACTGCATTTCATTTTATATCTTAGTCAAACTTAACTAAGATATTGTCTTAGAATTCTCGAAATAGTTGGATTACGAGATGAGAGTTGACGTTGATTTGGTAGGAGGAGTGATAGGTTATGAGAAGAGGAAGTCGAGAGAAAATTAATACATATATTATCGAACATAAGGGCAAAAGGTTTGTTATTCAAATTAAGGAAAACAACTGCATTTCATTTTATATATTAATCAAACTTAATTAAGATATTGTCTTAGAATTCTTTTCGAGGTGAATGAAATATTAACGATCGCTTTTAGGGGTGAAATTACTGAAATACTTGAGAGGAGATTTAATGCATATAGAATAATAATAAGAACTACCAAACCAACAAAAAAAAAACAGAAAAAAGAAAAAAAGAAGAGAGATCGTACCTCATAATAATTGTATGCGGAGTTTTTGAATCAGCAAATATAATAATTAGCGACACACAGGGGGGAAACCAACTGCCGTTTAGGAGGAGTTTATCATGTTCCAAAGTCTCTTCCATCAACTCGTAATTTCTCTCTGGCTCAATCAATAATTTCTGTCCCAATGAATATATGTAGAGTTCGAATGAATAAGTCAAAATCTTCCAATAAATAAATAAATATGTCTACATGTTTTATCCTTTAGATATTTTGTTCTTGAGAAAGTTTTACCTTCCATTATAATTACTTATATATTTAGCTAAATTTTTTTAAATAATGTTATTCTTATTTATATTTTATCACAATTACAAGTAATAGGCATAGGTGTATGCGTGCATCTAAATTACTAGTATAATTTATTTATTTATTCGGTTCATATCTTCGCTCTCTCTCTCAGACGTCGTACTCAGCAGTCCCAATGTGTTGGCCCAGTCATCTCGTCCTCACTCCACACCTCAAGCAAACTTTAAATTCACGTGGGAGGATAATTTCTAATTTTCTCCTACCAAAGTAAAAGAAAAATAAATAGGAGGATAATTGCCTTTCTTAATAGACATTAAAGTGATTTTAGAAATTAAAAAAAAAAGAAGGATAATTGCGTTTCTTAATATATATTTAAATAAATTTAAATATATAATTATAAAATTACCCAAAAATATGCCCCCAAAAAAAAACAGTAGATCTGTCTGTCATCTGTTTTCAGAAAGAAAAAAAAACAAGAAAAAAATGGGGATTTGTCAGTTGTGTCATTATTCTTTCCAAACGCTGCTTTTGGCAATTAGCTGAAAGGTTAAAAAGCGCATCTACTTTATTATCGCGGTACTTTTGAATCTTCTCATCCATTCATATAGTCCATTATTGCTTCTTCCACTTGTGATCTCCTTAAAATCTTGGCAACCCATTTGAGATTTGCATGCACTGAACATCATCCATTTCCACAAAACAGAGAGAAATTATACTTCTTCACTTTAAAGGTGAACATCTTTGTGTTTCTTTCTGGGTTTCTTGATTTCTAGCTATACACACACACACACACACACACACTTCTTCTTTTCGCATCTTTAGTCCCCATAAAGCTTGAACTTCTGTGGGTTATGCTTCTTATTTTGTTCTGTTCTCATTGTGTAGTCTTTGTTCGACATAATTTGACTTTAAGTTAGTTTCAAATAGCTTTAACTTCATGAATGTTTATAATGTAATGATTTTCTGCTAAATAAATTTGTAGTATAATAGATGGTATAGTAACTATATAAAATGAAATGTATAATCTTGTAAAAATTTTAATATTTCTGATCTAAAAAATCAGAAGTAAAATTATATCTTCTTTTGTTACTCTTATTTTCCAGTAAGAAGGCATTTTGTCTGAGTTTTACTCATTTTAATTTTAATAATTTTTTCATTCTCAAATTTGTGGCTTTCAGCAAGATCACTGTATCTTCAGTTAAGTTGAATTGAAGATAGTGGAGAGTATCAGTTGCTTTTACATGTGAATTTAGTTTAAGATTTCCCCTATCTGCATCTTTTTCTTGAATGATTTTTTAATTCCAGGGATACCCTTCGAATTTGGATTAATCATCAATCAAAATTTCAATTACATAATGGGAAGATTGACAAAAGATAATTTCCCCTATCTCATGTTATCCACCATTAATTGGCAAATGGCCCCGGAAAGCTTTTATAAGATTAGTTTGTTATTATTTGAAACAGCTTCAAGTACATACATATACATGTACTAGAGCAATTGCGATCTTCAAATGGCAGAAACAAGGCTAGCAAGTGAAAGGGAGTTAGAAAAACAAGAGAATTGGGAGTCTGAAGATGATCATGACAATGACATTGAAAATGAGGTGATATCATCTGGTGGAAAGCAGATTGACAGGTATTGGTCTGAGATATCAGAAAAATCATACCAGGAACCACTTCTGAAGAGGAGAATGAACACCACTTCTCAGATTGCCATTGTTGGTGCAAATGTGTGCCCCGTTGAAAGCCTCGACTATGAGTAAGCATTCGGGATTTTTATACCTACACACAATCACTACAATATAGCTGTTTAAATCTAATATTGTCAAGTGTATTCATAAAGGCATGCTTTTGTCATTTTCTCCTAGTTATACAATCATCTACTGAAGTAATGGATCAAGTAACATAAACTCAAAGATCTATACTGGAAATCTTAGAAGGAGGAAACATTTAACATCCATTTTTTGCACCTTTATAATCGTATATAAGGAGTGGGTACAAAATAGGCACTGGGAGAGTTTCTCCCCTGCTGCCCTCCTCAATCCAGATAAGTCAGCCCTTTGGCTACTGTATAAATAGCTAGACCAAAACAAAAAAGGGAAACTCTTTTCTTGGCTAAGCAAGATCTAGACTTAACTCGAAAATCATCGGATGATATTTGTGAAATACTCCTCCCAGTCCCCCAATCATTTCTTTTGCCATGTTGAAGCCCCTTGAGGTGTTTCAGCGTTCGACTTCCATCTAGATTCTTATGGCCATTAAATCTGATGATTCCCAAAGAAACTTTGTGTAATGAAACAATTAAATACAAAGACATTGAATTTCAATTTTGTCTTTTTTCTGTAACAGTTGTCATTTACATGACACAGTTTATTGCTGGCATAGTCCAATAATCTTTGGGGTCCCAGAAGTATAATTTTATATTTACAACATGGATATTAAAGAGGAAACTTCTTGATTCCAAGCTTGAACTACCATCAAGTAAGTTTTCCTAGTTTGCTTTGGTTATTTCAGGATTGTTGAAAATGAATTACTTAAGCAAGACTGGAGGTCAAGAACTAAAGTACAGATATTTCAGTATGTTTCTCTAAAGTGGGCTTTCGCACTCCTCATTGGCATAGGCACGGGTCTTGTTGGATTCTGTAGTAACATCGCAGTTGAGAACATAGCAGGATTCAAGTTGCTGCTCACCACAAACCTCATGTCACAGGATAAGTAAGTTCAGATTCTATCATTAGTGATGTATTTGACCATAATTTCGGGATTATATATGCTGCCTTTTCTTTTGAGTTCCCATGCTGTAAGTGAATATAGCAAATTTTCATTTTGATATGATCATTGAATTTCCCGGATTTTAATTCATATTGTTATCAATTAATATTTGAGTGTCTCAAAGGAAGAGGAATATCAAATATCCTTCAGTGCAGGTTAAGTTCATCAGAGATGGTTCACATAATGTTTACCTGGCTATTTGGTTGAGAAGATATTTGAATTCTTAATGTAAAACAATAAGTCATGTCTTTTAAGGACTAGATAAATATTTTAATGCGGCCATCTTTGGTTGACGTGGTGTATAGCAATTAAATAAAATAGCATCTTGTGGACTATTATCCCATTGTTAGAATTGTCTCCTAATGCCAGAAAATATTGTCCTTTCTCTGCAGTCAAATGATTTAGAGCAAAACAATTAATAGTTACCGTAAATTTATATCTACTCCAAAATCATGCAGCTAACAGTTTCAAGGTTTTTCCTTTTCGTTGCTTATGGGTCTCATTGTTCATAACTTTAAACTTGGGAATGAGCTTTTTCCATGCTGGGGAGATTGATAAGTATGTGAACGAGTGATTGGTTATATTAAAAATTAGCCTCCAAATCCCTTTCCTCTCTGCCTCAAATCCATCCTCATCCTGGTGCAGCCTTTAATTTCATCTGGTGGTCATGGATTATTATGAAACATTTATGTGTGAGAACATGTACTATCCGGGGTATGCTATAGATCAATGGAGCTTCTTTGCCTCTCTGTATTCTTTCTTCATATTTAATTGTGCAGTAGATCAATCTAGTAGAAAAGTAGAGAAGGAATACATTTTTTCAAATTCTCAGCAACATTTGGCAAAAAAGAAGAATTTAAGTGTCTTGGAAATGAGTTACAGCTAAGAAAGAAGATTTTACCCAACTAAGCTGGAATTTTACTATTGAAAAAGGAAAAAAATCAAATGATAAAGATGGATATAGAGCTTTTCATATACAAAATAGATGAGTTTTGGGAAGAAAACTTGATTTGATATAAATAGTTGATTTCAGTTTACTATAAAATTGTCCTGTCACATGGCCCACACAGAAACCATGTCCGACTGGCGACTGCCATGTACATAACTCACAAGTAGATAGTAATGAAAGCTAGAGGTGTGCAAACTGTCCTAGAGATCAAATTACAGTTTTTAAACCCAGGGGTGCAAGATTAAAAAAATGTCCAGTTGCTATAATATGTTTCTATATTATCTTTTGTGCATAATAATTATGCGTGAACTTATATGTAGAAGTTTATATTTTATTGTGAGACCGACTTTTGCAGGAGTGGCTTCTTATTATATGTTAGGATAAATAGTTGACTGTCATCAGCAAATTATAACAATGATGTATGAGGTGATGTACTGATGTGGTGGTGATTCCAGTGCAGGTATTACAAAGCTTTTCTAGCATTTGCGGGTTGCAATGTTGGTTTGGCAACTGTGGCTGCTGTTCTTTGTGCTTACATTGCTCCAGAAGCAGCAGGGTCTGGAATACCTGAGGTAAAAGCGTATCTTAATGGTGTTGATGCTCATTCTATCTTGGCGCCAAGTACCCTATTTGTTAAGGTACAGCGCACCACTCACCTCCTTCCCTCCACGTCTTATATCATCAGCATGTTTTCCTTTGTATAGTGTGTCTGCATGGAGAATACAACCTTAAGGGATGATGCTTGGCAAGAACCTTAGAGGATTTATTAATAATAACAAATACATATTTTTCTTTTGATATGATCTTAGTACATATGGTCTTACTAAAGACCGTAGTATCACTAACATAGTCACTTCTCATGATTAAACATCCTACAGTAACACCCATCGAAGTCTAGAAGAATTTAGTATAAGCTTTTTATCCCCAAACTTGATTCTTTAGTGTGCCAACTAACCAAAAATTCCATGTTTCTTAGGTCATAAAAAAAATGAATTCTTAAAAATATAATGTGTGTTTTTATATGACAACCTCTCTCTCTCTCTCTCTCTCTCTCACACACACACACACACACACACACAAAAAGCACAATTTAGAGTATATTTTGTCCTTAGTATATGCTATCTGGGCAGATATTTGGTTCCATATTTGGAGTTTCTGCCGGATTTGTGGTGGGGAAAGAAGGCCCTATGGTACACACAGGTGCCTGTATAGCCTCATTACTCGGACAAGGAGGTAGTAAGAAGTATCACTTGACCTGGAATTGGCTTAGATACTTCAAAAATGATAGAGACCGGCGAGATTTAATCACTTGTGGCGCTGCTGCTGGCGTAGCTGCTGCTTTCCGTGCTCCAGTTGGCGGTGTCCTCTTCGCCCTTGAAGAAGCAGCTTCATGGTACTTTTCGTATTCCTTATGTTTATATATGTATGCATCTCTTTTGTATACTCTGAACTTGTATATGGACTTTTGGAGAATTTATTGCGAGTCAGACCAAGTAAGTTTGGTTTATTCATTTTACCACGGGTAGATGATACAATAAATAATTCCTTCTTTTCTGGCAGTATTTAGTTGTCTACCTTTAACACGACATTTTGCGGAAGAGATAAAGTTGACTAGTTTCTTTATGACGCTCACTTCATCAGATTTGATTCGCATCGTTAGAATATTGTGCTTTAAGTTACTCACTTGATCAAGTTTGTGCAGGGTCAATACTCGATATTAACTGTTACTGCCATGATATCTTAGACAACAGAAGGAAACATCATATACATTGTAGCATCTAGTAAATTCCAAGTAGTTCATGTGTTCTAATTAAGAACCTCTATTTATCTTTCAGAACCAATGTACTGCTTCTTTTGGTGCTTTTTCAGGTGGCGGAGTGCTCTTCTTTGGAGAACATTCTTCACAACAGCTATAGTTGCTTTAGTTTTAAGAGGTTTCATAGAATACTGTCGAACTGGAAAATGTGGGCTCTTTGGCAAAGGCGGTCTTATAATGTATGATATCAGTTCAGCGACGGGATCATATACTGTCCCAGATATATTGGCAGTACTAATGCTAGGAGTTATTGGTGGTGTTCTCGGGAGCTTATATAATTATCTAGTGAACAAGGTTCTTCGTATATATAGCATCATTAATGAGTACGTTCTCATTCTTCATTGATTTGTAGGCACATTTTCTCACATAACAATCATTCTTGTGACTTGAATATTTTTATTTGTTGTTCCCCGATTCTAATATCATCACAAAATTCTTCCTACGTTACTGCAGAAGAGGCCCTGCATTCAAAGTTTTGCTGGTCATCAGTGTTTCACTCCTGACATCATGCTGTTCATATGGGCTACCATGGCTAGCAAATTGCATTCCTTGCCCCAAGAATTTGGCTGGGCGATGCCCAACTGTTGATGAATCTGGAAACTTCAAAAACTTCCAATGTGGACCACGTCATTATAATGATCTTGCATCCCTCTTCCTGAATACCAATGATGATATTATTCGCAACCTTTTCAGCACCAGCACCGAGAAAGAATTCCGTATCATCACCCTCTTCATCTTCCTTACTGCAGTTTACTTTCTTGGAATTATCACTTATGGCATTGCCATTCCGTCTGGACTCTTCATCCCAGTGATATTAGTCGGAGCTTGCTACGGTCGTCTTGTTGGGAGACTCTTTGCACCAATCTCTCAGCTTGATATGGGCCTCTTTTCCCTGCTTGGAGCTGCCTCCTTCCTTGGTGGCACCATGAGAATGACAGTTTCCCTTTGTGTGATACTTCTCGAGCTTACCAACGATATACTATTGCTTCCTCTTGTTATGCTGGTTCTCTTAATATCTAAAACGGTGGCCGATAACTTCAACAAAGGGGTCTATGATCAAATTTTAGAACTGAAGGGGTTACCTTATCTAGAGGCCCATGCAGAACCATATATGAGGAATTTAGTTGCCCGAGATGTTGTTTCGGGCCCATTGATTGCATTTTCGGGCATAGAGACAGTTGGAACCATATTACATGCCCTAAAGACTACAGGGCATAACGGATTCCCTGTGATAGACGAGCCACCGTTTACAGATGTTCCAGAACTGTGCGGAATTGTTTTGAGGTCTCATTTGCTTGTCTTGCTCAAGGGAAAGTATTTCTCACGGAACAAGGTGTTCACTGGGGAAGAGATCTTGCAAAGGTTTGCCTCATCTGATTTTGCCAAGGCTGGATCAGGTAAAGGAGTTAAACTGGGGGATCTGGATATTGATGAGGAAGAGATGGAGATGTATGTTGATCTTCATCCCATCACAAATGCCTCCCCATTCACGGTGGTTGAAACAATGTCACTAGCTAAAGCTGCAATTCTCTTCCGCCAACTTGGTCTCAGGCATATGTGCGTTGTTCCAAAGGCTCAAGGGGTAACTTTCTCTGTCTTTAGTCCGACCTTTTCTCATTTTTTTCACGTCCGTTGCTCCAAATTCCTCTTATTTCTATGCATTTCCAAATAATGGTTTATCTTATATCACAATCTTAACCTAGTAAGTAAACATAAACCTCACTTCTTACTTGCAAGTACAAAGTATTATAAATATTTCTATAAGTCTATAACCATGAGATCCGGAGTTTCAAGCTTAAGAAACAAAACACTCATTATTTCAAATGTGAATTATGAACATCACCCTTGTCATAAGATGTAAAATTGTTATTCCACTGCATATGCATTTGCAGATAATTATAATGCTAATTTTCTTTTCTTGGTCGCAGAGGCCTCCAATAGTTGGAATTCTGACGCGCCATGACTTCATGCCAGAGCATGTACTTGGGCTTTATCCTCAGCTGAAACGTCATAAGTAAGCCATGGTTGCCGATGTTTCTGTCAAATTCCTTGCCGTACATTGTGAAACCAGACTATCTTTCGTCGAAGTGTGTGAGAAATAAGGTATTTCGGATGTGCAGTTAAGCAATCTTTGAATTGAAGGTGAAGAAGTCCTCACAGATGAGGCAACTCCCAAGGTGAATGGGCCACATGGTTGATCAGAAATTTGCATTGGAAGTGATCCTTCACTCAATACTGTCAAACACAACATCATTCAACATGGTTAAGTATATAACTATACCTGAGAAATTCTTTCGCATTCTGCATTGTCCGAAAACCAAGTTTGTAGGACTTGTTTCTTTCATTTCCTTCTATCCAATTCTCCTGTTAGGTATTGGATTCTTTATCTTTTTGATTTTGTCTATATTATGCTTCGTTTAATGTATGAAGAACTTATATTTAGTTGAAGATGTATCGATTGAGAGGTGATAAACTGCATTTGAACCCAAGTTTTTGGAGCAATTTATAATTTATAGCTAGTGTAATTAGAAATGACAGCAAGAGGGGGAGAGAGCTCATATCATTTGATTTTGTTGTGTTGTACTACTAAACATGTGACCACAAAATGGTCTTAATTTTTAACCTCCATTTGTTGTATGTATAAGCAAATTATCAATCAAGTTCAAGTTCTTCATGCATGGCAAAATAACTCAAAGAAAATGCATTGATTTCTCCAAAAGTCGAACAGAATCAACAAAAAAGTGGCAAAATAATATAAATACAATAAACGATCTTCACGTTTGCCTTGTGTGGGATTTCATGAACTCCAGTCTTTCTTGCTATTGTATAGTAATAATATATACTCAGAATAAAAAAATAAATGTAATTGTCATATGCCATATTTATCAAAATAAAAAATTGTCATATGCCATAAATGTAATCTAGAAGGTAACAGAAGTCATGTGAAAAACGTTGATAAAGATGTATAAAGATGAGGTCCAAAATCCAAACCTTGAAATATGAGAAGAAATTCATGGTGGCTGAAAAAATTCATAGTACCAGGCATCATAGCCTCTGCACACTGATACCAGCTAATTAACCATCCGAAATGCCATAAGCACTACTCACGTAAGAAAATAACTACGCACACCAAACAAAGCAGCGAACAAACCATTTGAATGCTTGAAAAACTTGTTTTATTTAATCCCACATTTACATTCTGAGTGCGTGATCTGAGAAATAAAACACTCTTACATGTGTTATCACGGTCTTTTACCATGTTCAGGAATCCCTATTACAATCAGATACCTTGAGGAAAAGAAAAATTCAACCAGAGGGAGATATCCTACCATGTGGCTGCTCGGTAATGTAAAAAAGTACTAGCTTCCATGAGACTTGCAACTAGCTCCATCTCATCCAACTCACCTCATAGTAGTCCATGCTGCTTACTTCAATAACCAAATATGTAGCATGAACGCACATTCAATTATGTATGATAGATAATGTTCATCAGACATTTGCTCACATCCTAAAGAAGTAGGCAATAAGCAATAAAAACTAATACAGAATGGATATATTCACTTGAAATATATATACCATTATGGCATTATCTGTAAAAGCAGACATGGAAAATACCAAAATTATGATCGTACAATCTACCAAGATTCTAAAACCTACAAAGATGGAAAATTCACCAAGTTCCTCAGACTGATGCACTAGAAGATGTATTAAGCTTTCCCTGCAACCATGTTAATCGTCTCTCACTCTTGAGTGAGATGAAAGTTTCTCTGGAATTAGGATTTTGAAATAAATCTACAGCAAAAAAGTAAAGGTGTTGATCAACAATATGCATCTCATCCAGTAGTTTTATGCATTCGCTTATAGAGAAGCGCTCGCCATTCTTCATTAGCACAGCAGCCCTCATTTTTGAAGCGGCTGCAATTTCAAGCATAGCATCAACTATGGCATCACCAGTAGCTTTGCGACTCCTTTTGCGACGACCGGAACTTGATGTTGCAGGCTGACGTTTATTGTGACCATCTAACATGTTCATATCCTCACCTGAGCCTGAAGAAGCATCCTCGTCCACAAAAGCAGGATCAGCAGACATCATTGAGGTCCCAACACATAAGACCTATTGTGGACCTTTGGTTCCAACTGTTTATTTCAAAATAGCAAGAAAGGCATGCTCATTTCAATTGTCCACTAAAGCCAAATTATCCAAAACAAACTCATACACCCGAAGACAGAAACATTTAAGAAAGACAGCCAACACTCATCTCAGTTCATACTTTCAACATGGATGAAAAGAGTTACAATAAAAGAGTATCAGAAGTTAACTGGTTGTATCAATGCAATCATGCAAGATTAATAGTTCATTATCACATTAGAGATGCCTGTTCTGGCAAATGAAATAACATATTCCCTCCATTGGTATCTCATATTTGCATGAATTACTTCTCATAGTTCCTTTCTCTAACATCCCAATTTTATAAAACATTATGGATAGGAGTTTTGCAATTCAATATTAAAACTTTCGGTGGGATATGCTCGTGAGGCAAAAAAAGTACACCCCATTGACAGAACAGAACATCATGCATCTTTCGCATCAAACATTGGTGTAAAATTTCCTTAAGAAGACATTCTAATTATTTATGAAACAGATAGGTCTTTGCAACTGTTGTAACTTCTCATACTTAGGGTATATAAATTAATTGCCTAAACCTGCCGACGCCATGCCAAAAACACTTCTTTCTCTCTTAGGCTACATGGTACCATGTACATTAACTCTTCAGTTCCAGTGCATACACAGGTGGCAACTGGACAAACTACAGAACTTAATAGAAGAAAAAATCAGCGACTCAGCGTTGAATATCAACTCACAACTTTTAATGTATTAAGTATCAGGGATGCTTTCGGTAGAGCTTGAGCTACAAGTACAAATTCACAACTTAGCACTCAATACATATATATTTCAATTTGATTGGGAATGAAGGTTACACCTCCTTAAATAGGCGTTAGAACTCAAAAAAGATGAACATAAAAGGGAACCTAATATAATCTACTTCGACCATAATAATTGAATAATACTACTTTTAATAAACATAAGCTACTTCTAGAATATTCCTAATAATAATAACTCCCCTCAGCAGTCACGTATTTCTTGTTTGTTCCGATAATAATACTACAAGCAATTAATTGCATCATCAAACTATTCTTAGATAAAACACAAAATAATTAATTATCAATTCTTTAATTACTAATTCAGTATAAGTCCTCAAATTTCTTCAATTAGAAACTCATGGTAATTAGTCATGTCAGAACTAGCAGCATAGTAGAAACACAAACATTTCTAAAGCCAAATACAACTTTATAAAGTTAGGTCAAATATCTATTATGTCTTGACAATCAGGCACCAAACCAAACCATTGGGTGGTTCAAGGCTTAGAGCACGACAAAAACGCTTGGACTAAATGAATCTCTCCTGTACTAGAACAGTCACGATTACTTCATGCATCTCACACCAGCCGAGGAATCCGACTAAAAAATTGTTATGTATAGTATAGAAACAGGGATACCATTTTGGATATCAAACCCTAAACCAAAAATATCTACAGAACATAGTTTAATCTCTTGATGATTGGAACAGAAAATATTCATAATCCCAGCTTAACAATCTTGGCGACAATGCGTTGGATAATTTCAGATCTTCCTAAATTCGTAACTACATTTTCGGTCATCTATTAACATCAATTGGAGCTTTGGATTCACATAGATACGGAAATCTCAAGAAACCCAAAAAGCAAAATCAGTCCCCTGCAAATAGAACTAATCCCAAATTATAAATCTGTGGTAAAAGAACATGAATTCAGAAAATCAAATCAAGGAGAAGAAAAACAACAGGTGACGCGATTTCACCAAAATTAAATAAACAATTGAAGCCATCAATAATTACAGCAATGCGGCACAAAAAAAAAATACAAACCTAGACGTGAGGTGTCGCAGAGAGATGAGAAAGCTTTGAAGCAGAAAATGAACAGCGATGAACCTGCGGGAATGGTTATGTACAAGTTTTGCGATTTGAAGTTCAAACCCTCGTTAAACCTTAACGCCGCGAGGGTTATATACTTCGCTTCTCTCTCTCTCTTTTATATATATATGTATATATATAAAAAATTTTATAGCATTATTCACCTCCCAAAGTCTTATTCCATTAGTTTTATTAATTAAAATAAAAGTAAAAGGTGATTGTGTAGGGAGTAATTAGTAGTTAGAATTTTTTTATTTTTCTATGAAATGAAGATAAAATTTATTTTTCTACTTAATGGACATTTTAAATTTAATAATCTTATAATTTAGACAAGTTTAGTACCGAAATGAGTAGTTATTTTATTAATAAAATTCCTATCCATCTTGAATTAAAACAAATAAAAAACTCATTTTGATTGTACAATTAGAACACATTGGTCTTTCCATAGACAGACGGTGTGGTATTCATAGGGAATCCTTATCCCATCTCTTCTTCACTTGCCCATTCAGTTTCCAATTGTGGTTTGAGATTATGTGATTGGAAATGGCACGACTCTTGCCGGAGTGGATTCAATTCCCTCGGCTCATCTTCTTCAACTGGGGTTTGCACAAACCTCATCTGTAGAGAAAGAAATAGGCGCCGACGTGCAGAGAAATAGGCCTCTTTCCCCAGTTAGTTTGTTGCATTTCTCCTTATTGTTACGTTGACATTTATTTATTCAGAAATTTTAACTTACCTTAATTTATAGAGTTATTTGATTGATATTTAAAAAAATAATAATAAAGGAATTAAACTTCGTTAGGAAGTGTAGAAGTTCTCACACAACGTGAAAATTTAACTACTCACTCTCCTTTATAAGTCATATTTTTCGTATTATTAATTTAAAAATTAACAAAACTATCTCACAAATAAATTGAAATATATTATATGAGAAGTATATAGTTGGATCAAACACAATGTAATAAATAAATTTCCAGAAAATGTTCATTCATGTCAACCAAATGTGATAATAACACTTCTTATAAAATTTTTAAAGGAATTAAATAAAAAAAAAGTACAACTTCCGATCAAAAATTAAAGTCAATTTTTATATGAACCAAACAAGCACGTGGATATTTTTCCTTCTCTAGGCTTTGGCTTGCATTTTTTGTTTGCCTTGTCGCTGTTAGTCTCTCTTGCTGGGTATACCCATTCTATATTTGTACTCCGTTTCTATTTTTAAAAAAAAAATTCTTAAGAACTAGAAATTTCGAATTTTGGACGTTTCTCGAACAGACAACTAATTTTCAATCAAGCTGGAGTAGGATTTTATGTAATCTCACAGGAAGGAAGGAATGTCGATCTATGAAGGCTAGCGGCTGCAACTGTACGTTAGGGGTGTTTCGGTTCGACTTGGTTTCTCTCAATTATTCATTTCCTCTTAATTTCACTTAATAATTTTTAATAGAATTTATTTTACGTAAATTTAACCGTCAGATTTAATATAGAAAAAATATGTGAGTTTATCAATTTTCATACAATCTTATAATATAAAACACATTTATCTTAATTGTTAAAATTTAATATAAATTAAATGGTTGAGATTTGATGGTTTTTCATTTGTTAAAATTATATGGTTTACATTATTTACTTGTATGAAACTTAGTACACCATCATATTTTTATATGTTTTATCCATCCGTACGGTTAAATTTACATAAGATAAATTATATTAAAAATTATTAAATACATTAAAAGAAATTAAGGAAAATGAATAATAAAGATGAGCCAAGACCATTTCGACTCTACATATATGCAGAACTTTTGGCTATCCTTTATTGTTTAGTTTGGTTATTTAGAAGTTTCTTTATTTTCAGACGTACCGTAAAATTTCTGTAGAAGCAATCCATGAACCACTTTCCAACTTTCTCTTTAGTAATGTTATAGCAGATATTAGGTACTATGTTTGATAAGGTTTACCAAGGAGGACTCTTATTGGCTTGTAAGTTTTGTTGGTTACAATTATTTTAAATTTTGAATGTGTAAATTTTAGTTAGTTATTTTATTTGTAATAAATTTTTTTGTAAAGACTTTAATGAATTGATAAAAAAAATGTATATGTTATGTTACTTTATATGATTTATTTTATTTTATTACAGTAAAATAAATAAAAATATGTACATGTTATATTGGCCAAATTGGCATATTTGTTCCCAAACATTATAATAAGATATGACTCGATTTGATACATGGAAAGTACTTTTTGTTAAGAAAATATTTTCTAAAAAGATATTTTTCTAAAAAATTATTTTTCGATATTTGATTGTTAATTTTAAAAAATATATAAAAATTGTAATTATGAAGGTAGTAGCAACGATACGATGATGTCAATAGAGTGACCGACGACAGCGGCATCACAATGATGATAACGACAGTAGTAGAACAGTGTGGTGGTGCTGGGGGGCAAGATGGTGGCAACAGAGTAACGTTGGTGATGACGAAATGGTGATAGGCTTTGGTCGAATAGTGATACTTTAAGTTAATTTTGAAAATTGTTTTCTAAAATTTTTGTAAATCATTTTTTAAAGATATTTTAAAAAATATAAAATGTGTCAAAAAAAAAAATTTAACTTTGAATTTTTCATTATACAACAAACATTGAAAAATATTTCTAAAAGAACATTTTCTATTTCAAAAAAAAAAATGATGAAAAACTTTTTTGAAAAAAAAATTTTCTTGCATAAAATGGGGTCTTGGTTATTTATACTATGTTCATGAGTTTTTGATGGAATCGAAATGATTAGAATTTTTTTTTAATGAATATATAAGAATATAACATAAAATTTATAAGTTTTCCTTTGGTTGTTTATAAGTTTAATAGAAGAAAAGAATGAAAACTTAAGTAAGATGTTAAATGTTTATCTTAACCTTAATATTTTTATTTTATATTATTTATAATGTAAGAATATTATTGACATTATAATATGATTTGCAGTGTTAAATTTATTTTCTATTTATTTATATTCAAATATTTTTGACAAGAAAACTGCTAAGTTTTTATATACATTTCAATTCTTTTATATCTATTATTATTATTATATATTAATTGATATTCCATATTTAAAAGATAAAGTCGATTTTACTGAGTCACTTAATGATTGTTTGATTAATTTGATTATTATTTTCTTTTCCTATTGTTGTTAAAAGTAATTTAAATTAACTCAAAGTCCAAATAATGTTTAATTTGACTTATTCTTTCTTTTCCTTATTATTGTTAAAAGTAATTTTAATAGGCTTAAATCTGAATACTACAGAGTATTTAGTTTGACTAAATAAAGTTCTAGTTTCATGTTTAGAATAATTACTAATTAGTTTTAACTATGAACAAACTAATAGCTAAAAAAATATCATCTTTTACATATATAAAAAAAGTAAAAAAAAATAATTAAAAATACCAGTACTATATTCCAACATACAAATTAATCCTTTTAAAAACTTAGTAACACAATCTTTTTTAAAAATAAAGCGGTGAAAATAGGGCAAAAATATGTTTCAGGCTACTACCTTTGTTGTTTGTTTTTTTTTTTTTTAATTTAGATAATTGATGTTTTAAAATCTCATATTACATCACTATGCTTAAAAAAAATATTATAATATGTCATTCCGTTAAGTTTTTAACGGCTTTCATCTAAATAATACTTATGTGGCATAAATTTTTTAAGTATTTATTATTTGGATATTCCATAGCAGGTGATGTGGATTAAATGATTTATATAATTTACAAATCACATTTTTTAGACGGAAAAAGAGAAAATAAAGAAAACAACGATCAGAGCAGGTCCTTCCTGTCTCATTGTCGGCGAATGGTACGTTTTCAGTTTAATGGATCTAAATTTTTGAATCATGTTGGTGTTCTATTTTCATTTGTTTAAAGTCACAATTCAATTGGTGTGGGACAGTGGGAGGACAAAGAAATGGCATGGTAAAATATTATATTTCTCTTTTGTGTTTTTTTTTTTTTAATTTCTTACTTTTAAATTTCAATATTTAAAGCGTATGTTTGTTAGTTAGTACACATGAGCAGGAGTGGTGACCGTGTATGCCACATAATTTACATTTTATTTTAAAAAAGGCCGCATCACATTTTTTAGACGGAATGACTTATTAAAAAATTTAAATCCAGCACAATGTTTTAACCAACTTTTGACCTATTAAAAAATTTAAGTTGAATACAATACGACCCACCAGTGGGTTAAACTAAAAAAACACGACCTAAAACATATTTGTGCCGTGAAAATAGTGTTAAATTCCAAGCAAAATCCCGTGTAATACCCTTCCCTGCAACTCTACGCCGTCTTGTTTCACAGTCATGGCCGCCACCAGGTTCATCATCTCCCATTTCTATCTCTCTACAATATATGTATATGTATATGCTCCATACTTGTTATACATGCTGCTTGTAACAGGCGAATGAGAGGATTCAAACGATGGATTAAGTTCCAAGGAATCGATTGCAGCGACGCGCTCGATCTCATCGAACAAGAAGACGGAAGCGATGGTGTATCGGTGAGGGCATTGTGCGATTTACACGAAGGAGACCTCGTGGCTACAATCCCTAAGCAGAGTTGCTTGACAATGAAGACCTCAGGTGCTCGCCAATTGATCGAAGACGCCGGTCTCGATGGCTACCTAGGTCTCTCCGTCGCGCTCATGTATGAGAAAGGTTTGGGTCCGATTTCTCCTTGGTTTGGTTATCTTCAACTCTTGCCCCAATGTGAACCCATTCCCTTGCTCTGGTCTTTTGAGGAAATTGATTCTCTGCTCGCTGGTACTGAGCTTCACAAGGTTGTTTCCTTTCACCCCATTTCTTTCATTCTTATAATCTGTCCTGTACATGATATATAAATGCAGTGGGGTTATACCTTTTTCAGCACAATATCTATAGTTTCTGTGTTAGTAACTGTTATCCAGTTTGAATTGTGTAATTGCAACCACAAAATAGATTGGGATGTTTTATTTGTTCTGGAAGGCCTACTTGTCTGATTTAATCTAAAAGCATGCCCCTGTGGCGAGAAAATGGGTATGCTATTTAAATTGTTAATAAATTATTTACTTTAACGTATATTAAGATTTAGCAAGGGCTACCTTAGTTTTTCCTTTTCAAATATTATTTTAGGAATTGAAAACATGAGTAAGTATTATGAAGACTTATATTCAAGTGTGTCCAGGAAAATCGTAAGACATGTAACTATATCAACATGTGGAATAGGAGTTTCGCTCCAGTGAGTTGTGTATAGAGATGATTTTGCCTCACATGCACAATTTCTCTCTCTTTCCTATAATGTAATTCTTCTTTTATCTTAAAATAATTATTTGCCTCAGTGTAATTCACATTCTTTGAAATATTTGAAACCTTATAATCAAAACCTAAATTGAAGATTTTAATTGTTTTAGAGGTCAAGGAGTTCCCTGAATTTGAATTTTTTCACAAGTCTCTCGGAAAACTTTATTATGGAAAATAGGCCGCAGGCTATTTTTAATTTTGAGCTGTAGTAATTTTTTTTTTGTATTTTGCAATGTTTTTGAAAATCTAATTGTGCCGATGAAAAAAACCTTAAAAAAAAATAGAGTATGTAAAGTTTCATAAGTTTTTATGGCGTGCATCATAGTTTTTTTAATTGCACAAATTCAATAACTTTTCGTGAGTAAAATTTTATGTAGCTATATGCATCACTAAAATTTATGAAAGTTAGCACATCTTCATATTTTTTTAATGCTATTCATCCACAAGGTTGGATTTCTTATAAACATTGGAAAATACAAAAGAAATTAGTGCAACCCATTTTTCAAAAATAGGCTGCAGTGAATTCCAAGTTTTTGGGTTGGTGTGTCACGGAAGTTGGTGGGAGTGGTGGTGGCCGTGAAGAGATCTATTTTCGTGGGACAGATCTTTAGATTCACAGAAGACATCATGAAGCCGTGGATCCCTATATTACGCATCTTACTTACATCAGCAATATTGCCTATTATATGTGTAGTTACTTTTGATTCTTTTTCACTTCATTTGAGACTATCTTTAGCTTTTATGTTTGTCTTTCTTCAAAACTTAAAATTTTAATCACAGATTGATTGTCCTAATCTACTTGTAGGCAGATAGTTAAGGAGGACAGAACTCTCATTGACGAGGACTGGAAACAATGTATTTCACCTCTGCTGGATTCAGCACATATTCATCTGAGTCGGGACACTTTTAGCATCAAGCAATATCTCATGGCTAAAAGTCTAATTGCATCTCGGTCCTTTGAGATAGATGATTACCATGGATTTGGGATGGTACCATTGGCTGACTTGTAAGTTGCATCTGTATTTTAATGTTTTATTCTGGAGCTTAGCTTATGTGTTCTTGATTCTGGTACCTGTCATCATATGACTTCTGATGCCTCTATTCTTGAACATTGCTCTGAAGTAGTAGCCTCGCATAGACAATAAATTTAAAAGTAGAACATAATTTGGCATTTTAATCTTTGCGTCTTATATCCACTATATAGAAAGTTGTCCACTTTAGCGGAACCCTTATATTTAATTGAATGCCGCCTGTGCTGTAAGTAGAACCATCGTAGAATCCTACCAGGTGCATATCTGATGGCCAAAAATCGCTGTAAAATTTTGTCCTGCAAAGGAATTTATCACTCTATCACGCGCATCCTTGTTATTCACCACTTTTTCCCTCTTAATCTCTTTTGGCTTTCTTCATATGGGTTCATTTATCACCAACCCCAACTAGTTTGGGATAAAGGCGATGTTGATGTTGATCATGTGCATCTTTGCTGATTTTGCTGGCAGAGGTATATTACAAGGGTGTGATACAGAACAAATTTATGAAGCCACGTAACTGATATTTATAATTTTGATAGATTCAGCAGCCAATTTTGGTATTCAAAAATTTTCCTCAATCGATTTTGGCACTTAATTTAATGGAGTATAACCCTTAAGTGAAGGAAAGTGAACAAACTCTTTTGATTTGAATGTGCTGAATGTTGTATGCACAAAGATGTGCGTATTTGTACAGAATTGCTAAATATGTAATTTAAGTTACAAATATTATTTTCAGTTTTAGGCCAAAAAAATAAAAAGGAAAAGAACATTAAAAAGAAGATTTTATGGACTTTGCATGGTCTTGTCAAGTAAACATAATGAAATTACAAGTAATCTTGCTAAAATTTCATTTACAACTTTGAAACACCATCATATTGACAAGTTAAATTCTTTAAGCTGTCTACTTTATGCGCCTTTACCAAGTTTTAATAAAATATATTTTAATAGGTTTAATCACAAGACTGGTGCCGAAGATGTACACTTTACGTCTGTATCTTCTCAGACTGATTCTGACAGTGATTCTGATCAGAGCTCAGGATATGATGATGATAGTAACTTGGAGCAGGAAAATACGGAAGATAATCCTGCAGTCCTGCAAATGATTATTGTGAAAGATGTCAAAGCAGGATCTGAGGTTAGCACATTCTCTTGCAGTAAAATTTGTACTAGTCGGTTTAGTTTATTACTGTGTTGTCTTTAAAAAATACTTTTGTTGAATTCCTCCCCCTTTTTGATGTTTTGTTTGTTTCGTTTTGTTTTAAGTGTTATGTGAGTGTGTTATCTTTCTCTAGTCCTTTTTTCAATAAAATCTTCTTGGTCTTTTTCAGAGATGGCAAAATTAAATAACAGTTATTTGGTGAATTGATGTTTCAAAACTAATTATACAAGTATGTAAATATCACCTTTTTGTTTCCAGGTTTTCAATACATATGGATCCTTGGGTAATGCTGCATTGCTCCATAGATACGGATTTACGGAGCCTGATAATCCATATAACATTGTGAATGTAGATTTAGAACTGGTTCTCCATTGGAGTTCATCTTTGTTTTCATCTCGTTACATTCGAAGTAGGGTTTCTATATGGAGAAAATTAGATTATTCTGGATCTGTTAGCGAAAACCCTGAATATTTTGAAATCTCTTCTGATGGGGAACCCGAGATTGAGTTACTAATTTTACTTCATATAATGTTACTGCCTGAGGAAGCATACCATGATCTGGATCTTCGACTATCAACTCCATGTGCCACTGAAAAATCTCCTGGTATCATTTTATCAAGGAAACTTCATATCACATTAGAGAAAGGTACAGAAATAAGCAAGACTTTGCTGCTCACAGATAGTGTCCGAAGAGCTCTTTTGGCGATTGCAGATTTGCGGGAAAGTTTTTACGGTTCAAGGTCGTTAGAAGATGACACCAAAGCTCTGAAAGGGTGTTGTCACATCAGAGAGAGGAAACTGTACCATTCTTTGGTGCTGCGTATTAGTGAGAGGAGAATTCTTAAGAAGCTGAGAGCTTATGCTTCTGCTGGTGCTAGTCTGTCGAGAGATTCTGCAAAAGCGACTAATTGGAAATTAAAAGTAGGATAATTACAGAAAATTTCAGCATCTGTCCTTTACAGTTTGCATACCAGAGATGGCTTACTGCTGCAGTTTCACTGGAAAACAAACAAGTCGAAGCAACATATGGCAAAGAAAACTCATCCTCAAAAACTTCCACATGCGCCCGAATCTGGGTCTACTACAAAACTGCTTGCTCGATATCCTGTGCTACAGGTTGAAGATTCCGTCTTTGGGTATCATTGAGGCGAGGATTCATATTAATGGTGTCAACAGCAGTTGAAGAAGCTCCAGTACCACATGAAACTTTTGGGTGGCATATAGGTCACAAGATTCATTATAACTGAACTAGTATCCCCATATTGCAACTTGCAAGCTATTGTACCTTCTAAAATTCAGATTCACTTACTTTCTGGTATTAGAATTCTTCTGTCATTTTCAACTTTATTTTTCTGGAGTTGATGTACGTCATGTTAGTCATTTGCTTGATTTACTTAAACGGTAATTGATCTTTTATTACAAGAAAGTTTTCACCCGCTAAATTGTTGGTGTTAATTGTTCATCTTCTTATAATGTTATTATTTTTGGCAAACCTCTTGTTAGTATTACTCCCCAATATTTTTGGCTTGTTGGCATGCTCTCTAATAGTTTTAGGTCCCCTCCTCCCCCCTCCCCGAACTTCCCCCTCCCTCAACCCCAGCACAGATGAGAAAGCTATCGAGAGAAGAAATGTAACCGGCGGAAGTGCGGAACTTCCTCAATGAAATGTTAATTAATTATGAATAAAAATTAAAAAGTAGGGAATTTATGTATTTTTTTTATCAATTTGCTTTTAGTAAATAAATATAAGAGAGAGAACATTTTAAATGGAATATCAAATGTCTTTCTTATCTTTGTTATATCTTCATAATCTAAAGCCTTATCATTATTACTTTTAATATTACTCCTATCTCCACATAAAGTAAAGACCTTACTTTTGAAAATTGTAAACTTGCGATGATGAGAAAGTGTTGTAGTGATATTTATATTATTGTGTTTATTTTTCGAATTTGAGAAATATCAATTTTGAGGAATTCCATCTGGGCTTTTAAGCCTTCTCAATTGAAATACTGCTTCTTCAATTTCCTTGTCTTGGAATGGGGCTGCCAACCTTTGAGATTGAAGAGGTGTTAAAGTTTTTCCCATCAGACGCAAGAATTCTTCGATCAGATCCGAGTGGTTGTTTACCACTTCCCGAGTGGTCTCTGCATCCTTGACCCAATCATCTCCTATTTTGATCATGTGCATTTGGTTTGCTTCTCTACGGACTTTCGTACAAGTGAGAAAAACCTTTGTGTTTCTGACATTTTTCACTGGGCTGGCATTGGATTTCCAAAAGAATATTTCTTAGATATTACCATGTCTCCATTTATTCCCGGTTTTTAGAGATTATGCTTTCGGCTTCTTTGTCTAAGAGCCACCAGGCTTCAAAATGACTAGAAGGACGGCTCTGGATTAAACTCTATGAACAAAGGGCCCTGGGAGAAAAGATTGAACCAGCTTAGATTACAAAAACCTCTATCTATTTCTTCCATAACCAATTGGTGGAGGTCCCTTTTATTGGTCCAAGCATAAGCTGGACCCTTAAAATTGAGAGATAGAGGAAAATGGGTTCGATAAATAAACTTTCTATATATCTCATGGATCTCCCACTTTGTCAATTGATGAAACTTTGCCAGCCAGACATTTCATAAAATAATAATAAGAATATATTGTTGTGACAAAAAAATTTCTTGATGCAATGCCTCAAAAAGACCGAATACACCACCGAGCACTCTAAGATATAATGTTGCATTCAAGGATTACGATTGCACAATGAAAAAAACGTGGATGTTTGTTATAATTTTAATTACGAGATTTTAAATTTAGATAGTATAAATTGTATTGTCAAAATTTATAATCTTATAATTTTAAGTCGAAACAATCGAATAATAAGTCTAGATGGACAGTCCGGACAATATTGGAGTCTGGAGGGGAGCCGCTCCCAACAAATGTCGCCTAAGTGAATGTTATCCTATCTGGCCGGCTAACAAAAGATGGATGGAGTTCGCTTCTAATGATAAACGAGACGGTAATAAATAACTAGCGGCGAAGCGCGTGCACAACACAATTAATTTTTATATATTTATTTTACATTTTAATATGTGAGATAACTATTTAAAATATTTTAATAATATAAATTTAGCAATTTTAAAATTTGATGAATAAATACTTATTAAATTTAAATGCAAGTAAAAATTGTCAGTAGAGTTATTATTTTTTTGTTAATTCTTAAATGTTATGTTAAATGTTTTTTTAAAGTATATATTATTGGAATTGAGTTGCTGATCATAATTGCATTATTTATTTATTTATTCGAGTACAATTTTTAAATGTTATCATTGTTTAGATACAATTGACTTTATGTTGTATATGGATTATTAGTTTTAGTATAAAATATTATATAATTTAGCAAGCAAACAGAAGAAACATGAATAATTGTTTACATACATTACTATATATTATTATTATACGCCATTATTTGATCTGTAATTTAAAACGGAAACGAAGATAATATTAAATCGCAAAAATGATACTCCATTTATTTCACAAAGAGTACAATATTTAAATTTCAAAAGGCTTTCTTTATTCTTTAGTTGATTTTATAGATGTTGACGTCACATAATTTTTTGAACTCAGGAATGGCCCGAGAATCAACAACTCGGTTCCCCTTTGTTATTACTGACACATAAACTTCCAAATTTATGAAGTATAAAACTTGTACCGTGTTTTAAGGAAACTCGCGAGTTACGAACTAAAATGACACAACTGTTGTGTATTAAAAGAAAAGTAATCGTTTGATTTTGTTAAAAGTAAGTTTTTTTCTTCAGTTGAAAATACAACTTGATAGAGCTAATTCGTTTATCAGGACGTATGAAATTTTAATTTCTAAATTAAATTAACTAATTATCTCTTTTGGTATATTTCTTTGTTTATATATAAAAAGTCAAACAAATTTTGGATAATTGTTTAGATTAACTCAATAAATATTTTAACTCGATTTAACATTTAATAGAATCGTTCTTGAACGGGTTACGAAAAGTCAAATCAAAATATTATTTCTAAAAATTTTCAAATTTTAATTTTACTTATCACTTTTTCAATTAAAATTTTATTTGTAATAAACTGCAATTCGTATGTAATAAACCTGATTTATTTAGAGTTTTAAAAATAATAAATTTCAATTGAATATATATTGCCCAAAGAAAAAGAAAATATAAACTTATATCCTTCCATTACAAAAGACACACATCTAATTTTTTTCTTATTTTATTTTTATCAAAATTTTCAAGTTTAATATACATTTAACTGATTTTATCACAAAATAACTAAATTACAAAATCTATATCTATATATTAAAGGAGTAAAAGACGAAATGTATGGTTGTTTTGTACGTATTTGAAAAATAAAAGATAAGAAAATAAAAAATCTCAAATCTTAATAAATTTCATAATAGAGGCTAAAGAGAACTCTAATTTCATAATAGATTGAATAATATATTAAATTTATCTTATAATAATTTTAACCAACTAATTTATCCAAATAATTTACATATGATTTAATAAGATACACAAATTTATAATCAAATTATATTCTTTTATGATATTTATATTCAAAATTATTAATTTAATTTCAAATCTTAATTAACTAAAAAAAATACAAACATATATGTAATTAATACAATATCCTTCATTCTAAAATATATTATCTATGTACTAAAAAAACCTATAAAGCCATATAAAAAACAAAAAAATAAAAATGATGTTTGAATTCGTTAGTAAAAAATCATGCAATCAATTTTTAATAAAAAAACAAAAATAAGATAAAAACACTTAATGAAAAATACTATGAGCCTAACACATATATTAAAAAAAGATGTAATAACATTAACAATTAATAAAAAAAAATTACATGTACCAAAATAAAATAAAAAATACATAAGAATTATTCCAAAAAATTATATATATAATCATTACATTAAAGAATTTGATTGTAATTCATATTTAAAAAATAGATAATAACTAACCAAAAAATATTATATGTAATTCTTAATTATTTTTATTTTTTCTGAAAAAATATAAATATAAATTTAAAATAAAAATAATTTATAATACAATACGCAATAACGTGCACGAGTTTCAAAATTAGTATTAAAATAAATCAAGTGTATTTTGATTACTTTCATACGAATCCCGTCCGTCATTGATTTACCTGTGGGGTAGGTAAAATTAATTAAATTCGATTATTTGTAAATTCTGCTCTACATGTACGTCTTTCCCAGATTTAATTAACAAAAAAATTATTATTATTTTGTTAGTTTTTATGTTATTTTTAATTTAATCATTTAAATATTATTTTAGTTATTAAAGATTTATTTTAATTTACGAAAATACCAATATATGAATTAATTATAATAGTATAAACATAAATCTTTTATTAATCTTCGACAAAAGTTTAATAAAAATTTAATAGTAAAAATGATAAAAAATAGTTGGATGATTAAATTAAAAATATTCAAAAAAGTTACTGATTTTTTTGATCCATTAGGTCATCCACGACGTATCAACCACCGACAACGACTACGATCAAATTAAACATAAAAAAGATTTTAAAATCCGAGAGAAGAAAACGAAACGCAAAAGAAATTCAAGACTGCAAGAAGAAAGAAAAAAATTAGAGCTCCAATTTAGAGGAAAATGGGTTCGATGGGGTTGAAGGAAACTTTCTATATATCTCATGGATCTCCCACTTTGTCAATTGATGAAACTTTGCCAGCCAGACATTTCCTGCAGTCTTTTAGAGAAAAAGTATTTTCTC
Source organism: Centella asiatica (assembly GCA_014636745.2). Taxonomy (NCBI): domain Eukaryota; kingdom Viridiplantae; phylum Streptophyta; class Magnoliopsida; order Apiales; family Apiaceae; genus Centella; species Centella asiatica. The sequence goes on from CM025786.1 coordinate 11,064,773, forward strand.
AACGTCCCTCTTCAATTCTCATCATTTCTGGTCATTGGGAGACAAATTATCCAACTGTTAATGTTATTTCTGGCACTAATGACACCATTTATGATTTCTATGGATTCCCCAAATCCATGTACCAGGTTTGTGCAGCTACCCACCTGCTGCCTACTCCTTTTGCTTTTTATTTGTATGTTTTTTCATTTGGTATTCCTGATTATTTCTGTGTTTTTTTGTGGGGTTTGTTGTGGATTTGACATCTCATATCTTGATTCATGGAAAATGATAGATGCGAAATAAGCCTACTAATTTTTGCTAGTAATACGTGTAATGACTTGGTTTTAATTGGGATGATTAGAAATGGTATGAAGCCCTCTCTTATCTTGTGCCCCTACCCATGTATTGCGCTTAATTCAATAACCAGACAGATTTTCTGTTTCATTCCTTGCTATTTGTTTCACCATTATTATGAGAGCTACATGAAAGTTTCTTGTACTTTTCTCCTTCAGGAAAAGAATATTTGTTTGAATTGAAAAGTATATAAAAACACTCACTTGATTAATCTTATGTTAAAGAGATTATATTCAGTTTGTTTATAGACGTAATTCTTTGAAGGCTTTGATTTTTAGTCTTGAGTTTCCAAGATATTGGTTCCAATCAATATTTGGCTGTTCTGTGGTGGACTAATTTACCGAATCCATCCTTTGAGGTTTTTGATTTAAGTTCACATCTCATTCAAAATAACAGGCCCGGGGCCGTATTCGATATTTTGATCAAAAAATTGAAATAAAAAAGAAAAGAATCCACAAGGTGAAGAGGTCTTGGATCATACAAAAAACCAATGATAAAATGAGAACACAACATAAGATCAAGAATAAGTGAGACCAGGAAAATTTTCCTACATGAAGTGCATATGGTTTTCCTGTGAAAGTGGACGCTGGTTTATTTCTGAAATTAAATGAAAGAAAGATGAGTAATATAAAGGTATTTTTTTCACTTGGTTTGAGAAATCCAAGAAATGCTAAAGGGAGAAATAAGTATGGTTTAAAAAACTGAACTTTCACAGTTTCAATCTTTTTACAATTTCTTTGTTGCTTCTTACTTTCCAAACATTCTTTTCTTATTCCCTCTTTATTAAATTTTCATCTTGGTTATTGTGATGCTAGTAGCTTAAGTATCCAGCTCCTGGTGCTCCAAAATTGGCAAAGAGGGTGAAGGAATTGCTCGTGGCATCTGGATTTGACCAAGTGAATGAGGATAAGAAACGTGGTCTAGACCATGGTGCATGGGTCCCCCTCATGCTTATGTATCCAGAAGCCGATATCCCAGTATGTCAACTATCCATTCAGACTGAAAGGGATGCATCATATCATCACAACTTGGGGAAGGCTTTGACCCCTCTCAAGGAGGAAGGTGTCCTCATTATTGGGTCTGGTTCTGCAACTCACAATTTGAGGGCTCTGCGCGATAGCAGCTCTGTTGCTTCTTGGGCTCTGGAGTTTGATACCTGGCTCAAAGATGCACTCCTTGATGGAAGGTAAGTCTAATATGGTGAAAGCCATCCCGCGTCCAGATTTTGATTAACTTCTGTTTTCTTTAAATTATATGTTTGTTTTGTATTTCTTAGTGCTTTCTTTTAATTGGGTATCTAACATATAAATGATTACAGCAAGTATTTCTGAGTTGTTCAATCAATGGGGTCTGAGGATTAATGAAGGAGTTATTATTAGTATTATTATTTTTTGGAATTCATGGATGGAGGAGTTGAATTGAAAAAATTAAAAGGAATTTTTGTTAATTATTGTTGTAATTAACATGATTCCTGTTGTAATTTTGTTAATTATGGAGCCATTGACCGGCCCGAGTATTAATATGAGCTGTTTCATGATGTTATTATGTAAACTTTAATATTTCATACCATTGAGCCGAGTGAGGAAGTTATCTCAGGCTATGTTATGTGCTTTGATATTGTTTCCTTTCTGAAGATTAATGTCTAAGTGGACTAAATGAGTTGAAACATAGATTAAAATGTGACTGGTTAAAAGAGTTGAAACAGATTCAGTGCCCTTCCTTTTTGGAGTGAAACATAGACCGAATACGTGGTATGGTAGACTTGGCAAATGGGTAGTTAAACGAGTCATAAATGGGTAATGGATAACCATTTAATGCATAAATGAGTAAAAGTCCTATCCATGAACCATTAGATGACCTATTTGTCGGGTATATTTGGTAGTGTCCTTGTCTGTTCTTCAGTGGACTACTGTGGTGTTGAGATGCAAAATATTACTATTTCTAATTGCAGGTATGAAGATGTAAACCAGTATTTAGAGAAAGCGCCGCACGCCAAACTTGCACAACCGTCTCCTGACCACTTCTATCCGTTGCATGTGGCGATGGGTGCCTCTGGTGAAAATTCGAAGGCTGAGCTCATCCATCATAGCTGGAGTCTTGGCTCTCTTTCATATGCCTCTTACAAGTTCATTTCAACCTAAAGAAACTGCTATGTGCTAAAGAGGTGTGCATCACGCAGCATACACTTTTAACTTCTACAAATCTGTGCATTGTGTCATCCTTTCATATCTGTATTGTGACATTTGTTTCTAATAAATTGAATAAAGCAAATTGAACAAGTGGATAAATTTTACATTGAATAGAATTTTCTTGCATCTGATCTAACTCTTAAAATAGCTAATCAATATGTAGAAAAGTGAACTTATAAGGGTTTAGTTTAGAACTCAGATATGCAACTAAAGGAAAACAAGAGAAGTGAATAATTTTATTAATTAGAGAGAGAGAGGATAATAATACCTGGCAAAGTGTTATTTATTATTAGTTATTTTTTTCATGTTAAGCAATTTTAACATGATTAGTCAAATCCCACGCGGAAGCGCGTGTGACTGTTTAATATTTTAAATCCATTAATTTTTTTTAATTAAATTCTGTAAAATAAATCTGAACCAAAATTAAGAACTTAATTATTGAACATTAAGGCTCAGCTGTTTCAAAAAAAGAAAAATTTCCCAAAAAATTTTATGAACAAAATGCTTTTGTTGCCAATTATAGGTTGTTGCAACAGGCCATTGGCCCTTGTAGTACCACATTTCAGCTAACTGGTTGTCATATTTGGGAAATTAGGTCAAATTCCGTAGCTTTCCATGGTATTATCAATAACATGCAACTGACTTATGTCAGTTGAGTATATATTCATATAAGTAAAGGATCCTAACAAACAGAATAAAATTAATAAACAAGCATGTCAATTAAACAAAACTATAGATTCCCAAATTACATTCGAAATTACATTTTCATTGAATCAAGTCATTTTTGTCGATAACACATAATTATTGAAAATATAATAATTATTGTGTTGACACCTCAAATATTCCAATAAAACTTTCATAATTAATTTAGGTCATGTTTAAGTAATAGAACTCTTATTTTTATTTCTCCTATAAAAAAGAAAAAAGACTATATAAATCAATTAAAAAATAAATAAAATTCATGATATTTGTATAAGATGTGAAATTTAAAAACATGTATTTTTATAAAGCGTAAATACATTTAGTAGTAAATAACAAAAGTAAAATGCAAGTTAGATACACAAATTTAACTTGTATATAAGTTGACAAAAATGTTAATAATAGAATTTAAAAAAAGCCTCATTTATAGTTTAACAAAAGAAACTAATGATATAGAATAGAGGGAGTTAAATTTAATATAAGTTGTATAATTACAAATTGATAGCTTATGATGCCTTAGTTTAAGAATAGCACTTATAATATTTTGAAGCTAAAAAAGATTAAAAAAAAATACATACATACATATATATATATATATATATATATATATATATATATATAATTTAGAGATGATGATAAAATGGTAAAAATGAAAATTTATAATATGTAGAACAAATCAATTTCAAACACAATTATAGTCATTAAGTTGTTGTAGACACCTCAAAATTTTAAATTTTTTAATAAATAAAAATAAAATAGAACTTTACATTTATGTTGATTGATATTATTATTATTATTTATTATCAGTATTATTAAATCAAATTATTATTAAAAAATATTATTAAATAGTTATTTTGTTGTGCATGTTTTATTGCAAGCCTAAAAAGATAAATAAAAAACAAAAGAAATAGAAGTCCATCTGAAAAAAAGAAGTAAAGAGGAAATCCCAAAAGAAAAATCTAAAATGAAGATAGATAAAAAAGGGGGACAAAACTCATCCATTGGATCATTTTAAAGATTAATGGCCAAGAATGATGACTACACTTTACAATTAGGGTTGCTTCTTGGCCTCCTTATAAATATGAGGAGAGCCTCCATTTGTAAGAGAGAGGAGTTTAGAGAGAGTAAAACTATACTAATAGATTATAGATAAAATTATATACATACATATATATAATTTTATTGAAGATTTGAAAATTAAAATTATAGATTCATCAATTATAAAAAAATAAAAACCCATTTTAACGTATATTTGCGTTTGTTTAATCTTTTAATCGCACACTCTCTCTCTTCAGTTAATGTTAATCAAAGTAGGTTTAAGCTAATTAATAGTTTAAACCCAAAAATTAACACTCGAATTATTATATGATGTGTATTTCACATTATTAAACTTATATTTGATTTATTTTCTATTTTTTTCGATTTTTATTTTCTTTATTCTAATTATTTGTCTCTTTCTCTCTCTCTCTAATTAGTGTTAATCAAAGTGGGTTTAAGTTAATTAATAGTTTAAACCCCAAAATTAATACTCAAATTTATCTATGATGTATATCTCACAACATTAAACTTATATTTATTTTATTTTTGATTTTTTGAATTTTTATTCTATTTACTTGTCTCTCTTTATATTATTTCTACAAAAATACTCAATATACTAATTGGTAGGAATTATATCATTTGATAATATTATATAATACTTAGAATTGTTTGTACTAGAACATGTTGATGTGTTATAAACACTGGTAGATAAATTGTAGCTGACTTTGTCTAAATATTATCTTTCGACAGTGTATACTATTTATTAGTGGATAATAGACAGACTAATGGATGTTATCATCTGATAGTGTAAAATGTACATCAGTGAATAAATCAGAGAATAAATCATCACAACAGCTAGTCTTGGATAATTCTGAACCTTGGTGGATATATAAATCATCACAACAGCTAATCATGGATAATTCTGAACCTTGGTGGATATATAAATCATCACAATAGCTAATCATGGATAATTCTGAGCCTTGGTGGATATTGTGTTCATCAGTGGATACTGCATCTGAAGATAAAATAGTTAGCATTGGATATTTTGTAGAAACAGTTATCAACAGATAAATTTAGTCATCAGTAGATAATTGATTGTCAATAGATATTATTCTTTAGATGATAAAGTTATGAATCAGAGCATAAACACTTATCAACAATTGGGTTACAACAGAGGATAAATTGTCTATCAGTAGACTTGTTTATCAGAGGTTAAGCCATCAGTAGATAAATGGTCATTAAAGGATAAGTTTTTTATCAACAGATAATGACTATTAACAGAGAATCTACATCAGAGGAAACATGGTCGATAAAATTCTTCATCAGCAGATAATCTGCACCAAAGACCATCAACAGATAAAGTAGTCATCAGCAGATAGAAAGTTATTAGTAGATATTGAAGATGACATACGACTGATTACAACAGACTTCTAAGTTGGTCCAATACAGAGAGATTGAGTACCAAAGATGTTATACAACAACGATAATGTGATAGAGAGATTATGTAATTGAAAAGTTATGTAACAGAGTTGCTGCAATTACCGAATAAAGACAAAGATATTTTTCAGAAACATAATATTGCAACTGTTCACCATAAACAAATGAAAAAGGAAGTTGGGTTTATAAATAGAGATACAAAACATAAAAAAAATAAAATTAGAACATCATCTCATAACATCGCAACGAAATCTTGAGAATCATCAATATACATCTTGAGAGATAAACACAGATAGAGCAGCTGTATCAAGAGATAGAGAGTTAAATATTGAGAGAGATACAGAGTAACAAGTAAAAATTATTTATTGAGAGAGATACAGAGTAACAAGTAAAAATTATTTTCTAGAGTTGCAGATGTTCATCACTGAACAGATTCAAGAAACTGGTATCAACAATTTTGATTACCAAATTGTAATACAAATTCAATATCAATAAAAGTAAGTGTTTATTGATTGATATAATTTGATTTCTATACACTATATTCTTGAGAATTTTTTTATTCAACAAGTTTATCTATTACTTTTAAAGAATTGAAAAAAGTTGCGGTATTTGTTGATCTGTATTCAACCATTCTTCTACAAATTCTTGAACCATCTGGGACAACAATAACACTTAATTTATTATTTAACTTCTTTTAACTATTGTAAAATTCTATTTTATTTTTATCATTAATCAATTTTGTATTACTCTTTTCATTTTGAGAAAAAAAGTTATAATATTGTATTTTTGGCGTATATTAAAGGTTTTTTTTTTTTAACACAAAGTCCATTATCAATGTACATGTGATCCCAATCTAATATACACAATGGCAATAAAAATTATAGTACACACGTTCACAATAAAAATTTCATGGAAATACTATGTACACTAATAAATTATATTAATAAGTATACACAAATATATTTGATAAATTATTTATCATTAAAATTTTAATTAGGGACCTATTAGGATTCATCACTCTTCAATAAAATTTAACTACATTAATTTGTACACATTTATTTGTGTAAAAATTGATATCCCTAGCACCATCCAAATTTCACGATATACACTTTTGTAATAAAAAATTCATCCTAATAAATATCAAAGCTACCCCTCTTGGCATTGTTTCAAAAGAAAATGCTAGGCCGAATTGGTCTACAATACTAAAAAAAAAGGAAATCTTATAGAAATTCATCATTTAATTTAAAATATGAAATAATAATGTGATGGGTGAGATAGGATACGGAAAGAGATACTAAAATTAATACATCATACGAGGCACTTTCTAATGAATGCGAAGTATTTGATTTTATTTTCTTATATTTTCTAAATGGATATTAGTCAGCGAGTCAGCATAAAACATCTGAACTTTCTTATAAAATAGTAGTAGTGTTTTTTTCGTGTATATATACATATAAATTTGTGATCCATTAGATACAGAATTCTATGCACTTCGTAAGATATTATTTACGTGAATCAGAAAAACATGTTTAAGCTATTATTTTTCTTCTTACCAAAGAATAACAAAAGATTAGACTACGAAGCTAACTTTTGTTCTCAACAAATGCGTGTGATATAATCATATAAACAAACGTACCCGTGCTTCCTACAGTGTATTATTATTGGTAGCAGATCAGCTCACCAACCGCATCTCAAAACAAATTAAAACAATTAATTATTTTGAACTAAATTAATCCTTTGTGTAGGAAACAAATTAATTAGTCTGAGACAAAAAAATAATAAAGAAATTATTTATTTTATTTTATTTCATTCTATAAACACAAGTTCTCATGTAATTTGGCATGTGAATTATGAGATTTGTAGTTCTACAAACACAGCCTCTTTTTTATATACTTTTTGATAAAACCTAAATTGGTGAAATTTCATGGATTTAATCTGGATCCTATTTAGCATTTCATCATTAAACTAGTACTTTTTATACTTTATTCTTTTGATGATGCAAAAATATATGTAGTTGAACTGTCAAGTTTCTCATTTCCTTGTCTAATTGTGACTAATAGTTCTCATCCAAATGAGAAAAAAGATAAAAAATTAAAAAAGCCAACCACCAAAAGGTCTTCATAAATAGTCTCCTTGTCCCTCCATCTTCTCCTTCATTTTTGGGAGGGTCGTTTCTTACAATCAACACCACATATTAGACCTTTTCCTCTACTAAAACTAAATAAACTTCCTAGCTCTATATAAATATATTAAAGAAAACACACACACACACACACACAAACTTTAACCCAATATATATTTTTCACATGCGACATCCTTGATACACTACCCTCCTCCTCCAACTTCCATTTCCTTGATCAATAAAATTTTTAAGCATGGCTTCTTATTCTTTATACTCATTAACATTTGTTGTTATCCTAGCCCTAGTGGTAGTTTTGTTTGTATCACCAACACATTCAACTTCTAGACGTGCTCTAGAGAAATATCAAACGCCAAAAACGGGGTTTCGAGTCACACTCAAGCATGTCGATTCGGGTACAAATCTCACAAAATTTGAGCGTCTAGAGCGTGCCATGAAGCGTGGAAAGCACAGATTGCATAGGCTCAATGCCATGTCTTTGGCAGCTTCCTCCTCATTGACATCAAACATCGATGTTAAATCCACGATACACTCGGGAAATGGTGAGTTTCTAATGGACATCGCCATAGGAACTCCACCCGAATCATATTCAGCTATACTAGATACAGGTAGTGATTTGATATGGACACAGTGTAAGCCTTGCGACGATTGTTTTCAACAGCCAACACCAGTGTTTGATCCCAAAAAATCATCATCTTTTGGAAAGATTTCGTGTTCTAGTAAACTTTGTGCAGCTCTACAAACATCTACATGTAGTTCAAATGAATGTGAATATTTGTACACGTACGGGGATGATTCGTCCACCCAAGGCGCCCTGGCTACCGAGACATTCACCTTCGACAAGGTAGCGGTCCCCAAGATCGGATTCGGGTGTGGGACCGACAACCAGGGAGGTGGATTTAGCCAGGGCGCTGGCCTTGTCGGACTGGGGCGCGGACCATTGTCCCTAGTTTCACAAATGGAGGAGCCAAAATTTTCATATTGCTTGACATCAATATATGATGATACTACAACTAGTACACTTTTGATGGGGTCACTAGCGAATGTGAAAAATAATTCAGATGGAAGAATTCAAACCACCCCATTAATAAAAAATCCATCATTTCCTTCCTTTTATTATCTTTCACTCAAAGGGATCACAGTTGGTGACACGTCACTCCCAATCGATCAATCTTCTTTCTCAATCAATGAGGATGGTAGTGGTGGCATGATCATCGACTCGGGCACGACTATAACGTACTTGGAACAAAGTGCGTTCGATTCGGTGAAAAAAGCGTTTGTAGCACAAACAAATCTGGATGTGGATGATTCGGGTTCCACGGGGTTAGACGTTTGTTTCGTTCTGCCATCTGGTACAGATAAAGTGGAGGTTCCGAAGCTTATATTTGAATTTGATGGGGCGAAATTGAGTTTGCCGGCGGATAATTACATGATTGCGGATTCAAGCAGTGGGGTGGTGTGTTTGGCCATGGGGAGTTCGGAGGGAATGTCGATATTTGGGAACGTGCAGCAACAGAATATGTTGGTGGTGCATGATTTGCAGGAGAAGACTTTGTCATTCATGCCTACACAGTGTGATAAATTGTGATTGATGATCATCTGAGAAATTTATAGTCGTTTGTTTATTGAATTTTTGTGATATATGGTGTTTTTGTGCTTGTGTTTGACTCTTTGTTATATTGATGTTATATCGAATGAATTTGATATGGTTAAGGTTGTAGGTTTAATTTCTTGTGCATAACGAAAGAAAAAATAATTAACTACGTTTTTTTTTTTTTATTGATTCTTCGAAAGTAATTCGTAACTACGTACGTAGTTTACTGGTTCTTCAAAAGTAATTCGTAACTATATTATGAGATATGTGACAAGAGCAAAGGAGCATGGTTTCTATCGAATAAAGTCTCGAGTTCTAGTATTACAAATTGAGAAAATAGATTGCGGGAGAATTTCTCTCTTTTCTACACCGTTCATATTGTCAAAAATCTAAAGAGTTATCGAATATTGAATGATTAAATTAAATAACAATAATGAAGATATGAACTTCAAAAAAGAATAATGTATACGTGGGTCAACTCTTGTCATGATTATTCTAATGACAATTTTTTGTTGCAGGCTTGGAGTATATATATATATATATATATATATATATATATATATATATATATTTCAAAATTAAATATATATTTTTAAAATAACATTTCTTAAAAATAACTTTTATTTTTTAAATATATTTTATTATATTGTTTAATAGTAATGAGAGTTATAGTAGAAATTACCAAATAGTGAATGTAGTTGAGTTAATTAAAATAATGAAATGGTATTTAAGTAACTCTATTAAATTTTATAATCCAAAAATAAAAATATATATTTAATTTTGGAACAACTAAAAAAAATATGTACCTCTAATTTTAAAACAGAACATGTATTTAGTTATTGAAAATGATTCGGTGAACAAAAGTGGGCGCCATAATAATTTTTCCCATAACACCAAAAATGGTAGGTCGAACAAATTGGTGCTATTGGGTTTGTTTACTACGTATTACTTATAAGTATGACCCAAAAAAATTAGTAATCTCTATGTTATACAAAGATAGTAACATTTAAATTTTTAACGACATTTAATTTTATATATTTAATTAAGAATTACATGTAATAATAATAATAAAAAATTATTAAATTTATTATGAATCTCCAATTAAAGATCATATAAAAAGATTGTAATGACAAAATTTGAAAAATATAACATTATAATGAAAAAATTATGCAAATATTTTATTTTTTGAAATAAAATTTATTCTCAAATATTATTTATTTTTAGAACGAATGGAGTATACGTTTTTTTTTTCATTTTCGTTAATGATTGTGAGCTTGAAGAAGGAAAGCCAAGTAGAATAAATAAATGCACACATATTATTTATTTGTTTACTTTGCAAAAGATTAATAAAGTTCGATCACGGAAATTTTTCTTCAATCCAAAATGTTATGATCATTGGTCACAAGGAAAACATGCCCAAGCAGAAACTACAAATTGGTGCTTACCTAATTTATGATTTAACAAGTGAAGTGTGCTATAATTAATTAAGAAGTAATGTTAGCTTAACTGCGTAACCAACATGGCACTATTTAATTAGCCAAAAAAAAAAAATCAAAAAAACATGGCACTATTTCTTAATTAGAGTTGTCATGATTGTAAAAAAATTAAAAACGTATATCATATTCTACCTCTACTTTATTTGTTTTTTGTTTGTTTTTTTTTTGGTACTTTTCTCAACGAATTAGCCTATTCTAGTTCTAGCATTTCTTTTCGCAATGCCTTAGCAACACGCGATAGTTATGGTTGCTTAATTCGACACTTCTGCTATTGCTTGCTACATCATATTTGACATCCTGATTGATCTATGTGGGAATAATTTATGTGATTTTTGGGTTAATTTCATAGTTCTTAAATCGTGAATTGTATTGAATATAAAAGAATTCAAAAATCAGGTTATATAAAATGGAAAAATTTAAGATAAATATGATAGTTTATATAAAAACTTATGAAAATTAAATTTTATGTGACAATATAACATATTTGGTTGATTAAAACATATATGGCCAGTCATATTTTTTGAACTTGCAAGTGACACAATTTTTTTATATTAGATAATCATGCATATTAAGTCCAAAGTACAAGTAACACCAAATCTTTCAATTTCAAACCTATAATGCTACTCCGTTTATTTTAAATTAAATTTTAAATATTCTATATGTTGACAATCTAATTTATAAGGTGAAAATAAATAATCTTTAAAAATTTAAATCTAAAAAATGGTGTCATAGTCTAACTTTACTAGTAACAACAAAACTTTCAAGAAAAGGCATAATGCTTTTATAGCCTACCTATACTTTTTGGATTTTTCAATTTTATCTTCTCATATACTCTCTTATTTCTAAAATTAGAGATATATATTCTTTTTTTAGTTGATGCAAAAAGAAATAAGTATATCTATATTTTTTTATTATAAGAAATTATGGAGTTACTTAAATATCATTCTATTATTTCACTACTCCAATTTATCAATTATCTCCATTATCTTTACTACTTAGTTGTCCCTACCATAATTACCATTGTTATTACTCTAAATAACACTAATACAGAAATTTGTGCACAACATATATATATGTTTAATTTCAATTGTATTTATTTAAAGGAATTAATTTGAATTTTTTTTTACTTTTGATAAGAGTTTTTCTATATCTTATATTTTGTTTTGATGTACCCTCGGTTCCTAACTAATTGAAACATGTAAATCTTTTCTAGTCAAAATTGATCTATATTCAATTTAAATTTTTATTATTTTATAAATATATATGTGATAAACTTATAATCATAGGAAAATTTATATAATCTACAATAATTTTTTTTATTTTACAATTGTAAATGCATATATGTAATTTTAAAGTCAAGGAATGATCAGTTTGAGTCGAATAAATTTCTATGTTGTAAAAAAAATTAAAATTTTAAAATACTTTATCCATTTCACAAAAATAATTACATAAATAATTTTTACAAATACTAATATTACATGTTTGATTAAGATTTATATTTACAAATCATAAGTTTTTGAAATTTATAACTTTGTAACGAAAACCTAATAATTATAGCATTATAACAAAAATATTTTGCAAATCTAACTTTTTTTGTTTAAACATAATTTATTTGCAAATGAAATTCTGTTTTTTAATTGGAAAGAGTAATACATGTTTCGTAAAAGATTAGATTAGTATAAAGTTGTTATTATCATGCTCTAATTTATTTATTTGTATTCTATCGGTTTGAAAACTAATATGTAGACATATACTTGTATATTGTATGTCATAATTTCAATATTTGTTATTTCTATAAAATAAAAATAAAAAGGATCAAAAAAGAAAAAACACCTGGCGACAGCACACCTCCCCTCGTTCCATTTCCCAAACTTCCCTTTTGTCTCTCACACCCCTGATTCCTCAGAGTTCTCTCTTTAGTTCTCTTATCCTATGTTTTAAAATACGTTGTGCGGATTTCCACGATCAAGTGAGAACTTAGCACTTAATCTTTAGAAGCGATAATTATATAGATGATTAGGCGAATATTACGTAATTATTTTAAGTGATAAAAATTATTATTATTATTTCATATTTTACAAAACAAATAAATTTAGTAACACATGTACATACCAAACGATAACATTAAATGTTTTTATGATGTTTTAAGGAAAAAAATAAGCAAATTTAAGAAATGAATAGATAATATACATATAAAAATATCTATTGTATTTTAAAAATAACTATTAAAAACATATTTGAATTTATTCTCACTTTTTATTATTACTTACAAGGTCAGACAAACAATGAAATTTATGGTTTATAAGAATCATAATAAAATTATTTTTAAAATTTTTAAAATTAAAAAAATATTTTATTTAAATTGATCCGCCTAAACTCGTCTAACTACCTAAATAAATAATAGAACGCCTATGACAATGATTTATAATGATTTTGGTAAATGTGTTCTAGTTTATTGTTTGATGTGTGCTGAAATTTTTGAGTGTTCTGTGTTAGGATATTAAATTTAATTTAATTATGCTAAATTCTTGTAATTTTTTCCTTTCAATGTAAGATGTAAGATAATAATATGGATATATTTAGAATATAAAAATTATGTTTAAAAATCGTTGGTTTAGACACGTAACTCTAATTTTAAAACAAAACCATAAATCTTAAAATGCGTAGTCACTTGCATATGTATCATAACGAAGACCCCGATATGAAACCGTCTCTCATAAAATATTAAAATCCACTATAGTAATTATGGACATGCATTTGTATAATGTTATCATACGATTATATAATAGGATTTTAAAATTAAAAGTTAGTACTCGAAGAGAAATAGCGTAAAGTAAGGGAGATTGAGATAACGGGAAGATAAATAGAACAAGACAAAAAGAGTGGAAGTTGAACGGTTTATTTCCTTAAAACCCGAGTATTATTCCTTTTTACTCCAGATGAAGCTGTTATTGAGCATAAACTCACAAGAACATAGCTCAACTCATTAATCTTTTCGTAACCATTGGGTTCTCAAATATCATCCTCCTAAACATGTGTATCAGCATTTTAATTTGATGAATTTTCATCGGTATTGGCGGCGCCACCGGGTTCACCAACTTGTTTAACCTTTTCAGACTTGGCTCCATCAGTTTTCTCCTTGTCTGGCTTATTATCACCATGGGTGTCAATGTCTTCCTGATTGCTTCCGATTGGTTGGCAATTGAAATCGCCATTTGGACAATGGTTCTCTGAACATGGCGGACACTCTGGTTCAGAGCAACAAACTACCGGCACTGGCTGATTTATTGGTACTGGTGTTGGTACAGCCACTGGCGTTGGTACAGCCACCGGTGTTGGTACGGGCATCCGTACAGGTACATCTACCGGAGGGGAACAAGGCTCTGGAACTGGCGTTGGTACGGCCACTGGTATGTTTACCGGAGCGCAACAAGGTTCTGGCACTGGTGGTACAGGCACTGGTATATCTACCGGAGCACAACAAGGCTCCGCTACTGGTGTTGGTACAGGTACTGGCACTGCTACCGGTACGGGGTTCGCTACGGGCACTGGTACTGGTACAGGCACTGGCACAGGCACAATGTTTACTGGTGTGGGTACTGCTACTGGCACTGGCACTGGCACTGGTACAGGATTCACCGGAGTACAACAAGGTGATGGAGAACTACACTCAGGTCCGCAAGCAAATTCCCAACCATCACCGCCGCTTCCACCACCACCGCCACCCCCACTTCCGCCGCCGGGGCCGGCCAAAATTGTAATGGTTTCGTTTTGTTTGTCAATAATTGTGGAATTTGAGGGGACTCCACGAGCAGAGGCGACACTTAGGCAAATTAAGACGAAGAACAAAAGAGAAACATATTTTGGTGATGAAGAAGCCATCTTTATTACTCAATTGGATTGAATTTGCAGGATGCTGAAACATGAGAGGCATTGGGTATTTATATATGTACCAGAAGATGAAGAAATGAAATGCCTTTGCAAAGAGTGTTGGGCATGTATGTGCACTTAACTGAGGGTGCCTTTCTTCAGAGATTTCGGAATCACGAATCTTGGGTGTGATAGATTAGTATGGTATAACTTATTGCATGTTACATGTCATGAAATATTAAATTGCATCTAAATTAAGGATACTTTTATCTACTCCACGAAAAAATGAAAAAAGAAATGATTACTGTATTAATTGACCTTCAAAATTTTATTTGCATAGTTTAGGGGCTAACTTTAACAAATTTCGTTTCTCTTTTTGTCTCATCTTGCCTTGAATTTGTTCACCAAGTATTACTATAAAATTTACAAATAGAACTTATATAACATAAATTCAACATATTGTAATTCAACTTATTGACAAAAGCTAATTCAACTTATTTTAATTTATATTTGGTATCTGATTAAGAGGATTTTGATAGATGTAGTTAATTTTAACATATGTACTTGTGCCTTACACAGACCGAAGCAAAACATAGAACTAAAACGATTAGATTATAAATTAGTACACGAGTAGAGTTATGCACACTTATTTATTTAAAAATAAAATATGTACAACCGTAATAACGAAATTGCATACGGTAGATTTATTTGTCCAACTTTTTAGTGCATATAAGCGCATTACATATTTATTATCGCTTCAAAATAAATGAGTTTGAAGCACTTGGCTATCGTTTTTTGTCTTTACTAGTTTTTAAACGCGTGCAAATCACAATAATTTCTTACATGGTATTGATAATATTTTTTTTAAACTTATACGACATTATAAATTTGTTGGACCAATCATGTCAAGTATTCAAACATTGTTGGACCAGCCCAGGCATCACCCTTCAATTCTTTTGTTTTTACCCAACGAGCAAGCCCAAGTGTTAAATTGCTTATTGCCCAGCTGAATGGCCCAATTCGAAACTACTAATACAAGATAGTAAATAAATCCAAGGATATATATATATATATATATATGAGAGTCAATTTATAACTAACGTTAATTATGGAGATTTTTGTAACTAACACATTTATAATCGTTGATCAAATGATCTAACGGTGAACATCAAACAACAAAACAAAAAAAGGCTCTTTCCGCCAGTGTAATTAACAGAAAGTGTGTAAAGTTACCTTTTTTTTTTCTTCTATCCTTCTGTCAGTGATACCAGTGGAAGGTGTATAAAGTTACTTCTTTTTTTTTTTTTTTTCTATCTTTCATTCTTTGTTAGGCTCCGCCAGTGTCGCCCTATTATATTTATCTTGTTCTTTAATCTAACATCATATACAATTTCCACCATCTCTGCTCTTATTTTATTTCTCTTATTTTTCTTCCATCTAACATCATATACAACTTTCGTCCACTAACATATATTTTATTTCTCTTATTTTGCGTGGATGACGAGATTATTTGTAAATTATCAAATCCCCTTAATCCATTTCAATGAGGTTAAGTTTCAAATGCCTGATAGAGTTCTGAGGTAGTTTGGCCATCATCACAGGATACCTAAACCACCATTCAACCACATTGCATTGAGGATGTCCGTTGAGAAGGATAATCAATTTAATATTGTTGATTATGAAGCTTTTCGTGACCCGTATATCGAATTGTGAAATGATTTTGAGGATAATTTAGTTGGGTTATTAGTATCACAGAAGAACAAGGCAAATAAACTGGACATGAATGTATACTATCTATGGTATCATAAGATCACTTAGAGACTTATTTCAAAATCATACCTAAGTTAAAGTAATTGACATGACACGTAACTAATCATATTATTTTTTAATGTTTATTAACTTATTTTATCATTCTTTAATGTTTGTATTTGTTGTTTGTAGTTGAAGAAAGGTTTTGGTTTGTTGGAGTAATGGGAGAACAAAACACCTGAGATTGAGCAACAATATCAAACATTGGTGCATGATAACAACCAATTGCTTACTCACATATGTTTATCTCATCTTGATATTACTTCTGCAAGCACTACTTTGGAGGTTCCTCCCCCAAACACATCTATGATCTCCACTGCCATTGCACTCCCTTTCAGTTCAGAGCATCCTGTTTACACTCTCTCCTTCATTGATGCTTAGGAACCTCCTACTTTCATTCTCATTCCAACTTTTATTTCAGATCCTCTCATTTCTTTTATAATAGATTTTAATCCTTTCGCAGAAGTCGCACAAACTGCCCATCAAAGTGAAGATGCAAATCCTGTCCATTTCTCTCAAAAGGCTCCACACATTCCTAATTCGGCTAGAGTGTCAAGACATGATTTGCTGATGGTTCAAGTGAAAAGGGGCATGGTGAAACCATTAAACCCTTGAAAGGTGAATTGGTTGACTTGACACTGGTTCAATGATGAACCAGTCAATGACTCATAGTATTAGCCTTGAAAAACTAAATATTATAGTATTAACTATAAGAAGGCCAAAGAATTATCGCATGAGACATGGTTAAGCAACACAATTGTGAACGCCTACCAAGAATTGTTGGCAGAAAGAGACGTCGTCATAAAATGAGCCAGAAATAAGTTAAAAAGAACTTTTTACTATTTGTCGACTTTTTTCATTGTCGTGGGTTGAACCATAATAAATCTCGAAAGACTGACTAATATTGCAAATGCAGTTGGCTTTGTGCAGCACTTCATAGAATAAAATGGTTTGCGTATTTTAGAATGTGATGTCATTTTTATGTCATTCTATTACAGCATACACGAACATTTTGTCTTGGTGATATTTAACATAAAGGCATAAACAATAAAAATCATTGATCCTATGTATCCTGAGATGACTCCGACACATTTGGATGTGAGATACGGTGCTGATGTTGCAGTTGCGATAAGTACAAAAGATTTTATATTGATTTATTTATGGTTTTAATTTTTTATTATTACTAAATAATTTTTATTTTTGAAATGAGTAGAAAAGTCTTATACCTATCTTATTCAGACTTGTTGGCTTGGGACTAATTGGCCTCCAAGAGATACAAAACTCAGGAATAAAGTTGAAGTCACAAAACAACAAAATGGTTTAGATCGCAGGGTTTACATTTGCAAATTCATGGACATAATCTCACATGGATTAAATTTCACTGCAGCTAAATGGACAATTAAACATGCATTCATTTTTCACTTGTGCTTTGCTTGGGAACTACATAAAAGAATGGCGAGAGATCCCCCTTTATGATACAAGATGGTAGATTATTGTAGTTGGATTCTAATGAAGAAGACTGATTAATTTGTAGGATCAGTGCAGTTGGATTCTAGTGAAGAAGACTGATTAATTTGTATTTGTTTCAGTTGTAACATATTGTTTTAGTTAATATATTTGATTGGGATGTAATACATGAGATTTCAGTGTACTATATATGTTTTTCGTTAATAATGTGTTATATATCAGATAATAATAAAGCCATCAGTGGATAATAATGATTATTAGTGGAATATTATGATTATTTGTATAATATATGACTATTAGAAAAACATAATGATTATTACTAAAATATAATGATTATTACCGCCAAACTTGTGACAACAACACCAAAGTCAAGAATTAAATGAAAATTGTTTAACACCTAACTTAAGAAGCCAACGTCAAAGTCATTTGATTATCGCTAAAGTCGTCGGGTAATCTACATGTGCGCCAAAGTTAGGAGATAAATTGATCCATCAGAGGATAATTAACCCATCAAGGGAAAATTATCCTCTGATGGCCTGTTGAATTTGTTTGTATAATTAACCTATCAGGGGATAATTTTGCTCTTCACTCTTGTGATCATTTTTACGACCCTTAGTTTGTGACTGAAACGGTGAAAAATACTCATCTTCTTTGTTGATACCATCACCTTCCATGTTTTGCTCCTTGAATTCGCTCCCAACTTCAACTTTAACTATGTCATTTTCTGCATTCAATATGAACTTACTTATCCATGCTTTCTCTTTCATAACAGTTTCAAGACCAAGCATGTAAGATGATTACGAGTCGATTCAATTGCTATTTCTTGAATGATTATAACATATTGTACTAATTTCATTGACATCAGAATTTAATTAATCATTCACTTTATTTATGTAAATAGGATCTATCATGAATTTTATTTGCATTTCTCGTCCACCTAGTACAAATCAAAGACATCAGACTCTTGTTTATACTTTTGAAAGTCATATACCTCAAAATATGTCTGTAAATTATGTTGTTGTGCTCAAACTGTTAGACATATGCATGTCACATTGTCGGACTGTCCATGTTTAATGACACCATAATAATATCGACACCATAATAATATCGTCAATTTTGTGGTATCTGCTTATTGAACACTAAAATTCTAAATCTTACGACAGTTTAATTTTTGACAAAATTTCCTTTATACCACTGAACTCAAAATTCTAAATATTATGACAATTTTATTTTTGACAAAATTCTGAATGTTACGACACTTTTGACCCCCTCCCCCCCCTTCAAAAATTTTCAATTAAATTTTTGGACTGTCCGTGTTTAATGATACCATAATAATATCGACACCATAATAATATCGTCAATTTTGTGGTATCTGCTCATTGAACACTAAAATTTTAAATCTTACGACAGTTTAATTTTTGACAAAATTTTACTTTATACCACCGAACTCAAAATTCTAAATATTTTGACCCCCCCCCCCCCCCCCACACCCCAAATCCTTTCCCCCCCCCCCCCCCCCCCCCCCCCAACACCCTCGACGCGCGTAGAATTTGTATACATAACGTAGAGTATAGTTCAAAAATTTTCAATTAAATTTTTGATTCAAAAAATTTGGTACAGATTATTCTCAAATTCCATTTATTATACCAAGTGCGTCCAATCTTTTCACGAAGGGTACTTTCGTAATCACAATCTCTTTTACCTAAATTAACAAATCTTCGTACGGTTAAAAAAGTAACTACAAAAGACTTTCTCCCACCAATTTACCAATTTATCCCGCATATATTTATCCTGCATATATTTATCACCCACCAAGTCAACTCCCACAGCTTCCTCCAACAACATCACGAAACATCTCCATGTCGGCCCACCACGTAGGCAGGGTTAATATCGTAAATTCAACAAAATAAAAAATGGAATTCCTTAACCATTAAGATTTGAGAGAAGATATAAAAGGAAATTTTATTATCATAAACCCCTCTCTTTTCTCTCCGCTCGTAAACCGACTACCCCCCCTTTCTCTCTGATTTTAATTTTTCATGAATTCCAAGAAAAAGAAGCAACTAAAAATTTAAAACACATATTAAAAGTACCAAAAAATCCTCAAATCTCTCTCTCCTCCCTTCCGAGTCCAATCCAAACGAAACGTTCCTATTTTCCACTTTTGCTTTCTCTCACTACTACCACCTACCATAATACCAACTCAATAATCATACACAGTTTTGCTTTCAATATCCACCATACAACTTATTTTCCCCAGATCTACGACGGTTGGAGGTAAATCCGGGCCATACGCGCCGCCAACGTTGTGCCACGCGCCGAGATCTGACGAAAGAGGTAGAGAAAAGTATGGTCGTGAATGGACGGCCGTTGAAACGAATGAAGAGGCGAGTCACGGCCGATCTAAACGACTTCTTCACTTTCCCCACCGGAGACTCTCCCGTAGACGGACCCTTCAGGACATCCATACGGTCGTTTTTATCGAAGCACGCGCTGCTACCTCCACCGTCCTCGCTCTTGCCTCATCTCCTGACCAGGCAGATCTTATTCCGGGTCGGAGATCCGGCCGATTCAAGTCCCGACTCTGCTCCGGCCACGGTTTGCCTCGACATCGTCGAGGAAGACGTGGCCAGATCTAGATCCGTTTATTGCGACCAGTGCCGAGTCGTTGGTGAGTTTCTAACACGCCGAGTTGGGACCGAGTCGATGACTCAGTCCTCCTTTGTTAAGGCGGGAAATACGAGACAAGTTAATTATCTGTAATTAATTAAGTCAATTTACTTCCTTTATCATTTTCCGTAATCATGTACTCCGCATTAAATAATTTTTTTTGAAGACGTGTAGCTTTTGACGGACCTGATTAAACCATGGAACTGATCGAATACGATTTCTCATTAAAAAATGAACAATTATTGTAGGCTCTACAACTACAAGTCCTACATTATGTAATGTGGGTCCCGAGTTTGCCTCTTTATGGGCCCCCTTTACTTTAAGGTTCCGGGACAGCTGGCATCTACTTATTTTTATTACGGAGTATTTCTTTTTTATATTATTAGTTTTAATTTTAATATTTTTTGAGTGCATCATAAGTAAAATGGAGACATCAATATATTTATCTAAAACGGCTATTTATGATTTCCTACAAATTAAGATTATTTTACGCATGAATATGTTATTTTTTTTGTTAAGAGTTATCATGTTTTGGCCCACTGAGGTGTCATTATATTCTTCATGTTCTTCACTAATCTGAATTGGGAATAAAGTTTTAGAGTGCTGATTGCTTTTATATTACCTTCTTTTTATACTTTTGGGATAAGCATGTGATGGAATGTATAGATTAGTGGGGCCATTTGGGAAATGATAAAAAAATTATTTAATTTATTTGTAGTTTTATGAGTTGCTAACATCTTTGTAAATTGTTGAAGGTTGGAGTGGCAACCCAGTATGCACCAGGCGGTTCCATTTTATAATCAAAGCAGATGGTGGCTCCATTGGTGGGTATAACAAGTCATGTGCAAGTTGTCGTGACAACCTCCATTGGTCTGAGTCAAGGTGAGGATGATGGGTAATATTGTTAAAGCACTTTCTTGTCCCAGTTGAAACAATACTAGTCGAGGCGGAGGTCCTTTTGAAGTTGATGTCAGCTGTCGAAGCTATAAATTGCTGTGTTTGATTTTACGGTGATAATTTTTGTGGGGTATTCATGTGAATACTCCATAATAATATTTGTGCAACATTTGACCATCTTGTATGGCGAACACTTTAGAACATGTTTATTAGGGAGCTAAATTGCTTGCTGAATGATTATAAGTTCTCTATTATGTTGTAGCTGTAAGATTGTTCGAGATGGAGGCATTCATACCTGTTTAGATTTGGTTTTGCTAGTTACTTGATATTCTACAATTTTTTAGCTGTTCTGAATCAGAGAATGTGATGCATCTTTCTGCAGATGCAAGTCTTGCAACCATGTGATGACTACTGAAGATGCAGAAGATTGGATGTATAACCAATTGGAAGATACAACTCATCTTTTACATGGTGTTATCCATGCTAATGGTTATGGGCACCTTCTTAGAGTCAATGGCAGAGAAGGTGGTTCTAGGTTGCTCTCTGGATGTCATATCATGAACTTTTGGGATCGACTGTGTAAAGTCCTTGGAGTCAGGTTAGGGTTTGTTTTTACAGATATATATGAGAATGGACTACTCTCTGTGACCTTGTGTTTACAATTTGCTGGTCCAAGTGTGCCAAACATCCAAAACATTTCATTTATTGTGTTGTCTTTGGTCATGTCATCGCTTTTCATGGTGTGTATATATTAATCTAGGTATCTTATGAGTCACGATATCGATATCAGTTTCTTGAAATATGATGTGTAATAATGTAGAAATTTATCCGATTTGGAAAGTATTTTGGCTGAAGCTGTATGAAATTGTGCCAATCGTCAAACTGAAAGTTTGCAATTTCCTTGTCAAGTTTGAGAAATCTTTTTGTTGTTTTTTGGTGGGGGTGGGGTTATGGTGGGCAGTGGGGTGGGACTGACATATATCAAATGGATATACATATGATATACATATATATATATATATATGCATATATATACACTTACATATATACATATATATGTATATGTTGCGATGCCTTTTGTTTAGCATTTATATTTTTGAAATATATATTTAACAGATTAACAGATAATGTAATCATGTTCGATCATTTTAGCTTACTTATGAACATTTTCTTGTACATAAGTTGTCTTAGCGCAACTAACTTTTGGACATCTTGTTTTCATACTTCATACTTGAGCAGAAAGGTCAGTGTGATGGATGTTTCCAAAAAGTATGGGTTGGAGTTCCGTCTGCTTCATGCCATCACAAAGGGCCATTCCTGGTACGGTGAATGGGGTTATGAATTTGGGGCTGGTAGTTTTGCCCTTACAGTTAATGCCTACAACATGGCTGTGGAAGTTCTTTCCAATATGCCACTATCCATCTTCATTTCTCAAGGGCGAAAACCTCGTACTAGATTACAGGATCTGATTCTATTCTACCAGTCCATATCTGAGTACGATCTTGTAAACGTCAGGGATCTGTTTTGTTTCTTGATGACTTTGATACAGGATGTCCACAAGTCCCCTGGAAGGCTTGATGATGCGAATTTTAAGAGGTGTAAACATGCTGACTCAAAGATTCTGAGTACATGGACTACTAGCGATATTACACGCATTGAAGAAGCAATGTTCAAAGTTTTAAGGGCTATAACGGGGTCCAACTGGGTGAGTTGGCGTGCTCTAAGGGGAGCTGTTTGTGGGGCTGGCCCCCCTGAACTCCTTGTTTATTGCCTTAAAGAACTTAAAGGAAAGCAGGCTGCTGATGGAATGGTGGTTAATTCCCGATGCAATCCAGAGTCTGGTGCTATGGAGTACAGGTTAGGAAATAACAAGTTGCATAAACATTTTATGTTATGGTTTTGAAAAATTTCTAATGTACTTAATTTAGTTTTGAAAATAAATACTATGTAGTAGCAAACATCGAGAAAAATCAAATTATTTAATTTAATTTTGAGAATTTCTGAATTAAAAAAAAATCTTAAAAAGGTGAAAGACATTTTTTTTGTGGCAAATAGATGAGTTAGCAGTCATTATCTTTTGATAAAAGCTATTTGCAATATTAAAGGTGTAGTTTGAGGAACCTGAAAAACTGACATTCTCCTCAGCTTCTTAGTTTTACCAGTGTGTTTTTGTCCAAGTACCAAGTAATAAGGAGGGCATCCTCTCACAACTTCTAAGGCTGAACAAAATCATTACTCTCTTCGTCCCCTTGTATAAGCCTTTTTTGACCATTCACAAATATTAAGAAATTACTAATTATTTTAGTGATTTTGTATGAAATGTCAAAAATAACATTTTATTTTTTCAATGCACAAGAGTAAGTATTTCTTCTCTCTATTAAATGATTAACTTCTATCATATTTAATTGAGAGTATTTTAGGAAATGAGACATTAAATTCTCCTTAAAAAGTGTAAATGGCTTATATGGTGAGACAAAGAAAGTGACATAAAAAGCTTATTTGAAGGGACAGAGGGAGTATAATTTTTCTGCTCATATTGATGCAGACTCGAGCCTGGAAGTACTCCTGCTCTCTTGAATGGTGGTTTCGTTTGCAACTATTCCTTGGGTGCAGACCGCCCAGCAGAAGAAAATCTCTTGCATGACCTGAGATATCTGTATGAGGCGATGCTGCTTCCAATAACCATGATAAATGTTGTACCAGAAACAAGAAGGAATCTTTCAATTCAATCTGCCCGAAAGCTGCTTGATTGCAAGCAGTTTGTTAAACATTATGAGCCTGAGAAATTGTATGCAGCTTCAAACCCATCAACTGTACAGTTATCATGTGATGTAGAACTTATGGATCAATCTGAGGATTTTACTATTAATCCACCTCCTGAAGTAATTACTCTACCTCGTGGTGCTACCATTTCTGATCTTAAGCTGGAAGCATCGAAGGCATTTCAAGAAGTTTATTTAATGTTGAGAAGATTTCAAGCAGAAGTAGTAGTTGGCTACGGAGGTGTCGATGAGTCCACCCAGGTTAAGCTTTTGTTGGGGTCGACTGAAACAGTTCGAATTCGCGGGAAGTGCCTCGGGAAAAATGGCTTGAGTAGGTTCAAAATGGAAAGAGGGGTTGAGCACTGGATAGTGGATTGTGGTTGTGGAGCTAAGGATGATGATGGAGAGAGGATGCTTGCTTGCGATGTGTGTGGTGTTTGGCAGCACACCAGATGTTGCAAAATTCCCGACTCTGATGTTGTGCCAGCAAGGTACGTTTGCCAGATGTGCTCTGCTGGCGAAGTGAGAAAAGTGAAGCCAGAGAATGTGTACCCCATTTATGGAAGTGCTGGACCTGTTGGTGGCAATTTGACAGCCAAAGCTTGATGAGTGCTGGGCATTTTGAAATATGTAAATGCTCTTTTTCCTGGAGAGGCTTCCTAGGGTCTGAAAGAATGTGTACATATGTAAGACCGAGCCTTGACGATATGCATCAGCACTGTTGATATTTTTCTTAAGATATACTCGGGCTTTGAGCTTCTTTTGAACTCTTGACCTCCATCTATTTTGGTAGTATATATATACACTTTACACCAGGCCTTCACTAACTTGCTTGAGTTGCTTCACTAATCTAAATCCTGAGACCATAATCCCCGGAAGAAGAAAATGTGAAGGGTAAATTAAAACTGTTTCTGTTAATAATATAATCTGCTTCAATTGTAGCTTCATCTGTTTGAAAAGTTTTGGGACTAAATTCTACTTCAAGTTCAATTATTTTAGATACAAATACGCTTAGCGAATTAATCTTATGTAGTTGTAATATGTAAAATTATGCGCAGTAAGATCCATTTTTTCACGAGTTGAAAGAATGAGCATCAAGTGCTTTATTTGGAAGCACTTAAAAGTGTTCATCACTTGGTAGTACTTTCTAATAGAAACTAAGAATATGAGTGTTGGGGATCAATTATTAGAAAATAAGCAATAAGTGTTGCTTTTAAGTATGATGAAATAAGTTGGATAAATTATATTACTTAAAAAGAGATCCTAGAAAATAGGTTTTAACTTATTTTTACATTTTGGGCCAAGTAATTTTTGTTATATTTTATTATATTTTTAAAAAGTTTAATTGTATAAGTTCTATATGATGTGCATTAAAATTTTTGGATAATAATGCAAGGTTAACAATTTTCGGTGAATAAAATTTATGTAGCTATAAAAATTATTCTATGCATCCTAAAAAGTTATGAAAATTTGTACATCTTCATATTTTTTAATGCTCTGCCCATCAATACCATTGGATTTAAAAAAATACAAGAAACAAGAAAAAACTACTAAAAACTATTTTTAAAAAATAAGTTGTAGTCTATTTTTTGTTTTTCTTACATAAAATTATCGTATTTGTATTATAATAAACGAGTTGAGTAATTTTAGAGCAATACTTAATTTGATTTGGATTAATTATTTTTCATAAAAGTTCTATAGCATTATAGTAATGAATTAAATTGTATTAAATAGGTTAAAGTGAGTGATTTTCAGTACTTCTTCATAAGCCGATATTATCAAAATAATACGTAACCGTAGACAAATACAAATAGACGTGCAAATGAAAAATTATGAAAACAAATACACCCACCTTACAAATTATACTACTCTGCAACAGAAAGTGTGTATAATTTTATGTTAAACTTTGTGTTTATATACATTGTATTGCGGCTGATTTCTTGTTTCGTCTTACTGTTTATTTTATTTTTTAAAAATATTTCATTGGTGTTTGAATTTTTCTATTTATCTATTCTTTTTAAAGTCACTATTAATAGCAGTAACTTATCGAAAATTTTAAATTAATTTTTTTTATTAAGACTCTAATATCAAATTTAGTTTTACGAAAGTTAAAAAGAAAAAGAAAAATCGAGAAACAATGGGAGTGGGATGTTCAGAAAATGGGATCAATAAAACTTTTAATTTGCGTATTTGGGTAAAATTTAATTTCGAAATAATAAGTTTTTTTAAATTAAATTTGATATAAATATTCAATTAAAAATCATATAAAAATATTGTAGTGAAGTTTTTTCTAAAATGACATTATAAAAAAAATAAGCAAATATTAATTTTTTTGAGCAAATATTATTGTCAAACGTTAATTTATTTTTTTTTGGATCGACGGCAGCGCAGAACAAGAAATGAGCCTTTTTCCTTGGACGGGAAAAAGTGAAGTAGAGGACCGTTCGAGAGCCGTCTTTGCTGGCGGAATTGGTGGTTGCGCCGCCCAAGAACGCTTGCTCGTTCCACTACCACAGCTTTTCCAAATCACCCCCGGCCAATTCTCCAAATACCCTTTCTCTGAATTCTTTAGAAACTACATCCCCATCTTCAACTTTCTCTAGAACCCACTTAAATCTTCAAATTTCTGCTGCTCTTCTCCTACTTATAGCATTGATGAATTTGATCTTCGGAAGTGTCATGGTAATGATGACCATTTGGTTTTTGGGTCGATTCCATCTGTTGATGATGTTCAAAATGCATTCTCAAATTATTAAGCAGTTAGTTTCTATATTTCAGTTCACTTTATTTCACTGATTTTGCTTAATTTGTTTCAATTTGCATTAGGTGTTTGTTATATGGGTTCTTGATTTTCACTCACTTATTTGCAGCTTTTTATTTGAAGTGGTATATTTGATTAGACAAAGCCACGAAGGTTAACAATTCCAAGGAACTGAAATCTAGTCATTTGCAAGCAATGTTACTTTTATAACAATAAAATTTTATTATTTTGGATAGGAGACTCTTTACTAAGAGCCATGTTATATTACAAATTTACAACAGAAAATACCCAAATTGCAGTGCTTGTCCAAGTAATGCTATACTTTAGACTACAAACGTAATGCATTTGTTCTATATTCTATAACCTGTAACAAAATTTTCTGGGATTTACTTTTCAAGCATCCATAGGCATTATAGACATATACCTAAGCATTGTAGGTCTTGCTTGTGGATTTCATTGTACACATGCCTTCGCCAATTTTACCATCAAACTCCTCTGTTGATTTTATGATATCGAAGTACATATCCCTCCCATTAACACTTGATATTGTAGATATATCTTCATTTTCTCTATCCTGGTTTCCTACCGAAGAATTTCTCTTTCTTTGGTTAGAAATTACGAGGAGCCCAACAAATGCACAAAGAAGTAGAATTGCAGCCACAAAGAGGAGCACAACAATAAGTATCAATTTCCAGCTCTTCTTGTTTGTTCGTGTGTGAAACTTTGATGGACCTTCACAAGGTGGCAAGGCAGTGATGTTGCCACACAAACCTTTGTTCCCTTCTAATTCTTCAAT
>CM025786.1:11092740-11108324 GCA_014636745.2 Centella asiatica
CATTCGAGGGAAGAGTCCATGTCGATAACACGGAATTGTTTTCATGCAGGAGGGTAGCTTTCCACTTAAGGAGAGAAGCAGCTTCTTCAGCAGAAGAAGCAGCAGCAGCAGCTATAAAAATGAGGAGAATGTTGAAAGATAGAAGATAGAAGAGAGGATTTACTATGCTTGGAGAAGACATGGTTTTCAAGTTTGATATATACAAGACTTGTTTAAAATTGTTATTTATATGGTTTAAAAAGCAGTTAATTTTTTTATTAGAAATTATTATTTAGTTTTGAGTTTTATATTTACTTATTTCATTGTCAATCAGCGGAAGTGTGTCTCACGCTAGGAGTCTTCAGCTCCTAATGTCCCAAAATTACATGTCATATTCCAAGAAAGATGCAGTAGCTTAAATTTTCTGCAGTTTTTCATACGTCATAGGCAGAATAATTTTTTCAGTTTTTCGACTTTGTTTTGATGACTTGATCAACACAAACAGGGACCAGCACTAAACAACAATAAGATTTCCTCAAATTGGCAGCAAAATTTCAAAGCTTTTGTTGTATTCTCATGTGATTGAATTCCTTGCAACGTTATCTTATACTTAACGTTATGAGACTACTGTATGCATGTATTTGTACTACTTCTAAAATTATACCTGTTACATATTTTTACATTCTTTCTGTTTGGTTTCATTTACAATAAATTTTGAATGAGTAGGATACGAATTTTAAGACATTATAAAACTAGAGTAGATTGAATATTTTTAGATATCTATACAAATTTTGACATAAACCTTTGAGCATATTATGAATATTTAAACATTATAATAATTTTATATTTTTTGGATGCTATAAAATTTATGCCACACATGTTTCAAAATATATTGCAAATAGACTTTTTTGTTTTGTTTTTGTTTTAACGTAATGTTCTGGCGACTATTAATTAATTTATTTTTGTGCATGTCTATATTATGTAGAGAATGTTGGGGATCAGCTACAACCTATTTTTTATAATTTGGGTCTTAGTACTTTGTATGTGCTATAATCTGGAGGTAATGTATGAATGTGTGATCAGTTATAAACTTATAATGAAAATATTTGCCGTACATATTAAATGGTTAACTATTCCAATAAAAGTCATTTATCATTTATGTTTTGCATGATTTCATGAGTGGCCGTAAACTGGTGAATAAATGTCTTCATTTTGTACCCTATCCTTTCTCACATTTTCCTTACACCTGATGCTGTATTAAATTTAAACTGTACAGTTTACTACGGCTCAAATCATATTACATCGGTATTTTAATAATATCTTAATTATTATTTCCATCTTTAAAAGGTGTTTTATTTTACTTTTTGTACCTATTTTCAGATGTAATTTTATACGTACCAGCTATATTGTTTTAATTTAATAAAAATTATGGAATAAAAATATGATAGATAAAGATTAATATAAAAATATTGTGATTATTTTTGATAGCTAACACGTACTAAGTTTTACATAAAACTTTGTGTCACCCCCAACGACTTAAACTACTATAAACTTGTTCGCTAAGACTACTACAAAGTTGTTCGCGGGTATGGTCATATTATGGTGTCTTAAATACTCGATCTGTCATTGTAATGACATCTTATATTCTTATATATATATATATATAGTATTCTAACATTAACCAAATAAAAAATAAAAAAAAATTCAATATAGTCATATTATGCCATTTTCACAAAATTTCAAATGAATTCAACAACTGTTTATATATACAATAATGTTAAAATTACTTAATAGTCATAGGGCATCTGCTTAGTATTCTGTCATCAACAAAATTATAAATAATATCAATAATAAAAATTTTAATTTTATTCATTAAAAAAGTACATTACAACAAAGAAAAGGGAAAAAAAACTAGAATTTATTCATATGCTTACGAAAACTATGACATCCATAACTCTTTATCACGTCGTCAACCACATCATGGTATAAAAAAGGCTTCATCCCTTCCTAGTTCATTTTCCTTCTTTCCCAGAAAAAAGCATCATCCATCTTATCAGTGGAAAAAAAAACAAAGAAAGAAAGAAAAGAAAAAAAAAAAGAAAAGAAAAGAAAAGCTTCACCCCTCCCAAAATATGCCCCTGTTTTTAAGACCACAAATTTGCTTCCTAAAAAACATTCGCCTCAGCCTATATTAGCTTATAATAATAATGAAATGCATGCTAAATTTACATAACTTCTCTGTACAAGCAGATGTACACACGTTAAGGTGGTTAAATTTTAAATGATATTAGTGAATATTTGACGTTCGTAAATTCATAAATAGGAATACGTATCTCATTTGTATGATTACAATATCCATTTTAAAATTCATTCAAGAGAAAATATATATTTTTTCTATATTCTAACTTATTACAAGTAATATTCATTTTAAGACGAGGGGTCTACTAAAAAGAGGATAACTTACTTTATTTTCTTCAATAATTTGAATATAATATTATTTTACTATTGAATACACTCAAACTCGTGACATCAAGATTACAAAAAGGAAACGAGACCTTTACGGTTAGGTTATCACCCTTGGTTTCAAGAGAAAATATTCTGATTAGGAATTTCTATACCATAAATGCAAGATATGAGGGTGTGGAATTTTTATTTCAATCACTAAGTAATCTTATACTATAGTAATTCCTCTATTTCACAAAAAGGGTAACATTTAAATTTTTGAAAAATATTAATTTTACATGTTTGATCAAAAATTAAATGTATAAATAATAAATATTTTTCATAAAAATAATTATGAATGTTTAATTAAAGATAAGATGAAAAAAATTGTAATGAAATTTTTTTTTAAAATATAGTATTATAATAAAATAATTATGTAAATATTATTTTTTTTTAAATGGAGAGAGTAATAATATTGTTACCTTTCTATTCGAGATACATTAGTATTCCAAATTCATATCGCTAAAATCTTATATGTTTACCTTATTTTATATGTTTACCATTTTTATGACTAAATAAACATTTTTTATGACTAATATCCATTTAGGTGATATATCATGTACGAATATAAAATCAATATTTATAAGATGAACCAAATTAAGGGAAAGTGCTTCATATGATCTATAAATTAATTTTAACATTTCTTTCTGTAACCTATTTCACGGATCACATTATTACTTCAAACTAGCTTTTAATAATTAAGTACATCAATGATTAAATATAGGTATAATTTATAATTTTATCCTTAAAATAATTAATCAAATTTTTATATTTTTTAATTAGTTTGCACATTCCCATAACTAATTTAAGTGTGCACTACCTTGGAAATAATTAGAAAAATTAATTATAGGTGGAAGAAATTAAACTCATCACTAATAAATAAGAGTAACATATTTAATTTTCTCATTTAATTGCCTAAATTAGCACAAAGTGTCACTTAAAATAAAATTTTAATAAATTTCTAAAATGACAATTATTGTTAACCAGAGTGAGTATATGGTAATGATAATATTGTTTTAGAGAATCATATTACATTATTTAATTTAATTTTTTGTGTCATGAGAATTAATATTATTTTCTATTAATTTGCAACCAATTATCAGCTATATTTAGACACAAGATAATTAAATTTATATTTTGATGTAACTTTGTTACAAGTATATTAGATGAAGAGTAGTTAATAAAAATTATTATGGTTAAAAAAATATTTATTTATTTAATTTCTTTTGTTGAAATATTGAAATGTGACTTTTTGTGTCTAAGAAATGAAAATATTTTGTTTAATATATGTGCGGTTTATAGTTCTTTGAAGTCAAACATAAAACTTTGTTATAGTTACATTACATGAGAATTTGTAAATTTTATGATTAGTTTTTTAGATAAATTGTTCTTTGTTTTTCTCAAAATATAATGTTTTTTTTCTTTTATTTCTTTGTATTTTTTTAAAAAATATGTTAGAAATTATACCATTTCATGATGATATATAATACTTACAATTGTTAGATTTAAGATTATATTAGAAACTGTTGATATGTTATATAAACATCAGTAAATAAACTGCAGATGGTTTTATCTAAATGTAAACTGTTCATCAATTAATAATAAACAGAACAATGGATTTATCCTCTAATAGGGTGTACATCAATGGATAATTAAAAGTCAAAGAATGATTATGTTTCTTAGTGGATAAAGTATTCATGAGAGTATAATCTGCATTAGAAGATAAATGACTATCAAAAGATTACAAAAACTCATCGGTGTAGATAACTGGCTTCTAAAATCTGTTGAAGATCAACAGCTACAATCTAGAAAATAATTTATAGTTTCTCAAGTTCTAAAAACTTTCTATTCAAATTCTATGACTTTACTTCTCTGTATCTCTCTCAATATCTCTCTCTGAATCTCTTGATACAGTTCCTCTCTCTGTAAATCAATTATAGTTTCTTTCTATGTATATCTTTCTCTGAATCTCTTGATACAATTCCTCTCTCTGTAAATCAATTACAGTTTCTTTCTATGTATTTCAATTACTGCACTATATTTTTCAATACATCCTATAATCTGATTTAAATCTAAATATATACACATTTTTGACAATCCTAATTCAAATTAACATCCCGACCTTATCTCTTGATTCGACTCTGTTATGGACCTCAGTCGGCTTCTCGTTTTCAAATTTTATTGTGTTCCAGTCAGTCATACGTCATCTTCAATATCCATTGATAACTCTGTCACTACTGATGGCTATTTTATCTGCTAATAGTCATTTATCTGTTGATGAAAAACTTTATCTGTTGATGACCATGTTTCTGCAGAATATCCTGTGGTAGTCATATTTCCTCTGCTACAAAATATACTCTCATAAATACTTTCTTCACTGAGGAACATAATCATCCTTTAACTGGTTGCTTTAGGATTTATCCTCTGATTATCCACAGATGAACAATTAAACTATCAGAGGATATTTCTTAGATAAATTCAACTGCAGTTCATCTACTGATGTTTACATAACACATCAACAGTTTCAATATAATTACAAACTCTAATAATTCTAATTATTATACATCATCATCAAATATTATATATAAATAGTACTTATAATTGAAATTAAAGAATATAAAAATTACAATTGTACATACACTTAACAGTCATAGCTTCATAGGATTTGTTGTTACAGTTCCTATAGATTTTTCGAGTTAGTTCCTGTTGCAATCTTCAAGTTCAGTTCAGCCAGTTTGTAATCCTCCTAACCTGATTTAGCACAGTTTGTAATCCTCCTAACTTGATTTAGCAATCACTGTTCCATCCTTTGACATCTTTAACAATCACCCCCAACCCCCACCCCCCATCTTCATCAAAATTACTTTAATCCTCCTAACCTAATTATTCTTAATGTCGAAAGATAGAAATAAACATATTAGGTTAAGTAGCAGGAAGAATTGTTTCAACTCATGAATGTCCTTTAAACTATGATCTGATTATTCTCTCTCTTTAAATATTCTTTTAAATTAGTAAAAAGATTAGTGAGAATACCACTCGTGTATCATTTGACATTCTTGGTGCGATAATACGCCACCCACAGAATTTAAAGAACCTAAAGGGGCATGAGTCATATATTCTGCAGAGCACCGTTCTTGCCAAAGTTGTATGTCTTTTTTCAGCCTACTCAAGTCCAATCCATTTGGGCCCCTTAGAGGTTCTAACCAAGGGGCACACAGATCTCAAAAATGCATAGTTTCTCTTCCAAAAATGACTTTGACAATCTCCAAATGTTGTCCTTTTTTACAATTTCATGTCATTCGCACATGTGACACATTAATGAAAGAAAAGTTTACAAAGAAAACGAAATTTATAAATAACACCCACATACAATTTTCCGTAATTATGCAATAGGTCCTAGAGTCTTTTACATGCATAGATGATTAAAACAAATAACTATATACGATGACTTAAAAAGCTCTATTCGTTTTTCCCCAACACCGTGTCTTCGAGTTTACACCCGTGAGGAAAAAAAATTTGAGTAAAAAATATTTCTTTGGGCTGTTTTGCAGTTTTTTTTTTCTTTTTGAGAAAAAAAAAATAAAATGAAAAAAAGTACAATTTTTCCTCTCAATTTTTTCCCCAAAATGAGAAGATTTGGAGAAAAAATTATTTTTAACTTTTACATATTTTTTTTAATACCAATTTTTAAAATTGATTTTCTTTAATTTTCATAAACTCCCATATATATATATATATATATATATATATATATATTCTTATTTTCTTATTAAAAACTCTCAGACGAGTTGTTAATGAACCCTTGGTTAATTATTAGCTTTTTGTCGCCAAGTGCCCTTGGTAAAATTCATAGCACAAGTGCCCCAAAACTACTTATTTTTCAATTAAACTTTGTTTTAACATCTTTGTGAAACATAATGATTAATTAAACATAAGTCAACCTACCAAGAACAAAAGTAAAAAGTATGCACGTGTATGTAAACGTGTCCATACCACTTATATAGTTGTATGGAAAGCAATGCCATGCTAAATTTCTCGCGGGAAAGCAACTTATATACTTCTACTTTGTACAAAGATAAGTTTTTCCCCACTTCAACTCCACCAAAACTTAATAATAAGTTGCAATATGGATAACAGCTTTGCAGCTAGTAGTAT
The DNA here is from genome assembly GCA_014636745.2 of Centella asiatica. Classification (NCBI taxonomy): domain Eukaryota; kingdom Viridiplantae; phylum Streptophyta; class Magnoliopsida; order Apiales; family Apiaceae; genus Centella; species Centella asiatica. The sequence goes on from CM025786.1 coordinate 11,099,377, forward strand.
TAGTACTATATATACTATAGGGTTAGTTGATATCATCATATTTTCCACTACAAAATGTGATATTGATGTTTGCCAATTGCCTTGTAAACAATCAAAGAAAGATCCACAATCCTTTTCATATATATATATATGTATATATATTTATACACACACACATTTATTTATCTTAAATATGTTAGTTGTGCATGTGCATGATTGTGGCCAAGCTACTGTTTTCTAATCATATTACTCCAAAAAATAACTTAGGAAAAAAATAGTATATAATAATATCCATGACATGAAAGCTACGTGGAGTTAAGATTAGAACCCCTTTACATTAAAAATGTCATTAAGGTTAAATCTTTACTAATTTATAATTTTTTGTTAGCAAGTCTTTGTCTGACCAGAAATGTGCACAATTAATCACATAATCCGTTTATCTTAAAGTGAAAGTTTATTCATTGTGTTGACCTCTTAACTAGTTTCCACTATCATTATTTGCATCAATCACATTAAGCCTTAAATTGTTTGATAATCTTCGTAGTTCTTTTTTCCTCTATGGAACACGAATATGTGATTCTTTTATTTATGTGGTTCATGTGAGATAAGCTAAACCAACATTTGTAAACCTCTTTCTTTTTCTTTCTTAAAAAAAAAAACTATGTACAAAACGTTTAGGTTATACTCCATCACATACCTCTATGTAGACGAAGTCTTATCTTAATAAATACATTTACCGAATCTTATGGGCTGAATCAACATTTATTGATTTTTTATATATTTTTTTAATGGAAAAAAATTACTTAGAAATTTGTTACTATCCATCGTATTAAAACTAGAGATACGTTCTGATTATTTAAGTCATGAATTTTAAATTAATATCAACATAGTTAACTTCATTCGATATAATTATTATAATTTTATATTTTATTAGAAAAGTTTTGTGTTACAATATATTTTGTATTCAAAATTTTTATCGATTACATTAATATGTTCTTATTTAATTTAAAAATTCTAAAATGTATTTATAATTTTATAATGGAGAGAGTTTTTTTTTGTTTTTCTTCGATTGAAAAACAGAAACTACTTATAAATTTGTAAAGGTCAGTAGACGACGTCTGCTCTCTAAAATTTCAATTTATTACTTCCCGTTAACGGCGAAACCAATGTTTTCACATGTGTCAATTTCTAGATAATCATAATCGCGTAAAATTGAGCAATGGTACTGTATGCACTAATATATATATATATATATATATATATATATATATATATATATTCATAGTTAGTGTTGAAAAAAACACTCTTTTATCTAATTTAATCTTGACCGTTTGTTGTTTGAATTATTAATTGAGAATAAAAGTTGTTATTTTACGTCCACCACTTTAAGTGATGGATGGTTATAAAAAAAGTGGCCGACGTAGTTTTAAATGAAAAATGATAGAAATGCCCTCTCCTTTTTAAATTTTTGGTAAGTATCTGTTATTTTCTGTAATAAACGTATAAGTTTTTTTTTTTTTAAATCCTACGTTTCTTCTATTTTTCTAGTAAAATATAGTTAATTTTTTTATTTCTCTAGTAAGCCACTTTTTCTGGCGGATGTGTACATGTATTTTTTAATAATTTCTGAATTATTAAAAATATTTTTTAAAAATATTTTTGTAATAATTATATTTGAATTATTTTTAATTTTTGAATTAAAAATATATTTGTAATATTTTTTTAAAATAAAAATTTTTAAATAAAAAATAAATTGCAAAGGTACTTTTATGCTCTTTTTTTATTATTTTATTATACTTTTGTTTTAATAATTTTTTTTAGAAATATCAGACGTATGATGAACAAAATTCATATCCAATAACCAAACCGTCTAATTTTTCGGATTCAATGTTTATGCAATTTATATATATAACCGCATAAATAAATTTCTAAAAAAATATTTGTAAGAAAAGTATTAAAAGTATATAATACTTTTTAAAAAAATAAATTTATTAAATTAAAAGTATAAGAAAATAATAAGAAAAAGAGCAAAAATTAAAAAGTACCTTTGCAATTTTTTTTATTTAAGAAAATTTATTTTTAAAATATTATTACAAAAATATTTTAAATTCAAAACTTAAAAATAATCCAATTATAACTATTACAAAATTATTTTTAATAATTCATAAATTATTACAAAAAAAAAACTTACACATCCCCCAGAAAAAATGGCGGACTAGAGAAATAAAAAAATCGTCTATATTTATTATAAAAAAACAAAAGAAAATATGGAATTTAAAATAGAAAAATACTTATACGTCTGCCACAAAAAGTGGCAGACGCTTGTTTCAAATATTTAAAGGCTTGATCGAACCAAGCCTCCACAATTTCAGAATCTCCTTGTTAAATGATCTGTCGAATGATCCAACTCTAAATATGGATCATTCTCGTATATATTTATACACACACATATATATATATATATATATAATATTATATGAAAATTGAAAACTATGTATTAAAAAGATAGAAATCAAAGTGGATAATGAATACTAATTATGGGTTCAAAATTTGGGATTTATAATGGATAATGATTATAAATTATGTCTTAAATTATGTAAATTTAGGATTCAAGATGTATCTTGAAGATATATAAGCCTAGTTAGCAGGATAAATTAACAACAATTATAGCAATAATTTGTGAAAACGTGTTACATTATGTAGATTCGAAAATGTATATCTATCCATCTATTATCTATTATATTAAAAATCTGAAACTCCAATTTTTATTAGTGAAATTGTACCACAAAAAAATTATAAAAAATAAAAAATAATATTAAAAACTCACTTCTCATGCATTCCTATTTTCTCTCCAGTTTCTCACAATAAACTACATAATTCTTACTTACACGCAGTATAATTTGCCCAGGGAAGCGAGAATTTATAATTACGGTGGGCTAAAAATATTAGAAAGAAAATTTAAATGCGTAATAATATATCAATTATAATAATTAAAATTAAAAGAGCGGACCAAATTTTAATATCAAATAAGAGTAAGTAGACTAAATTTTATTTCCTGTAATTTATAGGTAAATTTGTGTATGAATTGGAGATTCGGGAGAATACAAGGTAGTTTTCTCGGTTATATGAAACCAAGTTACAAAAACAAGTAATAGTGATACAAAAAACCTCTTCGATTATACACAACAAAAAAAGGTTATTTTGAGAATAAAATTCTTTCTAAAAAAAAGTTTATAATTATTTTGTTATGATGTTATAATATCTAAAGTTTGTTATTTTAATTTTTTATCGTTATCATCATTTTATACTCATAACAAATTTTATGCAGAAATTGTATAGGTAAATTTTAATTAAATATACAATTTAAATATTTTTTCTTAAAAAAAGAAACAATGTAAAATAAATGAAGTATATTTTATAACTAATGAGCCTTAAAATTATATATAATAATAATTATGTCTATCAACTATATAACACTACTAATATTATAGTAAGAAAATTTACTTTCTTATGGGGGCCATAGACCAAGGGTTGTATGTAACTACGCCGATGTATTTGTCCATAAAACAACTCATAAATTGATTACAATATGATATGTGCATATGATTATAATTTCTCTTTTTTAATTTTATATAGAGAAGTAGTGAATAATTAATTGGATCATATTATTTGTGAGTTTATATTATGATTTATTTTATAGGCATAAATATACTATTGTGAAAAATAAAGAATAAATATTTGTTCACAAAAATAACTCACAAATCAATCACAATCTAATATTTGTATTTAGTTATAATTTCTCTTTTTTATTTTATGTAGAAAAGTAATAAATAACGAGTTAGATCTCACTATTTGTGAGTTTATATTATGACTTAACTTGTGGGTATAGATATGCTCAAAAATAAAACAAAACAAAACACTTACACCCTACTTGTGAGTTTAAAATAGGTGAAAAAAGCAAAAAATTGGTTAGAACATTTAAGTTTTCTATCTAATTTCCATACTTGTGAGTTTTATCATTAAAAGAAAAGAAAAAGTTTAATAGGAAAACTTTCCCACTTCCTTCCAAATTTTTCTATCAAAAAATGGTCAAATTTAAATGAAAAATAAAAATTAATATGTTTGATATTTTGAAATACCTAAAATGTCCCTAATTATAAATAAAACAAAATCAAATAAAAAGATAAAATAATAAAAAACATTTAAAGTTAAATTTTTTTTCTTTTATTTTAAAAACTTACAAGCAACCCAAATGAAAATTTATTTAAAATTCCATTCTTTTTTTTCTTTTGAATTAATTTTTCTATTTTTTTTTCGTTAAAAACTTGCGAACAAAGGCTTAGATGCACCTAACCGTTCAAAAATATTAGAACTCAAAATGGATAATGATTATAAATTATAACGGAAATGGTGCTTTAATAAAGAGTAGTATTATCTTCTAAGATAATCAATACAATCCCCAAATTCCTTCTGCCGGGTGCAGACAATCATAAATATCCTCGTCCTATCAATCTAATCATAGTATGGTTTAGGCTAGTTTGATATTCTTTATATCTTTTCATTTTACCCATTAAATTTCACTCTTTTACATCTCTATATTTATCCATTTATTATCTATCTATCTATCTATTAATTATTTTTATTCTATTACAATATATTGATTTACAAATTATATTTCGAGGACAGTGTGATTCTGTTAAATCAGTTTTTGATTCAGTCAATTTGGTTACGTTTTCTTTTTTATATTATTGCTAAAAATAATTTTAATTAACTAAAATTGTAAAAGTATTTGGTTTTGAGTTTTAATTAATCAATTTCAATACTATTTTGTTTTGATTTTAAACAGATTTCTACCTTCAGGTCTAGAATAAATTGTTATAAAAATATTACCTTATACATATAATTACATTTATAAAACAATTACAAATAAAAAAAATATTTTAAATAATTATAATTCTCTTAATTTTACTTGAAAAAACAAAAACACCTATGCTAAACACATACGTATGAACTCATATTTTCGAACTAAGAAAATGGCAAAAAAATTTATAAATTTGTTGATTTGTAACACTTTAATTTCATAACTAATATTTTAATAATTAAATCATCAAACTAGTTTAAAATCTGTAGAATAACTCAAATTCAACCCAAGTCACAACTCTAACTAGTTAAAATATGACATGATGTCCTATTTGACAATTGTCGCGTCATTAAAAAAAAAGTGCCAAATAAAATGTCATGTCAAATTTTAATTATTCAAAATTGAGTTTCGGATTAAATTTGAGTCATTTTTATACATTTTTAACTACTTTAAAAGTATAATTATTAAATTATTAAGTACATGATTAAAATATTAAAAATAAAAAATTTTGTAAGTTTTTTATGTCATTAAACTCTTTTAGAATTCTTATGACTTTGAATTTTACCTATATTTCTTATTTGAGAGATTTTAGGAAGATTTCACCGCTCCTCAACGATAATATAGATGTAAAGGTTAATTTTAGTGATTTAGGGTAGAGATGTGTTTTAGGATTTTTTTCAATTTAAGTAATTTTATGTTACTGGACATATTCATGTAATTATTAGATAAAATTATGTAATTTCATCACATCAGTCCAAACGGCAAAAGTTTGTAGCAATAAAATTATGTTATTACGTGATAAATTATACAGTATAATTTTGTCTAACAACAAGACAAAACATAATTAACTTTTCCGTCCCAAATCATTATGGCCGGTTCATCATATAGTACAAAATCTCGCCACTATTACTGTTTTTACAACAATTTTCGTATATACTTAAAACAATACTCCTCTATGCTCGTCTCAGGAATAGTCATTTTAGGAAAATTTAGGGATATTAAAAAATATATTAATTAATTAAATTAATAATTAAATATAAGATTATAAACAAGTCGAATACAAACAAATATCGGTGTGATCAAATTAGAGTCTAATTAAATTTTTGATATTCAATTTCGAACTCAAATATTAGACCGAATATTATTTTGATATTTAAAGTCTACTCTGATCGAATTCGAACTACTTGTGAATATTTATATTTGTTAAATTTTACAAAATATAAATTATATTTATATAAGTTTTCATACTTTCTAACACATTTTATATATATGTAATAATTATTTTACTTACAAACATCATTACTAAAATAAATTATACAACAATATATTATATTTAAATAAATTATTATGACAAAATTGACCCTAAAATTTTGGTATATATTATAATATTTTAATATAAAAAAGTAATCGAACTACTCACGAATATATTCGAGTGAGTACATCTATGATCAGATTCTACTCATTTAACTTATCGAATTTTAAATAGGGTATCGAATTTTAAATAGCTTATCAAGTTTAGTTCGTTTTCATATTAAACTCGAATCAAGACGATTAATTTTTAAATCGAACCTCAGCGAATCCCTAAAATTTTAATAGAATCCTATATTTAAATATAACTTTAAATTATAATATTACTTTTTCAATTAGTATGTATGCTCTTCATAATAATAAATAACGATAATATAGTAAAAATTTTCATTCATTTGTCTAAATAATTATAATGTATTAATTAAAATAAAATTTTAAAATAACTATCATTGCAAATCGGATCGTGAATAGGAGAGTATAATTCATGAATGAACTCTCCCTCTCTAAATATGAGTAATGAATTGATCACCTTGCACATCTTACCTCTATTATGCAAGAAGACAAAGGTCTTCGTTTTTATATATATTCGAAACAATAATTTATGAACAAACTATCAGTTTCCAAGTATCATTAATTTAGGGTAGCGGAGAGTTCATTAAATTTAAGCGTTTATTTTTTTTAGTTAGAAATGAATATCTTTGAGACTAATGTGGGATCCATTCAAAAGTCCACTAGCTTACGTATATATTAATTTCATGCGATGTATCTACAAAATTTATTTATTATTATAAATTATTTTAGACTTTTGTTGAGTAAAAATTACCTCAATAAATAAATAAAATAAAATTTATTATAATTCATCTTTAAAAAGATTAGAGAAAAGAGGAATTCAAAAATAAAGGAGTGAAAAATAATTAAAGAGGAGGAAATCATATTGAAAAATAAAAGGAATAAGAATAATGATAGGAGAAAAAGAAGGAAAGTGGACATTTGATTTTTTTTTAAAAAATAAATTAAAATGATGATATAAAATGAACAAGATAATTATTCTAAGGGCCAAATGCTTAATATAATAGAAGATATACTCCCTACATGTTTGACATATCATTTAATATGTCAAATATTACAAAATAAAAATATAGTAAATAAAGATTTCAATTTTTTTTTTGAAAAATTTAAATATCTAATCTATACCTATATAATAAAGAAATCATATTTGAAATAGAGGTAGGTAAGTACAATAAAAGAAAAAAATATATTGTAAAAATTTACAGTAATAACTCACTCTAAAAAATCGCATTAAAGAAAACTCTAAAAGCTCGCGCTAAAAAAAAACCAATAAAAAATTTATTCACTCAATCCTAAAAAACAAACACATGCATCAAAGTAAAAATAAAAAACACAATTATAAAATATATTATCCATAAACTCTATATTGTCCGTCCCTTGCTTAGGTGCTCAACGGGGCCCAAATAGGTAAGTGTATAAGACTTAAGATGACTGAAATAATGTACATAACCATATAATGTACATATAATAGGTATGTATAAATTTGCCGTAGAAATTTGATTTCTTCCTTTTATTTGTTTTAATTTGTTTGAATAAAATTGTTATTCGATATTTCGTTTTCTCTATTTGAGATACTTTTTTTCAAATTTAGATTTATCTATTTTTCTAAAAATTTTTTTCGAATTTGGATTCATCTATCATTGTAAGATCTATTTTAATTTATGAGATTGATAGTGATTCAAAATATAGAAGTTGGTTAGCTTCTTGTGATTTTCTCATATTAGACGTTTGAATAAATAATTGTTCATATAGCCTTTTGTCATTATTCTTTAAGGTTAATTAAAGTATATTTGTCCTACAGATATTTTTACGCGCAGTAGATCATATATTTTAATATTTTTTAAATTTAATGATATGTGATGGTTCTCTATTTTTTGTTCTTATTTTTTATACTTATTTTAATCGGATTAATTATATTCTGAAAAATTTTATCTTTTTACTTTTTTGTAATTCAATTTATTTAGTGAATAAAATCTCAAAAAAAAAAACTATACACATAATTTTATAAAAAAAATAAAACAAAAAATAAATCTCACACATAAATAAACTGACATCATTTTATTATATTAATCTGAATGCACCGTTAATTTCTTTGTTTCCGAGACCGCGCAAGGGGTCGACCCAATAGTTTGGTTGTCATCGTCAATAATACAAAAGGTAGACAAGTCGTTGTGCTTAGAGAGAATGGTCAAAGTATATGGAAATCCTCACCACAACGAAAAGATAATAGATATATATATATATATACTTACTATAATAATGTTATAATAAATGTAATTATAAAATTACATTTATAATTATAAATAATTATAATTATGATAAAATTATAAATGTAATTATTATAAATTGTAATTTATTAATATTACATTGTAATTATAATAATGTTATTGATAATAGGTATAATGGTACTTTTGGTTTATTGAGGTGGCATTGATGACATTTTTGGAGGGTTCCGTCTACAGTAAAGGTTATGGTCAGGTTTATGGCATCCTGACCCAAACGTTGCAGCCAAGCAATTACTTCTTGGTGACCATAGGTTTATCCCTAGTCACTCCCACAAAAACCAAAGATTTTTAGAATTTATCTTGGTAGATTCTAGGTCTATCCTCCTCAAACAATATCAAGATAAAACCCAAACTTTTATCTCTAAGGTGCCACTCTGATACTGTTCATCCTCCTCAAACAATCCAGGATTCCTCAAGCCCATTATACTGTTCAATCGGCACCTACG
>CM025786.1:11134561-11180309 GCA_014636745.2 Centella asiatica
AAACATTTAATATATAAAAATATTTACCTAAACTCACATGCAAAAAATGCAAAATTATTATGAAACGTAAATAGTATAAGAAAACCAACTTTAACTTCTACTTAAAGATGAAAAAGAAGAAGCGACTACATACTAAAAAGGGAGCTAAACTCTTAAAAAATAACTAAAAAATGGAGGTAGTATACAATTACTACATGGCTTTAAAAATCATAATATTTGAAATTTAGTAATTTTGTAAATAGGTGTAGATTTTAATGAATGAAATTAAATATATTTTGGGATTCAGTCCTCGTATAAATACGGGCACGGAGACCATGGTTTCTCGGCCTCGGTCCTCACTCGGGTCTCCCTCTCCTGACTCTTTGTCTTCATCTCTTTTACTCTCTCTCTCATTTTCATTCTTTCTCTCTCTCATTCTCATTCTTTCTCTCTCTTATAGGCAGCCGGAGTATTCATTTCCCGAATATCGTCTAATTTCCGATCGACGTACCGGTAATTTTCCGCTTTTATTAGCTCGATGTCAATGTTTGCACTGTTTTCACTGTTTATTAGCTTTCTTCTTTGTATATCACATGCATGTGTGTTTATGAAGTCCATGTGGTGCTTATTTCACTGCTCTATATTCCGGCATTGCAATTTCTGTGCTCGTGAATGTGTTTTGTTTAAGATTTAGTTCGTCATTCTTATTTACTTTGCCTATTTTGTGGATTTATTTGCTTTTTTGTTTATAGGTTGCACTAGGGTTTCAGAAGGAAAAAAATTAATATAGTTATATATGTGTTTGAAAGATTTGTTCAGTGATATTAATTGCATATCACTCTTGGTGAGAGCTATATATATGATTTTATTTTTCTGAAATTCATATTTGTTTAATTATGCTTGCTTTAGAATTTTTACTAGCAATTAATCCCATATAAGCATGAGTTATATGTGATGTAATTATAAATAATTTTCCCCTAATTTAAATTTATTTTAATTACTTTGGTAAACAATATACTGGATAACAGTTTTCTATGATTATTGTTGGTTTAGATTTAGAATATATATAATATATACGATACTAAATTCTAAATTTCTTTTTTGTAGTATTTGTGGATTAGGGTTATGAGCTGTCTGTGATGCAATTTTTAAAGCACTGAGTATGTAAAATTATTTCAATTCAACATGTCAGCCAGAGCCAATGTATGAATAATTTTACTGGAATTATTCTTTGCATAGTAAATACACTTGCTTTCATCTCTCTCTCTCTCTCTCTCCTCTCTCTAGATTATAAGGTCGATGTTCTTATATTGTTTATGGAACAGTGTATGTCTTTTGGTTTGTTGACTTGAGGCTGTTTGTTTCGATTAATGTATCAAATGCTTCTTGATTCCCATTATAATCTTTTGTCTCTTGTTACTGATAATGACATTCAAAGCCTTTGTTTATTTTTCTCTTTTGGCCCTTTATCTATTTTGTGTATATGCACAAACGAATTCAGAAATGTACATTTCCATTCAAATAGATAAAACACAATCTTACTTGGAACATTGACTTGAAGTTGTTGATTCTACGAAGATGAGTTCGAAAAGAGGGATTGGATCCAGTGGGAAAGTGGCTGCTGCTAATGAATCTTTGTTATCTAAGGTGAAAAATGTCCCTGAAGTTTCTGGTGGAATTGGTAAATTATCTCAGAGTGTGGCAGACATGAGTCTGGATTCTAAACCGGACGCTGGCTGGGAGATAGCGTGCAAGACTAGGAATGAAGTTGAGACCAGGGCTGGAGCTGGGATCCGTGCTGAAAACCTATGGGTGTCTTCGAATCCAAATGAAAATGCATGGAGCCATCCGGATGTCGTGAAGAAACTTGGTCTTCGTAATACTGCCAATACTACCGTCAAACTTAATGATGATGCCTATAAGGTTGATGTTTCAGAAGATGATGATAGAAATGATGATCTGGATAGCTCTGACAATGAACTTATGAGTGATGAATATGATTCAGATGAAAGTCAGAAGAGCCATGAGACACGCAAGCAGAACAAATGGTTCAAGGCATTTTTCGAAATTCTGAATGGCCTGACAGTAGAGCAGATAAATGAGCCAACTAGACAGTGGCACTGTGCAGCATGCCAAGGTGGGCCTGGTGCCATTGACTGGTATCGTGGTCTGCAGCCCCTACTAACACATGCGAAAACCAAAGGTTCAAAGAGGGTCAAGCCTCACAGAGAACTTGCTGAACTTTTGGAGGAAGAGCTCCATAGAAGGGGAACCTCTGCTGCTCCTGCTACAGAAGTTTATGGACAATGGAAGGGGCTAAATGAAAAAGCAATTAAAGACAATGAAATAGTTTGGCCACCAATGGTGGTCATCAAGAATACGAGACGCGAAAAAGATGAAGGAACTGAAATGGTAAATCCCTTTTCATACACTACGGAGTAAAATTCGAAATTCTGAAGGATAAAGTTAATCAAATTTATTCAGTAAATGCTTATCTCAAATAAAATAACTGTGCAGTCTTCTTCCTTTTTCTCCATTATATTGGTATTCAGTGGCTTGGAATGGGTGGTACAGAGCTTCTCGAATATTTTAGCTCATATGAAGTAGACAAGGTTAAACATTCCTACGGTCCACAAGGGCATCGAGGGATGAGTGTCTTGATCTTTGAGCCATCAGCAGTGGGATATTTAGAAGCTGAGCGTCTAAGTAAGCATTTTGAGCAACAAGGTATAGATCGAGAAGCCTGGGATCGTCGTCGGGTGACATTCCTTCCTGGTGGGAAGAGACAACTATACGGTTACATGGCAGAGAAAGGAGACTTGGAGATATTTAATCAGCATAGCCATGGTCCTCCCTTTTCTTATTCTTCCTTTTCTTGCGTATTGATATTAATTGCAGCTTTCTTCTTACCTTTTTCCCCCTGTAATGTTGGTCAGCGAAATATAAACTGAAATTTGAGATGAGATCGCATGAGGAGGTGGTATTGAGACGAATAAAGCAGATGAGTGAAGAAAACCAGCAGCTTCTCTGGTATAAGAACAAAGTCTCTAAAGAGCAAATGCATTCTAGGGCTCTTGAAGAGTCTTTTGACTTTTTGACGGATAAGCTGCGCAAAACCGAGGAAGAGAACCGCATAGTCAGGCAAAGAACCAAAAGCTATCATGAGCAAAATAAGGAAGAGGTAATTATTCGATCTCTCTATATAATTAGGATGACCTACTCATTACTTGATCAATTAACTAAGCTATTCTGTTATACTGTCTATAGTACTTAATACTTTTATTTACGAAACTGGGGAGATGATTATGATTTTGAATTATATAATTATGAAAGGTAGCTTATTTGTTAACAAAATAAAGCTTATTTGATCTTTTGGTTTTTTCGATTGCAAAATACCTCATAAAATATTTAAGTATTAAGCATCTGTTCTCAAGGATTGAAAAGAATTTTAACATGAGTCTGGTGTGGAGATGACTTGCTTATGAACTTCTCTCCTTGCATTCAAAAGAATACTTCTCTTCATCCCTAAACTTGGCATCCGCTCATGCTCACCTTACTCCCTCCATCTCAAATTACACGCCTTAATGTCCACTTAGGATTATCCCTAAATGAATATGATACTTCTAATGATGCTAGTATCTTTACCAAGTCTTTCCAACAATACCCTCTAATTAGTTGGAAAAATTTATAAATTGAGAATAGCTTCTGTGTAGGAATTGAGGAGAGTGTATATATACTTTGTCTCTCTTCCTTCAACGTTGCTCACTTTCTGAGATAATGTAGATTTTTCGTGTACGTAAATGATGGACATTATTATTTGAGAATTGTGAACATATCATAGTGGAGAACTGATTAGATTCAAATTTATCACAAAAATGATCATAAAACTGTTAAAAAAAAATTGTTTCCTAAACAGCTTGTAAGATAAACTAGGACTATAAAAATATGAACTAATCCATAAACATTTTAACAGCTGAAACCCCGGCAAGTTGTTTTGGACTCAGCCATGTCTTCTTTACATGTATATTTCATGTCTGCGTCTTATTTTAGATATGGTATATGCAGTCTGCACTGGAAACACTTTTACCTAAAATGGTACTTCTATTTATGAAAATAAGATAATCGAATTCTGTGTACACTTTGAAGCACACTGACAAGGAAAGCTTTATGTCCCCTTTTCCCAGTATTATTTATTAAATATGATTGATTCCTTTTGGTACAATCATCATATTTAAATCTACGAGAACATGAATAGTTTCTTATCTTGTTTTAAACTTCTTTAAAAGAAATAGGTAAATTTAAAATTCTGCTTCCTCTACAAGTGGCAACTAAATTGATTGTCCATTGGACTTTTGTTCCCAATGACTTAATGTCTTTATGGCCTTCTAACAAAAGTATTTGGAAATAAATATGTAAGAATTCAAATAGTTGGTGAATTTTTTAGATATATGTAGAATGAGTTTGTTTCTCTTCTATTATTCTATCTCCCATCTATCTAAAAATTCCAAAATCAAAAGAGCGATTGGGTTAGAAAAAACTAAAGGATTTCTAACCATCTTATTCTCCTATGACGAACATAAACCAATTCATTCAAATTAAATGGCACCATAATATCAGATTGGGGAGGAAGATCAGAATTAGAGATTGATAGAAAAGCAAGGATACGGGTTCGTGTGTGTAGGAAACAAAAAATATCTGTTCTAAGAAAGGAAGTTTTAGATGTATACATAGGGATAGACTTGTGCAATGAAAACTGCAAGCACGGATTGGGGAGGGAATTTTGCCTATATTAACAAGGAAATTATCTACTCCATCTGACTAGTTCCAGGTTCGAATCCCGGGCAATCCACTGCCATGATCATTATATAGGATGCTTTATCGTGGACTGGGAATTTGGTTGTAGCAGTGGTTTAGTATTAAGAGCAAACCAGGCTAGTGCACTAAAATTGACTGCAACTTAAGTGCATTAGTCTATTTTGTCTTTGGTTATAAGGAGTTTTTGCTTTGAAATTCTAGAACACATGTTCTTCCTGGTGTAGCACGATTTATTTTGGTATCTTAGAACTCTTTAACTGGACCTGATGAATATTTGAGATGAGTGTTCTCTCGTATATCTGCACCTTTGGAGCTTGATGCCCGGAACTTGATATTTGTCTGAGCCTGTTTTTGAGTCACTCTCTCTGGTAGATGTATAACTCCCAACAACCCCATATTTCATATTGCATGCACCAAGTGAAAGAAATTTGGATGGCAGTTGCTTTAGCAGTTGCATGCTTTACAGATCAACATTGTGGGCTTTTCATATCATTCCTTATTTGGAGAAATTCCTTGTTCTTCCTCATATATATAACTAAATATGTATATGGATTTATACATATGCACGCAGGGCTCATTGGAGATACCCCAATTCTATAACATAATTCAATACTGGTAATAATTTTTTGAAATCTAACCGTACAAAAAGATAGAAGTATATATTCTAATTAAAGGATGTTGGTACAATATTGAGAATGAAAATTGCGTATATTATATAATGGCTATATTTCCTAGTTTTCGTCAGTATAGAACATTGTTATATGTTATACCAGCTTATATGAAATTTTATATTCTCGTGATTTTCCATTCTCTGCACATTCATAAGGTTAGATACGCATGCACATAAACATACACACACTCAAGGATCTCTCTTTAGGTATGCTCTATGCTTCTATACCGATTATGTATAGTCTGCATTCTTCTTTTAGATGGACTATCAGGAGCAATTCTTTAAGGATCAAATCAAACTCATCCATGATGCACAAGACGAAAGGGAAGAGAACTTTGAAATGTTACAGCAAGAGCAGCGCGAGAAAGTGAAAAAATATTTAGAGAACCCTTCCTTGACAGAGGATGTTCAAAGCAGGTAAAATGAACATGTGCTGATTATCTTCTGGTAAATATATTTCCCAAGTTTTTATATTGTTGACCGTGTATTGACTAAGTATCACATTATACATTCTGTTGAATATTTATGGTATTCTTAAAGCTGGAAAGAACTTTCAGCCATCCATCTAGAATGAGTTGGATAATAAGGTTGTATTGTCATCAGAAATGTATCTCACCCGCATCTTTCTGAACCCTTTGTGATTTTTTTATCTTACGTGGTTGGTGTTCATCTGGCTGTGTAGTAGAAGAATTCACCGGCCAAAATAGTACTTAACTGTTTTGCTGATCTTTTTCTGGTCAGAAATTTAATCAATTGTCTGTCAACTCCACATAATTTTTCTCACTTTGTCAACTTCCTTCTCATCATTTTTTTCACTATTTGTTATTTGGTTATAGGGCGGAAAAGTATGCAACGTTCATCAAGCATCAGGATAAAGAGGTCCATGAATTTGTTAATGAGAGGGAGAAACTGCTAAAAGAATATGAAGAACAGAAGGCTACAATCATAAAGAGGTATCGCGAAGAACTGATAAGGCTGGAGGAGGACTTGGATGCACAATTAACTTGGTTGATGAAAGGTTACACCCCACATCAATTAGACGAAGGTGACGAAGGCTCCAACCTCTTTTAATGTAGAGGAAAGCAAGTGCAGAGTAAAAGAGAGCATGAAACTATGAACTAGACAAGTATCTACTTTAAATCCCAATAGAAACTTTGTACGACTGCTGAAGTTTTGCCTGTATGGCAAGTACCAAAAACTAGATTCTGTTCATGCAGAAGTCTTTTCTATTAAATTTTGATGCCATTTTCCTATATACTTCTCTGATTTGGTTGACTGGTTGCTTGACCTCTGTTTTAATTGTTTTCCGTTTGTCGTAGCCTTTTTCATCCAATTCATTAAGGACTGAGGATTTTAGAGTAAGCCTATTACTAATAGTTGAGAGCCAAGTCTTGGTAGATTCTAGACTATGCAGGTATCTGGCGGACGGGTTTTCGCTTGCATGTGCATTTGATGCGACCTGATTAAATTGCCATTAATGATTTACCTAAAGATTGCTAATAATTAGACCTAACGAATGAATAGTTTAACATTATAAACGGCTAACAAGTAAAATTATTATCAATGAATTCATTGTCTGACTCGTTTGCATGGTATACTAGTAATGACTAGCATTACCTGTTCACGTCGATTTGCTTTTATCTGCTCGATTTTCCTGCGTTTTTTACCTTGGAATTTGCTCCGGTTCATTCGTCTGGAGTGATTAGTTAGAATGTTTTGAATTTGTCATTTCTCTCGATTTAAGTACTGTGCATTGAACTGCGGAATCACTTGATAAGTGAATATATCGATGCCGTCTGATAAGTGATTGTGTGAGATTTATAAATGACAGACGTAGGCTTTGAACTGATGATTGTTCTATTTTCTCTTAGAACTTTAAAGGAAAAAAAATCATAATATTTGAATTTGTATGTATTCTAATCTATATATTTAGTTCCTTGAACAAAACGATGATGTATGTTATTTACATTTAAATTAAATAATCGATTAGACGCCTGCACATATGTATTAGAGGCTTCTATGCCTTTCTGTTAAAATTTCAAAACCAGTGATAGAAACTTTATACAATTGTAAAATTAAGTTTTTGTAATTTTCCAGAGGATTTGAGGGCCTTGGCAAGTTAGGGACCTGAATGAGTAAGGTCCATACCATACACACATATTGTAGAGCTTTTTGGAACAGGAGGAGTTTAAGTTTCACTATCCCTGTTTAATTTCTATATTGGCCATATTGTAAATGCTGCAGATGCAAAGCATTAAGTGTGATGAAGATTTGTTTTATTACGCAAACTGAAGGAGTTTAACTTTCACATATTTTGTTTATTTCTTATTCTCTTCAGAATCGTGGAAATTGTGCTGCTAAATTTGACAGGACCTACCTTCTTGTCTGCATGTATACCAAGTGATCATATAGTGGTCTAATTGATAATGTCCATTACATTTCTTATTCTTGAGAACATGTGATTCTTAAGTTTATAATTGCAAGCTGCAAAAAATTAGTAAAGCTGCTCATTCATCTATCTATAATCTGGTTAGTAATATGTAAAGGCTAAACTTTAATTCGTTGTAGGTGTTTCCGGGGTTTGTATGATGAGTACCAAATGGAGAGAAGAGCAACATCCATCTTTCATCAACTTCATCTCCTCCTTCCTAAGTTCGAATTCTTTCCGTGTAAACTTTGTGCCAATTGCTCCTGTAAACATCTAAAACATTGTCTTCTTTAATTCAAGATTGAGGTCGCCAGTAACTGACTTTTAAAAAAACTTATATGCAGGATTTTATTTTCAACTGTGGGGGTTTATCAGTGGCATTCATTTTTGTAACTGATTGGGGATGCAAAAATAATGCAACTCTCTTTAGCAGGTACCTGCATTATGGTGTGATTATCACTTTTGCTATGCATTATATTAAATATTATCTTCTTCTTCAGAATTCAGAAACTGAAGGGACAGTTTGCAAACATCTATGCGGTGGTTGTACTCCCAACAATGGAACAAAACCAATGTGTGTGGAATAGAAGACTCGTAGTACCCCTTTTCTTAATCTTTCGTGGAGTAGAGGGTTCGTAATACCTTTTTTCTTAATCTTTAGTTTCGGTAGTAAATCACCTAAGACTAATTTTGATTAAATTAATGTTCATTATTATTGCCACCACGACCATACCTAAAACATTACTATCACTATATATATATCGCTTGCACCATAACAACTAATTAATACTATTTCTTTAAAATTTAGCAATGAGTATATATATTACAATATTTCCTTAAAATTTTGCAATATATATACATTTTACAGATATTAACATAAAATATAGTAATATTTATAAATAGTTTAGTTTAACGATATTAATATAATATTTAGTAATATAAAAATACAATTTGATAATATTAACAAAATTATTTTATATATGAACATGATATTTAGGAGTATCAATAACATATCCAAATAAAGTTACAAAAGATTAGAATCATTTTGAGTATTTTACAGCATTAGCATACAATGTAGTAACACTACGAAAAAAATTAATTAATTATTCAGTCCTTTGACTAATTATTTTTAATTTTTAATATCTTTTCGTCAACTTTTCACTAACAGACATTAAAATTATCTTACGTGGAAACATTCAATCTGACGTGTAGTTTTTATTTTTATTTTTAAAAGCTGACATGTGTATTACACATTAACTTGAGATGACATGGCGGCTTATAGACTAATAAGATAAATCACATGAATTATGGGACTCTTATGTTTTCTTTTTCCTCAATATATGAATTCGTCGTAAACATAAATTTCGGCAGGAACCTTGCATACAAGAGACATGAAAAAAAAAAAGGTAAGAAAGTGAATGAGAGTGAGAATAGTAAAGAACCGAGTCGAAATTAGAAAAAAAAAATTTCAGAAATTAGGTGAGGAAATGAAGATATATAAAATAGGGATTTCAAGATATGACTGAGACGAAAGCAGTTACATAAATAAGAAGATGAAAAGATAAGATTTACCTCATAATTAGCGTAAGTAGGTGATTATTAATAAAAATAATTACTTATTTACCTTTTAAAAAAAATAGAGATGAAAAAAGAGAGAGAATAAATATGAAAAAATATCAAAGATGAAAAGAACTACAAATAGAGAGAGAAAAAATGAAGAAGATAAAAATAGGATTTTAGATATGATAAAAGAGGGATAGATAATAATCAATTTATAAATAGTCATTGTATTTAGAAAATATTTCGAAATATCTTATAATCAGTTTAAAACTTAAGAACTACTAATTAATTATTTCAAATTTAATACACTTTAATTTTATTTTTCTCTTTTATTACATGGGAACTAAGAAACTGATGGATATTATATTGGCAAACTTTTTTTTGACGGTTTTCGAATTACATTAATTGTGTATTTAGTTTTCAATTTTTTTTTTTACATTTTGTTTGATACATAAAATTTTTAAAACATGTATAATAAAAAATTTTCGTCTAACAATTTGTTAAATCTGATAAAAACATCCATACGAATCACACATGTAATTTTTAAAGAATAAACTAGTCAATTTATGTCATGTATCAACTTCCTCTTCGACTGTTTTGAACTATATCAATTTTACAAATTTGGTTAGTGACAATCAAATAGGTTTTTCCAAGAACATAAGGATTTAAAAATAACATATATATGTGTGTGTGTGTTTTCTATCAGATTTAATAATAGTACAATCTTTTTTGATGGTGCATGTTGTAACAAATTTGTATATCAAATAAGATGAAAAAAAATTTAATAATCAAATGTATAAAACTGATATAGTTATGAGTCCGTGAAAAGAGTTTCCTATTATATTCGAAAAGAAAAATTGATATCTGACTTATCTGTTAACTACCGGATGAACCATTATATACTAAACCGATATCTTGACCGGTTTGACTATTAGACCCGGTTTAATAAGAAGCAATGGTGATGGCTAACTCTATCACAAAGGGTTTATTATAAAGGCTGAGTAGGGCAAGCCGTTCTTCAGAAAAACACACATACCGTCGAGCTCGGGACGAGAAGGAAAGTGAGAACGCGCGTTTCGATGCGGCACAACACCGACTTCTGAATATCAATCTTCCTCGTTTTTCGTTTGATTTGATTCGGAGAGGATACGAAAACATCAACAACATGTATTCGTCGTCTCGAGGAGGGAGTAATACCTTCGGACAGCAGGGCCAGCAACAGCAGCAATCGAGTCAACCGTACGCTACACAATCTGCGTATAGGCAGAATGTAAGCTTTTTCTTCATCTTCTTCTTTTCCCCCCTTTGTTGTTTCTGATTTGAATTCGGGTGTGCTTATTGGGAATTGATGGGTCTTGTTTTCAATCGCGATTGAAAAGGGAAAGTTATTGTTTTGCTATCTGTAGTTATATGATTATGTTTCGGTAAAAAGATAAAATTGGATTTCCTCCATGATAAAGTTAAGGTTTTTGTTTGTAATAGAAAAGTGAAAGGTAAGGAAAGATGAAAGGAGAAGTAGACCAAGACTGATGGGAACTTATGCTGTCTTAATTTTTCATTCTAATGAATTCCCTGTTATAAGTGGTACCAATGTATTACCAATTAAAATTTCAGGGTAGTTTATTTGTAATCTTGGATCGGATAAACACGAAGTGTTCAAATTTTAGATTAATGCAATAGAGAAGTATCCCGAAACTAATGTGCTCTGGGATAAACTATATAAGATTAACTTTTTGTGGATAAATTGTGTTTTTGAATCTTAATGGACGGTTTTGGAGCAAGTTGGTTTTCCTTTTACAACACTGATTTTTTTTTTTTTTTGAATAATTCACCTTTTCTTCTCATTTTGTGTGTTCTGGTGGAGAAGTTGGGACCTTCTTATTCTGGGAGTTCAGTTGGAGGACAAGATGCAGCCTCTCAGCTATCTATGGCGTCGCGGCATTCTTCTATGCTGGGTGGTGGTGGTCCTCGTGAAGCAGAAATTAGTGGAGGTTATAGAGCTCATCCGTCTGCTGCTGCCCATTATGGTGGCCAGTATAGTTCAGTCTATGGTTCGGCTGCTTTGAGCAGCACTCAGCAGGTCAGTATTTCATTTCTTGTTGTTTGTATATTTAGGTTACTATGATGTAAGACATATTTAAGAGAAGAAAGAAAAATGAGTTAAGGGAGGAACTAATGATGGGAACAACCCAATGAAAGCACACGATTTTACTCAAATAACATTTCAATAATTTAAGTCTGAACGAAATCAAGAGGTTATGACCATTTTAATACTGATCCTATACTTAATTAACATGTAAAATCTCTAAAGAAACTCCTACACATAATGACAAATCCCTAAATATCTCGTCTATTGAGTACTATGGTTATGTTCTAGAATATTCTCATTTGATGTTATTCTAAATAATATCGCAAAGTAATTAACAATTAAATTCTTTAATTTTAAATCCGCATCAAATACTGGAAGGAAATATGAAGGATCTGTATTTTGTATAGGTGTATCATAATTTTCCTTATTGATTGCATAATTAGTTTACTTGTAAAACTGAATGGTTCTTTGTAAGTAAAATTCTACCTATGGAGGAAGGAGTTGACTGAACACTAGAAAACTGGCAAGGGGATTAGACTAGGGTTTCCATGTGGCAAGGGACTCTTCTAGAAGATTTGGTCAAAACAGAAAGTTGAAATTTTGGAGAGAAAAAACTGGATAGTCTGTGTTTGCAAATAAGAGTTTCTTACCGGAAATTGCTCTACCTCTATGATATGCTCATTAGCTCTCCATTTTGGTGGTCATCGGAAGTGAGAATCTCTTGTCTTTGTTTGTCTCTTGTTACATTGTCTCTTGTCTCTTTTCTCTTCTGATCATCATCCAAGATCACTTAGCAATCTTCTTCTAAACTCTTCTCTTAGAGTGAACCACTCTTTGATGCAGTCTGTATTTTCTCTCTGATGCTTTCTATGAGCCAGTATATTATGCATGGATCCTTTTAGGTATAGGTCTCCATATAATGACTTGTTTCTATCATTTTCTTTCCTCGAGAGTAGTCATGTAATCTTAAACATTCTGGTTGTGTCCTTCTTAGATTTGCTATTGTTATTTTATTTTTCCTCTTATGTTACAAAACTGTCGTGGAATGTTTGAAATTAAGTTTGATATGTACGCCTTTGTTCGCAATTTTTTTTCACTCCATATCTAAATACTTATAAATTTGATGAACATATTTTTGTTATATAGTTGCTATATATTTAGATCCCTTAATCTCTATCTGCTGGGATCTTATGAATCTCTGAATTTTTATCCTGTTTAGCTGCACTTGTATCCATGCCTCTTAGATATAATGTAAGGACATGTATCATTATTAAACATGATAGAACTGGAAATATTTAATTATTAATTTTGAAATCCAAGGTATCATTAAATATTTGATATAGAATGATTTCATGCCTACATCATTGTTTCTTGAGCATTCTTTTCATATGACAGAAGTCATAATTTTTGAAGTCCAATCATTCTCTTGAGTACAGAAACTTGGAAATGAGCAAAGTGCTCGAGTACACTGTTTCCTTGTGTTGCTCACAGTGTCCAGGAGGCCTCTTTTTGTTCTTTCTAAATTCTCGCTCTGAAGCAAGCTTGTTTCAGGCCTTTTTAGAACAGAAAAATTTCCTATTTTCATGATGTTTTACAGGAGTATCAGCTAAGCGAACTATGTTGAACTGTATCTTCTTAAATGTCCAGAATAAGTAATATGATGCTATGAATGTTCCTGAAGCTTTTTGTATGTTACCTTGTTTGAAGTGTACAAAAGAAATGTAATGCAATATTCGTTCTTTATTAGGAGAAGTAAATAAACCTAGGCAAAGTGAACCTCTTCTTTCCTCTTTTAGCACTTGCTTTCAAAGTTGAGTGTTTTCTGTCATGATTATTCATTGAAGGTAGCAATGTAGCTTACCCCCCGCCCCACATCTCTCTCTCTCTGTATCATGCAAAGTGAACTTATTCTTTCCTCTTTAGCACTTGTGTTCAAAATTCAGTGTTTTCTTTCTAGATTGTTCTTTGAAGGTAGCAATGTAGCTTCCCCCCACCCCCACATCTCTCTCTCTCTCTGCTTTTTTTTTTCAAGTAAAACCAAATGTCGTCTACGACATTACAAACATTTCAATAAGATCTAAGGGATAGGGGATTGGCTAGTGCATCTACTGCAGTCTACAATCCAATTACAAAAAAAGGGAAAGATAAGAAACCATTATAAAAAAAGCCACAAAACACAGTAAAGTATAGCAAGCAGCTCGGTGTGCATAGGGGAACATCCATTTACTCTAGTGCTTCCTTCAAAGACCTCTGCATTCCTCATTTCTGCCACGAAGCCTATAGCTAGCAGCTGTCTCTCTGCTTTAAGCATTAGTAGTTGAAATTCGTGCCAGACTTGAATACGCCATATATTTTATTGGAATTAACAAACCAAATTTTGTTACATCTTTTTCCTCCTGTAGGTTTCTGCAGCAGGTAGCAAAGGAGCTGCACCAGCTTCATTGGAAGGTAGACGTGGTTATAACTCAGCCATGCCAGAGTCACCTAAGTTGATATCTGGTGACTACGGGGTCCCCTCTTCCAGTCATGGATATGGTCAGAAAGGTGATCAGTTATTCATGGATAAAATTTCCGACTATCCATCAATTGATAGACGTCAGTATGGCGAGCGGTCAAGTGCTTATATGGGTAGAGAGCAAAATGAGCCAACAAGTCGATATACAGATTCTCTTGGTTTTGGCCATCAACATCAGGTGCTGATTTATACTTCAGGAATTAATCTGTTTATGCTTCAGGAATTAATCATACCTATTTGTTATCCTAGTAAATCTTAATATTGAGCATGCGATATAACTATACAGACACACACACACGCACAATTTGGTTAATAGGTATGATAGTTTTGTTTCTATATTCTAATGCAACAATTTGGTTCCTCGAATGCAGCCGGACCTGTTTGATCGCTTGGATCCTGCATCAGTGCTTCGACATGAACAAATGCTTAAGGTTCAGTCATTGCAATCTAATACTCTTGATGGAGGGTCTAGGTAAATTCTCATAAAACTGTATTTTTTCTTACCTTACCATGTTGTTTGTTTTCTACACGATGTTACTGGTTTTGTATTTGGACTTTCTTTTAACTCCATAATTTATTTTTCCTTGTGAATTTGTAAAAGTACATATATCTCTGAGAATAGTATACTAGAGGCAGAAGTACTGCACAGCGTAATTTTGGGCAGATTTGTACGATCTCACTATATATTTTCATGTTATTGCACGTGGGAACACATTTCTGGCAGACAAGCTGATTACCTTGCAACAAGGGCGGCTGCAATTCGACATACTGCTGAAGACCTTCTGTCTTATGGTGGGAGAATTGATGCTGAACCTCGTAGTTTAACATTGTTAAGTGGTTCATCACATGCGGGGCAACATGCTCCTTCAATTCTTGGAGCAGCCCCTCGGAGAAATGTTGATGACCTCGTGTATGCTCAGAACTCTTCAAATCCTGGTTATGGTGTGAGTCTTCCTCCTGGTAGAGACTATGCTACAGGAAAAGGGCTCCATGGCGCTTCGCTTGAGCTGGACTACCCTGGTAGCTTGGTGTCGCGTGGTAGTCTTTCAAGAGAAGATGACCGCAAAAATGAAAGGGGCGGATATGCCCGGGAGCTTGACAGAAGAGAGGAGGAGCGACGCAGGGACCTCTTGCGTGAGCGAGAAAAAGACAGAGAAAGGGATAAGGAGCGGGATCGTGAACGCGGAAGGGAACGAGAACGAGAGAGGCAGCGAAAAAGTGAACGCATTAAGGAGCGGAGATCAAAGGAAAGAGATCGAGAACTCAAACATAGTCGTGAACGAACTCCACCTAGAATCTCTAGGGACCGCCATGGTTCCTTATTGTCGAAAGAAGGAAGATCTTTAAGACGAGAATCACCACGTCTTGAAATTTCGCATAGGTGGTGGTTGTTTTATTTTGCGTCTTGATCTAGTTCTGTATGTAAGCTGGTAGACTATCTTGCAGCCTGCATAACTAACTTGGTGTTCTTTCCTGAAGGCGTCACTCACCTGTTAAAGAAAAACGAAGAGAATATGTCTGCAAGGTAAAAAGCTATACATGAGCTTGGGAATGCACAGTTTCCCTTACGGACTAACTTTTGAAGCCTTGGTTGAAGTTAAACTTTATTTTATTCCTACCATTTGCTGCTTTTAATTCTAGAGATGGATTAGCCAGCCACAACTGTAAACCTACTGCTTTTCTTGTCCTGTCTTCTCTTCTTCTAGACTTTCTTGTTTATAAACATTAATTGTTCAATCTCCTTTCCGGCTCTCAAGAATCAATTACTTCTTCTCTTTGTTGCTCTCGTGGCTCTGAATATTCACTTTTTCTCTTTATGTTTGGTCCTTGCTCCTTCCATAGAATGCTTTCTGATTTCGTCTTGCACACTTCAAAAAGTTTCATCGATCTACTTGCTCAAATGCTTTTGCTGGTCTATTTGCGTTCTGCAGTAATAGTATTATACAGATATCCAAGCCTTGATTACAATTTGATATCTGAAGTTCAGTTATTTTGAGCACTAGGAATGCCTTGTAGTTGCACTAAGAGTAGGTCTATCGAATGACTGAGTGTTTTCTTAGAGCGTTCCAATTTTCATCCTTGATATGTTACCTATGCAGGTTTACTCATCCAATCTGATAGATGTTGAGAGGGACTATTTGTCAATGGACAAGCGATATCCCAGACTATTTATAAATCCGGAATGCTCCAAGGTATTATCATTTATTATGTTTGAAGAAAAATTACTTAAGATTGTTATAGTCATACTTTGACATTAATATTTAAATGTTTTTAGGTAGTTGCTAACTGGCCAAGGGAGAACCTCAAGCTTTCCTTCCATACCCCTGTCAGGTATAGTTTACAGTTTTATTTGTATGTTCTGTAGTTGATTCATCTTCTATATATCTGGAAACAAGCGACTTGATACTGCCTGATTTCTGTCCCTCTGCAATTCTCTTTAAACGCGCTTAGTAATTTTTTTTAGTACTTTAGCAAGGAAAGTATTTTCAGCTGTTGGGTTTTGAGTTTTTAATGCTGTTGTAGAAGATGATAAGTTTGTCATTTCTTATAATATTTTGATGGAACAGTTTTGAGCATGATTTTATTGAAGAGGAAATTGCTGCTGATCAAAAATTGCTGCCCAAAATGTCGGATGATGAATCATCAAAATCCGATCGTGGAACTACCCTGTGGAATGCTAAGGTAGACTAGTAAATCTACTTGTAAATTATATCAAAGCTATCAAGGTTTATATTAGTCTAAATTGCATTTTTTTAGTTATTGAAAAATTAAAAGAATATTAAGATAAACAAACAAGTAAAACTGCAAAAATGCTCTGTCCTCAGAATGATATCTAGATGTACAATGTGCACACTTATTAAGGTTAGTTAAAGAGTGACCATTTTTTTTCGGAACATTGTCCCCATTTAGACAGCCAATAATTTACTCCATTGCTTGAGATGAATGCCTTCCATTGATTTAGTTGTTTTATTGACATGCTTTTTGTCATCCTTTTGAATGACTAAATCTATATACTATACTTAAAAGCACAAACCTGTTTTCCCCCCACCATGGATTCTGCACTTTTCCTTTCCAATATTAGCCTCTCCTAATTCTTTTCTTTTATTTCCATCATAACCATTTCCTAATTCCCTTTCTCTTCTTATAAGTTCCTACATCTATTAGAATTACTGAACTCATAAATATCTATTTTCTTCCATTATAATCCTCTCCCTAATTCAAGACAAAATAGATACAAGTATTCAAAATATAACAGTTAATTTTGATTTTGAGAATTTAATTTGATTTATTATTTAACTCGGGTATGCAAATAAAATTCTAAACAATAAACTTTGAAATTACTGTTATTGAAAAAATATATTAGAAAATTGAGATTATATGAGTAGAATTAAGTTGGTACTTATTACAAACTTTTCTTTTGAAAAATAAATGATTTGAACTTAAAAAGTCAAAATCAATAGTATATTTCTAATAATATATTTTTAATCTGAGGAAATATTAAATTCTAAAGATTAGAATTCTTTAAATAAATTATAAAAATAAAACAACTCGTGCCTTGCACGGGATGCGAGCTAGTTTTGTCAAAAAGTCTAAATGTCACCATCCTTTTTGAGGGGGAGGTAGTATGAAATATGAATTTGATATCACGATTTTGTCTTTAATTTTTTTGGTTTAAACATTTATATTGTCAGTAGAAGTTTGTTGATTCATCATATGTGACATTGGCGTATTGCATCAACACACTGCATAGTGTTGCTATGGTTTGTTATTTTTTGAGTTTTTGACTGCTGCTGGACCTGGTAGAGAGAAGACCTGGTCGAGGGTCTTAACTATATTCTTCATCTATAATAGATAATACCTTTTATAAAAGAACTAGCATATTCGTATTTAATTTTTGTCCTCTAAATTTTGATTCAGATGATTTTGATGAGTGGGCTTAGTCAAAATGCTTTGGAGGATCTCTCATCTGAAAGAACCTATGATGATAGGATACCTCATTTTTGCAATATGCTCAGGTTTGCTCTTCTTAAAAGGGATAATGCTTTGATGGCAATTGGGGGCCCATGGGATAAGATTGATGGTGAGGATCCCTCAGCTGATGAATCTACACTAGTTCGGACAGTGACCAGGTCTGTTTATTATATTACCCGTGACCTGCAAACTTTTAATGCATTCATTACTGTATTGAAGCAATTGTACTTCAGATATGCAAAGGATGTGGCTGGATTAGAGCTGAAGAACTGCAGCAGGTGGAATCGTTTCCTTGAGGTATATTTTAGACTTCTGCTGATTGGTGATATATGATTAAGTAATAGAAGGGAGAGGGTTATCCTGCATTACTGGTATTCTAGATGATTTATTGTTATAGTGATAATGCTGAAAACCTGTTATGACTTCATTGGCCTATATAAAATATGGGATGCTTGCCCCTCCTTCCAACCCAAAAAGTAAAATCAGAAAAAAAATAAATTCACTATTGAAGTTAAATGAATCTATGTATTCTTATCAATGCAAAAATCATTTTTGAGGACTATGGTTGCATGTATTAATATGTAAGTAACCAATTGTTGTCCTTAGGATCTAAGTGTTTTAGTGTATCTATCTTCTATTATATTAAGCATTTGGGCTCTAGAATAACTACCTTGGTCTTAAATGCGCACGCCCCTGCCCTCCTTTTTCTCCTGTAATTGCTCTCTTATTTTCCAGTATAATTTCCTCCTTTTTAACCATCTCTTCATTCTTTTATATCTCAATCCCTATTCTCTTTCATCATCTTAAAGATCAATTAAAAATAAAATTTACTTTATTTATTTATTGAGATAGTATTCTCTTAATAGAGCTTTAAAATTAATTTATAAAAAAATAATAAGTAAATTTTGTACATGCATTGATGTGCCCAAAATACTAGATCTATGGTGTTCAGCATTAGAGGAGAGCAGACAGGAAAACTACAATGGCATTCTTTTATATCTCAATCCCTAATCTCTTTCATCATCTTAAAGATCAATTAAAAATAAATTTTACTTTATTTATTTATTGAGATAATATTGACTTATAAAGCTTTAAAATTAATTTATAAAAATAATAAGTAAATTTTGCACATGCATCGATGTGCCCAAAATACTAGTTCTATGGTGTTCAGCATTAGAGGAGAGCAGACAGTGGAAAACCACAATGGCCAATAAGCATACATGTGGGTTATGGTTCACACCACACTGCATATATACAATATAATAGTGTGTGTATGCGTCTCTCTCTGTTTTGTGGTTGTGGTTGTGCGGGTGTACTGTCTTAAAACCCCTTGTACGATAGGGGTAAGTTTATAATCATTGATTTGATTATAGTTACTTTAATAAGATAAAGTAAATTAGTTACTGATATTATGCTTAATATTATACTTGATTTAATTGTTATTGATCAATTATGGGTTTAACTAGGTAGTTTTGATTAATAGTTGATTTTGTTATGATTAATTTGATTATAATTGTTAGGATTGTTTAAAACTCAATTTGTAGCTGAACTTACTCCCGGTCGACTCAGTTCATGAACGACACTTGTGGATTATTGTAGTAGGCCATATATAGATATGAATGAAGGTAACAAGTATTGTCTGTATTAAAGTGATAAGTAATCTGTATCCACCCATTCCAAAAATAAGTGAAGCTAATTTGAGTTTGTAAATTTGAAGTCTTAGATCCAAATAATGATAAGTGAATCTATTAAAATTTCAAAGTAACAATGAATTTACTTTTGTTGGAGCAGTCATGTAGTTTGAAATATTAACATTTACATCAAATTTGACTTTTAAGGGTTTTTTCGGGAATAAATACAAATGCAACTCTTATTGTGGGAGGGAGCAGGTAACTCTTTTTGTAATCTCTAGATGTTTAAAACCACATATTGGGGTTGCGGCTGGAACTTTAAAATGCACCAAACGCAACTCACCTTTCTCTATTCTGCATTATGACGTGATATCATCTCTCTTTTGAACTAAGCTCATCTGAATGTGTTTTCAACACCGCTCACATGGTGTCCTCAAAGTTCGAAAGAACACGACCTAATCCTTCTGATTGGCATACCTTCGTAGTTCCTATGTTGAAGCTTGTTTTTTATTGGATTATTAGTTTTTCTTTGATGTCCTTGTAAAAGTGAGTTAATGCATTCTTCTGAGCATCATAATTTCTATTTTGGGAACAAAACTTAGTAAGCATAATAGAAAGTTACAAAACTTAATGAAGGATATAGTGCTTAATGAGTTCTCTTTTGAGTTTTTTGTTTTTGTGTGTGTGTGTGTGTGAAATTAAAGATTTTATGTTGAACTCTTTTACTGTTCTCTTCTCTTTTTAGTTTCTCTTTTTAAAAAGCTCTCAAGCTTGAGAATTGGTAGAAAACTTGTCTTCTATTCATTTCTTTCTTTCCCTATTTAATTTAAAACTCTCGAGCATATTGTGAATTTAGGTGAAATATAACCTAGGACTACCTAAGAGGTGAATTTGGACTTTTTGTTGGGAGTGCAAGTTAGTACTGTCCAGTATCCTTGCACACAGTGGCCTTGAAACTTTTCATTTACTTTCCTCATTCAGACCTCAAACCTTCACTATTTAGCAAGTAGCAAATCTTGATCCCTTTACATATCAATATATCATGTAGATCCTAGTATCACTTTTGATTCTGGTCCAGATTTTCGCATTTCTAATTTTCAGCCCTCTGATGTTTCAAAGTATGAAAGTGAAAAACTAGGTGATGCTTTTGAAAAGTTATGAATTTCTGTCAAATGTTGGTTCTTGGAAAATTGCTATCTACAGTTTATGTTGTGGTTGGTAGCCACGTCTTTTCTTCGAGGAATAGATTGAATAAATTGAACGAAGAAACAGAGGTCGAAAGGGAGGGATGACAAAATTGACAGAGCTTGGTGTGGAGAAGATGATGGATTGTGTACTATATACCTTGGTTTTGTCGAAATGGGCTAACCCATGTGGGAAGAAAGGATTGAACCATAAGTAAATTTTTTAGCACTTCAAAAATGATAATGTTAAAATGTAAAACAGTTGGTTCATCAATTTCTTCTCTTTTCTGATATATTTACAGAACATTACAAATTCTGTCTGCTATATATCTGGTGTGTTTGTGTATAAGGGAAAATGAAAATGAGCTGTAGCTCATTTTTTTTAATTGTACCCACTTGCCATGGATACGTTCCTAGAATATATGAGAAAAATCCAAATATACAGATTGAAGGATCATGCAAAAACAATACGATATTTTGGATCTTGTTGGCACCTTACATTTTTATAATAACCATGTAGGAATAAATATATTTTGACCCTTTAAAAAATTCTAATTTTACATAGTTTAAGAACCAGGTTATACACCGCAAGAAAATGAAAAAAAAATGTACTCCTTTATTTTTGGGTTGTTCTTTCAATCCTTACAGTTGGATATTCAAAATGATTGTGGGTATCTAAATATAAACTAGTGGGCATAGCTCTAAAATAAGCCATAGCTCATTTCTCTTAATCCCTTACATATATATATATATATATATATATATAATGTATGTATATGCTTGTATATTTTTTTGAGAAATAAATCTGTGATGTAGTTTCTCAGTTGTAGTATATGGGCTTATTTGTTTTCCATCTTTATCATTATTGGCATTTAACTATTGTTTGGATACAAGACTTGAAGTCATCTGGTCTTGTTTGGCTGATA
Organism: Centella asiatica; assembly: GCA_014636745.2. Lineage (NCBI taxonomy): Eukaryota > Viridiplantae > Streptophyta > Magnoliopsida > Apiales > Apiaceae > Centella > Centella asiatica. The sequence goes on from CM025786.1 coordinate 11,156,331, forward strand.
AAATGATATCTTATTTTTGCATTTATGCAGATACACTATGATAGAATTGGGAAGGATGGACTATTTAGCCATAAGGAGGTTACAGTGCTATATGTACCTGACTTATCGGAATGTCTTCCATCTTTGGAAATCTGGCGAGACCAATGGCTGGCCCACAAGAAGGAAATTGCCGATAGAGAGCGCCAGCTTGCTCAAATTAAAGAGGTGTGCTATACCTAACTCCCAAAATTATATTTCTGTCTTGGTTTGTCCGGTTAGTTGTATTTGATACTTGATTGTGGGGATGATGTTAATCGAATGATAGGCATATCAATTTGAAAGAGTGGTCTGCTAGTCATGCTGTTGTTTCATAACGATTTATCAAACAGATGTGAAATGGAAAGAGTGGTTATGCTATATTATGTGATGTGAAACAGGTTTTGTTGCATTTCTAATATGTTAATGGGATGTGCAACTTTTGTAATATAGTACTATGATGTGCCACAGATAATAATATTTTGGGAAGTTTACTCTGCTTCATCAAAGTTATAGATCAGAATCATTTTGTTTTACATGTAAGATAATCTTAGCTGTGGTTTAGGGTCATATACAAGTACTTTTGAACCTCAGTACTTAGCGGTTCTCATACTTGATCTTCAGATTGTTCAAAGGGAAAACAGTTTTGTCGGATAGCATGTTCTTATGTAATTATTGGGGTGTTGACTGGTTTCCTATGTTTTCTTCTACTTTATTATGGATCAGACTCATTTTTTTTTGTGTAAGATGATCTTGGCTGTTGTTCTTGGTGGGTATTTAGCAGTTTACGTTCTTGATCCTTCTTCAGGTTGTTGAAACTTGGAAGGGAAACTAGTTTGTATAAGCATATTATTTTTCCTTCTGCTTCTTATGTTCCTTGTGATGGAGGCGATATTTTAGCATTATCATTTGTCCAAAATACAAATCTGAATTTTGTTATGGAATTGCTTGAGTCTCATTGTGATGGATCTGGTCTCGTATAATACTGCATCTATGATTCTTAAATCAATTGGTTAATATATCGGCAACGGAGTTTTACACAAGATCTGGAACCGCTGCATTTAAGTTCCATAATTCAGATTCTCTTGCTGCAATATATAGATGCCAATTAAAAACTGTTATTCCAAGTATTATTGCAGAACAAGTAATTAAGGAGCTAATTATTAATCTTTTGTAATATCATTTAGGAATGCATTTTGTTATTCAGAACATCTTAGAAATAGATTTGGATGATTATTGGTGGTTTCCTTTTTTTAAAAATAAATTTAATTAGGAAGTACATTATTATTAGTACATTCCTTTAATTTTTATCTCATCAGTATGTTAACTTGTCTTGGTTTTAAAAAGCGCAATGCGCACCGAGGCGCAAAGGGTCCTCGAAGCCGATGCGCGATGCGAGAGGCGAAGGCGCACGCATCACGTATGCGAGGCGCACTTTTTGGCTAAAACACTTGTAAATTGATTTTAAATTGTATTTCATACACGAGACACATCAATACTTTCTTATAAATGTTAAAACACCAAACCATAACGCAAATAGTCAAATAGTTTATGATTCAAGATCGCTAAAATGCATATGTAGGATAATAGAAATAAGTCAAAGTGTCAAACAATACAAATTCATGAAGTCCAACTAAAAATAAAAGTAAAAGAGAAAGAAAGCTTAGGCATGGTTCCTTAATCTCTCTAAGGTTAAACTAGAACTCATCCTCGTCATAATTGTCAATATTCCCGAGCATGATATCATCCCCGTCATCTTCAGAGAGTCCAATGTCTTGTTCCATCTCTTCATCATCATCAAGTATTGCAATATGTGGTGGTTTACGAGTAGAACTAGGAGTAGAGGTATGAGCAATGCCTTTTCCTTCATCCTTTCTTGATGAACTCGTTGCATGTACATCCTTTATCAACCTCGATGCTCTAGTGACATAACTAGGCTCATATGCCCCGGAAGCTCTAGCAACAGCACCCCATGTTAAGTCACCATCATCAAAGACAAAATCAGTAACATCTTCTACATTATCTTCATCATCCATCTTCCCAAGCAACCACTCGTTGCTTTCATCAATTTCATTCAAAAGGATAGGATCAGTGGTGTTTGTACTTTTGTATCGACGACTCAAAGCACGATTATACTTGACAAACACCAAGTCATTCAATTGACTTTGAGCCAATCTGTTCCTCCTTTTGGTATGAAGCTGCTGTTAAAAAAATATATGTACATTACTTAAGAAATAAGTGTGAAAGAAAAGTAAAAAACCAAATATTAGGATAATTTCACTTGGCTTACTTGCTGGAATACACTCCAATTCCTCTCACAACCAAGGCTAAGAACTCGAATGGAAAATTTTTGCAAGTTGGGAGACGTAGATCCATAAGCATCCCACCAATCCGCTATTAACAAGCAAAAAGTATTAAAAAATAACTAAGCAATTTCAAGTCAATGTCTCAATGAAGTAGATATAGATAAGGTTAGAATCATTTTCTTACCGGGAGCTCTCATCTTCCTTTGCCTTATGGCCATGGGTATGCCAAAGAGACCTTCGGCATTCTTGTATGCATCAATTTCTCTCCCAATCTTGTCTTGTATTTCCAAATCTGGAACCAACCTTCCAATGCACTCATACAAGCCCTTCATAACTTCATTACAACTTGCATTTTCTGGGTTATCATAGAACATCTCGGGATTTAAGAAATATCCCGCTGCATGTAATGGCTTATGAAGTTGACAGTCCCACCTTTCATCAATGATTTCAAATGCTTGCTTATAAAGTGACTCTTTGAATCCAAAGCTAATGGCAATGGCCTCCTTAGCCCTATCCATGGACTCATAGATATAACCCATGGTGGGCTTTTTGTCCCCATCAACAATTCTAAGAACCTTAACAAGAGGACCCGTCAACTTAAGAGCATAAACAACATTCCTCCAAAAGGTGTCTTGTAGAAGAATGGATGCTACTTTTTTCTCGGCCGCTTCTTTTGACCACTTGCTAACATTCCAATCTTCAGAAGTCACCATTTTTCTCAAGTTGGCTTGTTGCTTGTGAATCTGTGCAAGGGTGATGAAGGAAGTTGCAAATCTAGTGATTGCGGGCCTATGCAAATTCCTTTGATTTGTGAATCTCCTCATCATGTTCACAAGAGGGACATGGTTATATATATAACCATTTATGAACATAGCCTTTTTCAAAGCAAGCCGAACCTTTGAAATCTTTCCAATATCCTCTAACATAAGATCAATGCAATGTGCCGCACATGGAGTCCAATATAGATGAGGTCTCTTGGCTTGCAAGTACTTTCCTAACAAGTTTTCAAAAAGGATGAGAAAGTTTCAATTTTAACAAATGCTAAATTAATTGAGATATTAAAAAAATAAAGTGTTCTTACCCGCCTTAACATAGTTGGATGCATTATCCGTAACCACTTGAACCACATTCTCCTCTCCAACTTCCTCCACCATGTTATCAAGTACTTGAAACAATAGAGTTGCATCTTTCTTAAGTTCGGAGACATCCATAGATTTGACAAACACGGAACCTTTAGGAGAGTTCACAAGAAAGTTCACAATATCTTTATTGACAACAGAATCACGCCATCCATCCGATAAGATAGAGCAACCTTTTAGTGTCCATTCTTTTTTGTACTCTCTCAATGACAATTGGATGTCATCCACTTCCTTTTTAAGCAAAGGAACTCTAAGCTCATGCATACTAGGTGGTTTCATTCCAGGACCAAATTGTCCAACCACTTCAATTGCACGTGGAAAACTATCGTAAGTAGCCGCATTAAAAGGGATTCCCGCATCATAAAACCACCTAGCTAGCTCTCTATAAGCTTTGTCTCTTATCTCCTTGTGACACACTTCGTTTAATGTTTGTTGTCTCCCTCCTTTTCTACCTTTGAGTGTATCTTCGGTCTTAGAAGTGAAATACATGTCCATAGGACCAATTTGCCTTGGTTTCTTAGGAATAAACTAACTACTTCTTAGTCCCCCACCGCTTGACATATTCACTTTCATTGTCACTACTTCTTAGTCCCCCACCGCTTGACATATTCACTTTCATTGTCACATCAGGAGAATCTTCATCCTCATCCTCATTGTCATCATATTCATCTACCGACGGCATCATTGGAAACATCTCACTTGTCTCCTTTACCAATTTCTTTTTCAACATATAGTTCTTTACTTCTGCCCGAACATGCTCCGGACAATTGGGGCATTCTTTAACATTCCTAAATCTTCCAACTAAGTGTTGTTTTAAGCGACATGCTCCACCCGTGGTTATCTTTAAACAAAAGTTGCAAGTGAAATTATTCCTTTTTAAAGGGTCAACTACACCATATTTTCTACCCGGGTCTATAGAATTTGTCGATGCGGCTGAACTGGAATCAGTCCCGGCAGCATTACTAGATTCCATTTCACAACCACCCACCAACCAATTAAACAAGCTGAAAATCACACAATAATGGACAAAATTAAGATTATTATGAATTCCATTTCACAACCACCAACCAATTAAACAAGCTGAAAATCACATAATAATGGACAAGTGGACAACATTAAGATTATTATGAATTTTATAGCAGTCAATCAGGGAAAAAAAAAAAAACTATAACAAAAACATTAAAGCTATAACAGAAACATAACAGAAACATTGTAACTATCTTTTATTTAAAAATAAAATCTTTTATGTAACTTTATTTTATTTAAAAATAATAATTTTATAGAAGTAGGGGGCAGCCAATCAGAGAAAAAAAAATTTTAAAAAAAAAAGAAAAAAAAGAGTACAAGTATCGTATCGCTGTAGCTGCTCTGCCTAAACTTAAGAAGACACTAGAGACATCGAGAGACTATAGCTGCAGAGAGAGAGAGATCGACCGACGGAGAAGGAGAAAGAGAGAGAGGGAGATCGAGAGAGAGAGGGAGATCGAGAGAGAGAGAGAGACAGAGAGGGGTACCTGGAGTTCTGCTGTCCTGGAGAGAGTATTGAGCTGGAGCCGAAAGGTTTTGAAATGGGTTTAATGTTTTTCAGGTATTAATGCTCTAAACTCCATCTTTTTTCTTTTATTTTTTCAAATCTGCACATTCATCGCTTCAGCACCAAGATGTGACTGCATCTCGCATCCGTCGCATCTCTCGCATCTTGTCGCATCTCGCCGCATCCTGATTTCGCATCGCATCACCTACGGGATGCGATGCAACCCATCGCATCGCGCATCACGCCTGATGTGCGCTTTTTAAAACCAAGTAACTTGTACAAGGCATAGTGTTATTAGAGGTGTGAGGCGCATCGAGGGGCAAATGTCTCTCTGCCTGGCACAAGGAGAGGCGTGTGCCTTATCGAAGTGAAGCCTACATATTTGAAATAATGTAAAAAATAATAAAAACATGTTTGATTGTTTATAGATCAAATTATCACCTATCAAGTGATTAGCCAATAACATATCAAGTGGTGATTTGTTAGTACCTCAAATGTAGTAACCAGTGATTAAATAGTTTCTACACTAATTAAGTGTCAATACACCACTTCTTAGCTGTACAAAATATTGGTAGCACAATAATCTGAAAAAAGATAAGCAGATACCAAATTAGATAGCACGTATTATGTATTAATGATTTATTAGAACTGAGAAGTAATACCAAGATTGATTATTTTCTAGTACATAACCAAAATTGTGCCACGTAATGTTTCAAAAGAGAGAAGAAAAGAAAAGGGGTTTGGTTCAAAGAAATGTGCCTTAGAGGGGTGTCGCACCTCGCGTGTCACTGGCTGAGGTGGGATCTTGTCTAAGGGGCTAGTCCTCATGCAAGACGAGACGTAAATGGTGGGATGAAATGGGCCCACGGGTGCCTTTTAACAACTATTATATAAGGTGGAACTCATTCTTGTTCAGTGTGAAATATTGTTTTGAGAGGCTTTTGAGTCTAGTTGTCCCACTTTATCCCTTTCATCCCCATGTCCGACATCCTACATCCTACATCCTACATCCGATATGGGGAACCTAAGATTCCTCCTCTTACTCGGTATAGGTAGAGCTGAAACATACATATTTATCAACTTTGTCCCTGGGTCAATCTAATGTCATTAGATTTCTCCTAATTAGTTGATAGTATTTCAAATTTTGAACTTAAAATATAACCCCTAAATTGTAATAGTTGTTGCAGGTGAACCTTAGTAGACAACTTACTAGAGGTTCCTTTGGACCATATGATGTATTTATGTGTTTCGTAGTTGTTTCCGACAGGATTGAGCATTTGACATTCATGTTAAGCTTAGTTAGAACTTGCTGGTAATGTCTAATTGCTTGTCCTCTTAAGTTTTGTAATATAGGATGTGAGATTTCTTTCAAATCTACTTTTTTCCTGCTCTTTTTGTATTTCTTGTAAGCTTTACATTTGATACTAATTGGTTTCATCTTGTGAAATTAGAAACCCAAAGAGAAGAAAGAAAAGCTGAAAGGTAAGAAGTATATGACATTTTACTTGTGTTTTTCTTCCTCCCACCTCTCTTTCCTGATTAAATATTTATACAGTGTATTTTTTTTATAGACAAGGACCCCGAGTCTAAAGATCCTAAAAGTGCTGATAAATCAGAGAAAAAGAAGGCGAGTGAGTCCTCTGGACAAGCCACAGAGGTTAAGAACAAGGAAAATGATGGGAAGAAACTGAAAAGTACTGCAGCTGAAAAAGTAGTTGATGAAAATGGCAAGAAAGTCCTTAAAAGTGATGCCATTGAAGTTGAAGAAGGAAAAACACTAGAAAAAAAGGATCAGGAAGATAATCCTGTTCAGACAAGTGGCATTGTAAAATCAGGAAAGAAGAGAATTATTAAGAAGAGGATTGTCAAACAGAAAGTTTCTGAGAAAAGCTCTGGCTTGGAGAGTGCTACATCACAGAGTGATAAGCTGGAGGCTGGAGATGCTGGAGGAAAAAATGCAAACTCTGAAGTTAACGATCAGGTCGAAATGGTATCTTCTACCCCGGCAGCTGTCAAAACTTTTACCCGGAAGAAAATTACCAAAAAGGTTCAAGGGACAAAATCTGCTCAGAAAGGAGATGATGAAGTGCAGCCTGAGGTGAAATCTTTGAAGGAAGCTGAGGGCTCTGAAGACAAGTCAAAGGCAAAATCTGGCTCCAGCAATGCTGCTGGGGTGCAAGATGCAAGCGTGAAAACCACTGTGAAGAAAAAAATAATTAGAAGGGTGGCTAAACGCAAGGTATCTGCTTTGGAAGCCAATGATGTGACTGCTGAGGGTTCTAAAGATGGCAGCAAGGACGGGAGTAGGTTAGCTCAGGCAGAAAACGAAATGAAGACTACTGGGGAGCAAACTATAGGTGCTAGCAACCACGGAAAGGAAGTCAAGTCAGCAAACAAGGTTCTCCCTGGGACAAAGTTGAAACAAACATCTGAGAAGCAAGATAATGCAGATAGTTTGAGTAAAAAGGCAAACAATGTTGTCACTGAAACTGAAAAAGATGAGAAGAAGATAAAAGATTGTAGCAGTATTGGGCCCAAAAAGGGGACAGGGGAAGGCAAACAAAAAGTCAATCAGAAAGATGGTCATGCTGGCAAGAATGAGAAGTCGAGTGAAAAAGAAAAGTGTAAAGATGAAAAAGAGAAAAAGGACAACGATGGAAAAGACGAAACCAGGAGCAAATCAAACAGAGAGGTGAAAGAAAAGAAAAAGCCTGAAGAGCCTCCTCGGCACCCTGGATTGTTTTTACAAACTAAAGGGACGAAGAATTCTAAAGTAGGTTAATTCTACTGAACAGTTTTGGAGAACATATATACTTCTGTTCTTCTTGATCCAGTTTATTGTACTGTAGTTGAACATCTAATCTTAAATACAGCTGCGCTCTCTGTCACTTTCGCTGGACTCACTCTTGGATTACACTGACAAAGATATTGAAGAGTCAAAATTTGAGGTGTTTTCCACGGTTCTCTTTTTCCAATTTATTGTTTCAGTTGTATTAGCTGCCATTTATTCAGCTGAATTTTCATCATGTTTTGTTATTGCGTCAACTGAAGTTCTTTCTGCTCCTTGCCCATACATTTTTCTTGTTTGCAGCTCTCATTATTTGCAGAAACGCTCTATGAAATGCTTCAGTATCAAATGGGTTGCCGTCTTTTGACATTTCTCCAGGTTGGTTGCAATGCTTGATTATGCTGTTAAATATATTACAGAAGATACATCTCTCTCTCTCTCTCTCTCTCTCTCCCTCTCCCCCTCTGTATGTGTGTGTGTATATGTTTGTGTGTGTGCGCGTGCGCGCGTACACAGACAGTTTCTCCTCATGTCACGAATCTTCAAAATGATGTGCAGAAATTGCGCATTAAGTTTGTGGCAAAAAGAAACAAACGCAAGAGACAAAGCGAAGAATCTGCAAAGGAAAATGAGCTAGCATCACCTGTTAAGCGTGTAAAGACTGAAGAGCATACTGTGGAAGTCAAATCTATTAAAACTGAAACCAAAGAAGAATCTCAATCAGTTGTTGAACCTCAACCAAATGCTGAAAATATTGCAGTTAAGGAGAATGTAAATTCTTCCAATAACAAGGATGAGAAAGTCAAGCCAGATGATGAAACAGATGAGGATGAAGATCCAGAAGAAGACCCAGAAGAAGATGAAGAAATGCAAGATGGAAGCCCTCAACATGACTCGGCAAATGAGGTAGGGTTTTTCTTTTTTTAACTTTTTGTATACCCTTGCTTTCACAATCTGCTTATGAGGAGTGCTACCTTTTCAACTTTCTTCTGCAATATCCCACACCCACCTATATAATTGCTGATTTGTTAATATCTTCTGTACTTCCTCTTGTCATGCTTTTCTTGCCATGTTGAGCTATCCAAACCTTGATCTTCATGTAATTCTGAGTTCAGAAGCAATCTTGCTTTAGTTTTCGGTTTTTCTGTTTTTTTTTCTCTTTCTTTTTTTGGGTTGGGGGTGGGATGGTTCTCTTTCCATATTAATAATTTTGGTTGCCTACAAAAGGTTCAACTTTCTAGTCAAATTGAATCAATTTTAAAGTCAAAATCTTTCTAATCCTTCTGTATTCCATTAATAAAAACCAATTGAATTCATGTGAAGATTGACTTTCGGGATTTTTCAAGTTAACTAGGGGAAACTGAAATGATCTTTGTTGATATCTATGAGTGACTAAAACTGCAAAATTCTGCGTTAAATTATCTATACCTGTAATTTTGGTAAGTTTGACGAGCAAAACAAAATGCTTAATTAAAATATCATATCAGTCAATCACTTAATTTTGTCAAAAACATGTGGGTTAAATTTTGCAAGGATGGGACTGCTGAAGATGAAATTAAGTTCTTGACTTTTCATCTTGTACTCAATGAATAGATTCTAGAGTTGTTTTGGGGCCTATGGTCAGAATAGATTATCTTGACATTCCTCAGCCAACTTTATGTATTTGTATATTGTGGTGGTGTTCTACCTTTGGCAAGATAGAAATTTGTGGAAAGGGGTGAGGAAGAATGTTGAAAGAGGTGTGTATAATGTAATACATGAACAAGCTCTATATTACCGAGTTGAGAATTGGTTTCCTGGAAAATACTTCTGAAGCTCCAAAACATTTACACAATTCCTTATATCGTATTGAGCTATGCTTGCATCTGAATATTTAAACCTGAACAGGAGAAAGCTGTTGGTAAAGACATTGACCCAAATGCTCAATCTGAGAAGGATGAACAACAGGAGGCTGCTAAAGAAGCGACAGACTCAAAGTCTAAGACGGAAGCAGAGACCAAACCAGAGGTGACAAGCGCAGATCCAAAGAAGAAAGAAACTCGAGATGTTGTGGATAAAGAACTGCTGCAGGCATGTTAAATTTATTTAATTTTTTCCCATTTTACATGTTTTTCCATGAGAGATTTTTGTATTTTTGTGAACGCCTTCAATTTATTTGAGATTCTTTTTCCAGATTCTGACATGTTCTTGTTTTCAGGCTTTTAGATTTTTCGATCGAAATCGAGTTGGCTACATCAGGGTAAATATCTAATTTGTAGACTTTGTGTATCATAATTGTTATGTTAATGGAAACAAGTGTATCATCTCAATATTCATTTTGCATCAGGTCGAAGACATGAGGTTAATCATCCATAACCTGGGGAAGTTTATGTCACATAGGGATGTCAAGGCAAGTATTGCTTATTTGACTGGATAACATGTTTTATTTATAAAGCGCAAAACTCTCGGCTTATTGCTCACCAATTTTGTTTTTTCATCAGGAACTTGTGCAAAGTGCCCTGCTGGAAAGCAACACTGGTAGAAATGACCAAATTCTCTACAATAAATTGGTGAGGATGTCTGCGATCTGAGGAATATTTAATTAGAGAAATTTGTTGGAATTTCATTATGCAACTTAGTTCAGGGTCTTAGAAGTTAAAGTTTCAGCATTGGTACATTTTGCCCCTTTCTTAATTATTATTGGATATTCAACTCTTGATTATAGTTTGTGATGAGAAAGGCAATGGCAGATCGTACATGACCAGGGTAATTTGTTAATCTCCTCCAAGTTATGCCCTGATATATATATATTGGCAATTTGTTTCTGGTACTACTCCGTTTCAAAAGATTAATTTTTTTTATTTATAATTCTTTAAAATAAAAGAGAACTTCATACTCAAGTGTCGAAGTCTATGCAAGACTTGTCTGACCGTGTAATGGTAATTAGTTGATGAGAGAAATATATTGTATACAACTCCGTTTTTCGGAATATGATTTTATAGGAAAATATTTTCTGAAGAAAATGGTTTTTGACAGCGGTATTTTTGACAGCGGTGATGGCACGTGGTAGTAGTGGTGGCGGTGGGGTAGTAATGATGGTTGCAATAGGGTGGTGGCGGGGTGATGGGGGCAGCGACGGGTGGTAGTGGGGATGGCGGCGGCGATCTTGGTGGTTTTAGGATAGTAATGTTTTAGGTTATTTTTGGAAAACGTTTTTTCTTTTTTTAATTTTTAACTTCGTAAGTTATTTTTTGAAAATATTTTAGAAAATATAAAATGTGTGAAAAATATTTTTAAACTTTAAATTTTCTATTATAAAATAAACAGTGAAAAATGTTTTTTGTAAAAACATTTTCATTTTCAAACAACATAAAATGGTTTCTTAAAATAGAGCTATAATACTCCGTTTGAATGTAAGGAAAGGGAAGAAAAATAAAAATTAAAACTGAACAGAAAGGAAAAGGAAAAGAAAAGAAAATATATTTTCTTGTGTTTGTTTGGATGTAGTAGGACTGGAAAATATTTAACTTTTCTTGCATGGACTTTTTGGGATAAGATTTGCAGGAAAATAAGAAAATTTGGAATTTTTTGTAAATGAGACTCACACTTTCCTTTTTCTTTATTTTCTTGCTATCTAAACATAACTTAAGTGAAATTACTCAGGTAAGATGGATTCATTAGAAAGACCTTTGAGGAAATTAATCGGATTTCGTTGAACTTTATAGGGAAGCGCACAACATCTCACCGACTATATGAAAAATAAACAATAATTTTTTTCCAACAAAAAATAAAAACATTTCAGAAAGGATATGGAGTATTCGTTATGAATAAAACAGAATCATAAAAAAAAAAAAGAAAAAAAAACAGAATGATATTTATTCATTTAACAGGATTTTCGATGAATATGTCTCACATTTACTGTTCTCCATAAAAACGATTCCTTTTCTTTCTTTTTTGTTTGTTTTCAATTAAAAATGACTCTACAACGCATTAATCTCCTATAATAATTTTAAATATATCTTTTAGGAAAGATGAAGAAATGAACATCAGTAGTCAAAGTTTTGAAGTTTCTTCGTTCTTCTGTTTTTCTATGTTTTATGTTATGGTTGGTAGACGTGATGTAAATAGCCTGACGTCACGAGCTGATCTTTGATTCCACGCTATGGATATTAATATTGTATATTTGCTTAATAATTATATGTTTAAATTATTTTTTTTTATAAAATTTATTATAAATATTTAATTAATGATAAAATAAAAAGATTATAGTGACAAAATTTTAGAATATAATATTAGAAGAGAAAATATATGCAAATATAATTTATTTTTTAGAATAAATTTCATTTCCAAACGATGCTTTCGTGGCGCGCGTGCTTGTGGTTGGGGACGGAGGGATTAATAATTTGATGGAAATAGGTTCCATGTTATTTTCAAAATTTGATAGAAATATTAAAATGCAAGTAGCCAAGGCTGCCCCACGTTATTTCCAAAATTTGATAATATCTTTTTAATGCAGGTCGGTTCCATGTTATTTCCATGGGAACGAAAAATAAGTGAATACTATTTAACAAAAAAATAAAATAAAATAAGTGAATACTATTGGTCAAGAACGAAGGCAATAAAACCAACTTAATTGATTTGATGATACTCAATTAGAGCCTTCCTCGGAAGTGGTTTTCAATATTTTTTTTGAAAATGACTTCGGAAAGAGATCAACATTTGAATACGAGCTAATATTGATGTGTTCAGATTTTATTTTAATTAAATTTTTGATACTTGAATTTAAATTTAAGCTATTAATGAACTACTCACGAGTATTTATATTTGATAAATTTTACAAAATATAAATTATATTTATATAAGTTTTCATACTTTATAACATATTTTCTATATGTAATAATTATTTTATTTACAAACATCACTCATAAAATAATTTATACAACATATATTATACTTTTTATAACACTAAAATTTTGATATTTAATATTTTAGTATAAAAAGAATAATCGAATTACTTACGAATATATTCGAGCGAGTTCGTCAATACTAAAATCCTATTCTTTTAACTTATCGAACTTTAAATACGATATCAAATTTGATTTATTTTCATATCTAACATGAGCCGAGTCGACTAATTTTCGAATCGAGTCCGAACGAATCTTGAACCGTTCGAATTTTATTACGACCCTAATCAACACGTTTATCCCTTTATGCTTACCTACCATTGTACTATAAGTGATATATTCGATTGTTTTCGATTAAAACTAGTTTGAAAATTTGTGTACAACATGACTAATTTATTATTATTGATTTAATTATAATTATTTTGTTTGAATAGATTAGTTTAATTAATAATTTATATTATAAGTGACTTAGTTAACATTGATTAATAATGGTATATCATATTATTATTTGTGATTATCAATTTGATCATAGTGATTTTGATCATATAAATTATAAGTGACATATAAGGAATACAAGTCATCCTAATTTTGTGATTTATAACGAAAATCATTGAACCACAATAAATATTTATGGTATTTCATAATTTCATGATTTGCACAAACTTTAAAGTTTAATTTATCGTTGTTTGATCATTGTATTTCTGATTTTAAAATAGGGGATCATTCTTATAAAATAAAGATGTTAATGTAAAAATAGTAAGTCTTTACAATAATAAAAGTATTACATATCAAACCTCCGAAAAAGAAAAAAAAAGAAAGAAAGAAAGAAAGTATGATGTCATTAGTAGTAAAATTTTGTTTTTATTCTAAGAATAACATTGTCGTGATCTTATTAGATTTTTATTGATTCTTCTTGCTCATCACGCAAAAGTTCCTTTAGATTCTGTCTGTCTGTCTGTCTGTCTGTCTCTAAATTCTGCAAGACCAATTCATTCCAACCATTTCCCACAACAAGAAAACAAGGAAAAGAAAATGATGATGAGAGAAATGTGGACTACTGTAGGCTCTTTGCTTGCTAGTGTAATGTTTGTTTGGGCCATGTTTCAACAATATTTTCCATATCAACTCAGGGGTTCCCTTGAGAAATACAGTCACAAAATAGTCTCATTTTTCTACCCTTACATCCAAATTACATTCCCCGAATATTCCGGCGACGGATTCCAGCGCGAAAAAGCCTATGCTGCAATTCAGAGGTACCTCTCCTCCAATTCTTCCGGTACAGCCAAGAGATTGAAAGCTGCTTCTGCTAATGATGCGAAAGATATTCTTCTTAGCATGGATGATCATGAAGAAGTTACAGATGAATTCATGGGAATTAAGCTTTGGTGGACTTCAAGTTCCACCATGCCTAAGGGGCAGTCAATCTCCTTCTACCCCAGAGAGGATGAAAAGAGACACTATACTCTCGCTTTTCACAAGCAAAACCGCGACATCGTGACAAAATCTTACTTGAATCATGTCATGGAGGAAGGGAAAGCTATAGCTGTGAAGAACAGGCAGAGGAAGCTTTATACAAATAGCAACTCCGAGACTTGGTCTAGAAATGGAAAGACTAACTGGAGTCATGTTGTGTTTGAACATCCTGCTAATTTCGAGACTTTGGCTTTGGAGCCAAAGTTGAAGAATGATATAATGAATGAATTGGTCACTTTTAGCAAGGCAAAGGACTATTACAAGAAAGTAGGCAAGGCGTGGAAAAGAGGGTATCTTCTTTATGGACCCCCTGGAACTGGAAAGTCTACTATGGTTGCAGCAATGGCAAATTTGCTGCAGTATGATATATATGATGTTGAACTGACTTCTGTTAAAGATAACACGGAGTTGAGGAAACTGCTCATTAATACAACGGGGAAGTCTATTATTTTGATAGAAGATATTGATTGTTCGCTTGATCTAACGGGGCAGAGGAAGAAACAGAATGCTGAGGAGGAGGAGAAGGATCCGGTTAAAAAGGCGAAAATTGATGAAGAAAGTGGGAAACCAAGTAAGGTTACTCTGTCTGGGCTTTTGAATTTTATTGATGGACTTTGGTCTGCTTGTGGTGGGGAGAGGATTATTGTGTTCACTACTAATCATGTGGAAAAACTCGATCCTGCTTTGATACGAAGAGGACGGATGGATAAGCATATTGAGTTGTCTTATTGTTCGTTTGAAGTGTTTAAGGTGCTCGCCAAGAATTATTGGGATTTGGAGTGTCATGAGTTGTTTGAGTGTGTTGGTAAGTTGTTGGGGGAGACTGATATGACACCGGCTGATGTTGCCGAGAATTTGATGCCCAAAACCGGTGAAGAGGATGGACAGAGTTGTTTAAAGTGTTTGATAAGTGCTCTAGAGAGTGCAAAAGAAGCTGCGAGAGTGAAAGCTGAAGAAGATGAAAAGATGAAGGCTGAAGAAGAAGAAAAACTAAAGGCTGAGAAAGAAGAAAAGATGAAGACTGAGAAAGAAAGAAAGAATGATGAGAAAACAAGTGTTGAAGATACTACAGGAGTGGCCAAAGATGTGAAAGAAAATGGATCCAGTAACTAATTTGCTGAAATGGGTTGAAGATTAATCAGTCACGAAGGTTGTGACATGTTATTATTGTTTCTTCTTGAGTTTTAATTTGAGTCTTTTGGAATGCTATGCCTAGGCTTCAGTTGTTGACTTTGTAAGAATTAAATTTGACAATAAAATGTAACATCATAATAATATTCATGATAAAAGTAGTAGTATTTGATTTGACCACTTGGGTTTTGTGCTCAATGAAGGTTAAATATTGTATTTTATATACGTATTATTTTGACCCCAACAATACACTAAGAATGTACAAGTCATTTCGACCTAAATACACGATACAAGCAATAAAACAATAAAACCAGCAATAAAACAAGATAATATGATACAAATAATATTGATTATCTGTTGGAATTTGGAATTTAATGTATAACGCACGTCTTTTATAAACTCAAGTGAACAAGATGATGAAATTAAAACGAGAACATAGAAATCAATAACATAATATTTTACTGTGGTTCATCCAAAACTGGACTACGTCCAGTTTATTTGAATATTATTACTATCGATCAAGTTTTTCACAAGATATAATTATGGTGAAATATCTCACACTCAATAGTTACATAATATTCTCATTTAAGATTACAAGTCTCTCACAAAAAACTAAATATTATATTTTTTTAATTTAATTCTCTCATAAACACAATAAACCATTGTATTTATAAACTCTAATATAATGTTAAAAACCTAAAAGAAATTGAAAATATAACAAAAATTCAAAATTCAAATGGAAACCTATTCTGTTTAGGAATAAAACGCATTTCAATAGAAAATAGAAAAACCTATTTCTAATTGAAAAATGATAATGTTGAAATATGAGTCAACCTCAACATTCTCCCACTTGGTGAATACTTCACACACTCCATAACAATAATCTCAACCTGATTTTTAAGACCCTGAATATGAGATATACGCCACTAAAACTCCTCTATACTATCAACCATAGTAACGAAGTTCGCATAACCTGCTTCCGTGTCAACCATCACCAAACGCACAAACCTTACTCTCACTCACTCAGGAGTCTCAATTGATTTGTAAACAACCATGTTGAATGTTTTTAAGATTCCTTCAACATACTTCTTTTGTCCAAATCAGAGTCATTTTTGTAATCAATTTTTTTGAATGTCGTTTGGCATAAATATAAGAATCATCTTGATATCGTATAAATTTAACTCGTTGAACAAATAAGTCAACCCTTTGATAATACTTTCGAAAACATTGCTCCAACCAATGCAAGGGTAACAATAACTTGAACACCAAAATTTTCTCCCTAATGACAACAAATTTCTTCAATTGCAACACAAATTTTCTTCAATGTCAACTTGGCCACCGATGAGAAGATTTCAACATAGGAAACACAATCTATCTAAAAATATTTTTTCACCAAATTTGCCATATTTTCTATCGCCTTCCCATGATCCATTATTTTCAGTATCTCTTTGTTCTCCAAACAAACGCTCCCTCTATCATCATTTTCATAATAGCTAAACTATTCATAATGAGAAGACATATAAAAAGAGGCACTCATGTTAAAATTCCACGCATCACAATCGAATTGTGTAATGCATGTCATAACTAAGTACAAATTTTTAGTGTCGTCATCCTTGATTTTGGAATCACTTGTCTTTAGTCGCTTTGCTGTGACAATTTTTCTTTCTGTGGCCAAACTCTTGACACTTCCAACTCCGAATCTTTAACCTATTAATGCTCATTGTTCTCCCACATGATCGAGATCTACAATCATCATGACTTAAATTCTTATTTTGATCTTTGCCTCTATTCACCACCAAATGAACCTTAACTTGATAAAAAAATTTCAGGTTCATCCAAACATTTTTTGTGGTCTTCTCCGTGACAACTTTCATCAAAACAGTATCTGTAAAACACAAGCAGATCAAACTTTTTGCTTTCTGATCTAAACGCTCACTTCGTGATTTGCTCATTTATTATCGTCTCTACTACATCAGAAGAACAACCATCCTCCTCATCCGCAGTAATGAAAATCAATAATTTTGAATTCTCATGATTTTAAGTTCTTACCATTTAACATCTCAATCTCAAACCCTAAGTTGTAGACGTATAATATTTTCCAAAATTCAACTATAAATCACAGGAATTATGTCGCGCACCAAACTCTGATTGTGACGGCTCCAAAAATCTCATACTGGACTTCGGGCTCCGTCAATAATTGACAAAAGAATAATAATAATATCCAAGCATACATATCATTTAATTAAGAGAATTAATTATAAATCTCTATTACAATATCCAAAATGAATAAATGTTTAACAACGGAAGTCAATGAGGGACCCAAACAGGCCTTACATTCTAAACATATCTATAATATCCTCACGCTTCACCCTCCCTCTAAAAGCCATCCATAAGAGGAGGATCAGGAAACGCTCGTCATGCCATCCTTTCTTTGCCCTTAGTGGACGGCTCGGCCTTCTCGCCATAACCTGTAAAACATTAGATAATAGTACCATGAGCGTTTTATGCTCGCAAGTATATAAACTTGTACTGGGTAAGCTTTGAAAGAGTGATAATTTAGTGAGCGTAAGTGTTTATGAGGTTTGACGAAAACAACGTCAACACCTCTTAATATCTTGAAAAAGATGGATTCTAGGGTCCCCGAGTGATAACGAAAGGTTTGACCCTTTTACTTAAAAGAATAAAGAAAACCTTCACATGCGCCTTATAACCATGTCCGTTTGGCGCACGTGCCCTTAGAAAATCATATCAAACAGTTTATCAGTTGGCCAGCCTGACCACTGTCCGACTTCATCATAATGACATACGTAATCGTTGCAGAAACCTTTTGTCTGCAAGGGTCCGGTTACCGATGCCTCGGTTCCCTTTCCCTATAAATCTTAGGGCCGGGATGTCAGACAGATGTATCCCACTAGCCTTTAGTTATCCACACGGATATACTTTACAAGTATGGGGTGGAGGAATAAACTTTCTATATCCGTATAGGATTTTCCTTAGCGTGTTAGCGAAATTTAAATAGCTAACCACCGCCCAAAGATCATTTGATTCAAATACAACATTTTTCACGTACCTCGGATCAAGGGATCGTACGTTACTTAACTTTGAAGAAATTAAATCATGAATATTGACATGCAAAAATCTTGAATACATTACGTATATCGAAAGAATGATCATACGTATTAATTGAAAGAAAGCAGAGTGAGTATATATACTTGCCTCAAGTCCTTAGTAATAATTTAACACTTGCGTATAAATGATTCTGTAAAACATTTACATGAAATAACGTGAGGAATTTTAACTTAAATACACATGCGGATGCACATGCGAAGTGTCTGTGAAAGTCTCAAGTCCGTGATTGACTAACTGAGTCGCCATTCGTTGAATTAGGATTCGGTTGGAATTGAATCGGAGTCCGAGAGATTTGTGGGATTGATAAAACGTCGATCATAGGCTCTCGACAATTTAAATTTAATTATTAGAGGCCTTAGATTAATTAATTGACATTAATCAATCAATTTTAGCTTAAATGATTTTTATTAATCATTTAACATTTATAAAAAAAAATTATTCTTTAATTATTGTTTAATTGTTTTAATTAAAGAATAATCATTTCTTAATCAAAATCCTAATCATAAAAGATTTGGAGATCCTTTATAAATTATTAAACATTTGTTCTTAAATTATTATTTAATTGTTTTAATTAAATAATAATTATCGATCATTGAAGTAATTTATTTCTTAATCACTTTTAAATTAAATGATTTATTGATCACTTAATAATCATGTAAAAATTTATTCGTTAATTATTATTTATTTGTTTTAATTAAATAATAATTGGTCTTGATTTCTTAATTTAATTAATTGAGAATTATTTCTCAATTATTCTTAGCTTAAATGATTTATTTAATCATTTACTAAATTTTTAGAGTTTATTTCTCAATTATTATTTAATTGTTTTAATTAAATAATAATTATTTATGAATTAATAACTCGTCACTTAATTGTGATAATTAAGAGACTCTATCATCATAAATTATTAAAATTTTTAAATCATAAAATTTTAATCATGTAAATGTTTATTTACATGTCAAAATAATTATCCAAAAAGTCATTTATTGAATAATTTAAAAAGTAAGGGTATTTTATTAGTTTATTTATTTTATTTTATTTTATTTTTAAAAATTGGATTGAGTCGGATCCGGGTCGGACCGGGTCAATAGCGGGTCGAATCGGGTCAACATCAGGTCAAACCGGGTCATGGACTGGGTTCGATCGGTCGGGGTCTCGGGCGGGTCAGAACTGGGTCGGTTCAACCCGACCCGTTGTCTTCCTCACAGGCCTGCTAGGGTTTCTGCAGTAGGAGCTATCGCCGGCAGGCCGTAGCCTCTCCTTTTCGACCCGATACGTGCACCTACATGCACAGATCGTCGGTAAGGACACTGCCATGGCATTTGTCATAAGCGAATGTACTAGTAGCCACAGTGCCGAGGCCGAAGAACCACCATGGCAGCAGTTTGAGCTTGCCGTTGGTGAAGCTGCTATGAAAGCCGACGAGAGCTTCGGCTCTTGCCGTTCATGGCATTTTCGGCATCATTTCCGTTGATTCGAACATGGAAATGAAGCTAGAGGCTCCCAGAAACCAATTCATGAAATCAATTTCAATTTCTAACAACTAAATCGCAAGAAAATTGAAGGAGAAGGATTCAGATAGTTTGAAACCTTCGGTTGCACACTAAGGTCCAAAATACTTAACCATTTCTCAAATTGTTTAAGGCAAAATGATTCTCACAAGTGCAGAAACAATCTTATAAAATCAATTTGAACAACCACTTACGAATCTGGCCGAAAAATCCGTTGAAAAAAAATTAGGGTTCTTCGAGTTTGAATTATTTCTTGAATTTTGTTTTATTTTTTGTTCAAACTTTAAAAATTAATAACTCACAAACCATAAATGCTATAAACATGTGGTATATATGAAAATGATAATGAAAAAAAATAATCTACACAATGGCATACACATAAATAATAATAAATGCAAAAATAAGAGGGCAATGTGTATACCTCTTTAAAGTTTTAGGTGAAATAAATGCTCAAAACTTCAATAAATGCCCAAGATCCGAATTTAAATTTTTTTTTTTGTTTAGTGAAATGTTGAAGAGATTTGACTGAATGGAGGCTAGGGTTAGACAATAAGATATATTTATATTACTTGCAAATCAATTTTGGCCATTGGATTGATTTTTGAAAATTTTACTTGGATTGGAAAGATTTTTCCTTGGATTAAAAACATCTCCTTATTTTGCCACTTTGAGAAAATGCTGAAATTTGAAGTAATTAGTGTTTAAATTAAATTGTTTATTCACTAATTACAATTTTAAATGCTTATACATTGATTTAATGCACAAACCGAAAAGTTTAAACGTATAAGTGAGATAAAAATGTGTTTATGAAATTCTTCTCATGATTAACGTTTCGTAAATATAAAAATATCATGTTCGTTTCGATTTGTCGCTAGTGGACGTGTGCGCATCAATTAGCGTGATTTGAGCGTAAACTAAATCGTAAAATTTATCGGTCATTGAAAATAAACGAAAATTTCATAAATAACGAATTTAATATTCATAAATTTTATTTGAATTTTCGATTTCTCACACTGATACCAAATGTTGGAATTTAAAATCCAATATATCACGCACGCCCTCCATAAACTCAAACAATAAAATAAGATGATAAAGTTAAAACGAAAACATACAAATCAAGAATACAATATTTTACTCTGGTTCACTTAAAACTGGGCTACATCTAACCTGTTTGAATATTATTACTATTGATTAAGTTTTCCACAAGATACAATTATGGTGAAATATCTTACGCTCTACTAATCTATTTTGCAAACTCTCAATAGTTACATAATAGTCTCACCTCTTTATAAGAGAGCCTCGTAAAGAACTAAATATTATGATTTTTTTAATTTAATTCTCCCAAAAACACAATAAACCATTGTATTTATAAACTTTCAACATAAAATTAGAAACCCAAAAAGAATTGAAAATATAACTAAATCCAAAACTCAAATGGAAACATATTCTAATTAGGAATAAAAAATAAAATGCATCTCAATAAAAAATATAAAAACTTATTTCTAATTGGAAAACGATAATGTTGAGTATGGTTGATCTCAACATTAACACTACTCAACTGCAAGGATTGTAATTGAATTAAGCATAAAAATATTTAAATATCAATTCTATAACATTCAAAGATGGTTGGTTCTCTTCAATTCTAATAATCAATTGGAAAGCTTGAAATAGGATTAGAAAGTGTAAGATAAATTTTCATAGAATAATGATGCTGTAGCCCACGAAACTAGTTTTTATTCTTCTAACCAATCCGGTATTCCATCATCAGAAGACGAGGAAAGTTACAAGTGGGCATGGGTTGTGTTTTTCTATATGGATATTACATTCCATCAACCTCATTAAGACAAATTATGAGACTGCTTTTGTTAGTACTTATGACACACTTACCTTAGTAATGATGGACATAATCATCGATTAGCTCCATAAAGATCCCTTGCCATTGTCCATAAAATTTTGAGAATTCACATTGAGATCCATCAGAATTCACTTGTCATTCTGTGTTACTCCTAGAGCTTCTCCCAAGCTAAAGTTTCCCCTCATAGTTCTTCTACCAACTCCTCCATTGCCTTTTCTCATCATTGCAGCAAATTCCCCATAATCTATCTGTCCATCCTGCAAGCGAGCGAGAACCTTAATTTCATCAGTAAAAATCTATTTAATTTCCTCCTACATGAATTACATGCTAAAATGTACGTATGATACTCTATTCCTATTTATAAGAGAAAAAACGGGGTTTAGTATTAGCCAAATGAAAGACGCCACATAACTCTTCATCTTGCCCTAGAGTATCTGTGTCCAGTACTCGTCACTCACACAATGGCATGGGAGTTCTATAAATTTGGACCTTTTTTCTCCGTCCAAGTCCACGTAACATAGTAATGTTTAAATAAATGTACTGATACATGACCCTATGATGAATGGTGTATGAATACCAGGCTACATGGTGTTGGTCTTTCAGGGGAAAAAAGTCGAAAACAAAAGCTTGGGTGGAGGGGAATTAGATATGCGTCATATGCCATGGCACAGGACCTGGAATTTAGGCCTGTTTTTATGTGCTCATGTAATTGAATATAGATAGTATTGGGGTCTTGCTTCGTTCAAACTAGATTGGCTGATGTACTTGCTAATTTCTCCATGCTGTCTCTGCAAATGTACCCTCTGACTCATGCCTACCTAAACCAATGAAATCAACTCTTCACCACTGTACTGCTGAAACAATTTTGAAGTAATCGGACAACTGAATAGACTTTCATGCATATTAAGAGAAAAAACATGGAAAGTCATTCTATGCGACTTACATTGTTCTCGTCAATTTCTTTAATCATCTCATCCAGGTGAGCTTCACCTAAACCAAAGTTTTTGCAGGCTTGTTGAAGCTCATCAATAGTTATGTAACCACTACCATCTTTGTCGAAAAATTTGAATGCTGAAACTAAGTTTTCCTCTCTCTCCAATTTGTTCAAGTGCACAGTAGCAGCAATAAATTCACCATAATCGATTGATCCACTATTGTCAATATCCGCCTGCCAAAATCCCCCAATCAAGAAAGTTATTAAATCATTATCAAGTAGGTTTCCAGAAAGGACATATGAATATATAGAACATTACGTTTAACTGCAATTCCACTTACTGCATCCATGAGATCCTTGATCTCTGACTCCATGAGTTCAGAACCAACTCGTCTTAAGCCTTCTTTCAGTTCATCGAATGTGATGGTTCCACTGTTGTCAGTGTCTATCATTTTAAACAATTCCTTCAGACCACCAATTTCTTCTTCCGAAAGCTTCTCGGCAATGACCTGCAAATGATCAGAAGTTACCTGTCATATATTTTCTTGTAGCTGGTGACTAAATGCTAAATTGAACACCATGATTAGAACGTGGAAGTCAATATATAACCTTTTGTTTTGGTATAAATACAGAAAATGTTGAATAGAATAGTAAGTGTGGAATGGATGCGTGTAGGTCTCAATAGTTCAACATGAAGGCATGACACGTGTCATCATCCAACGGGTGGAGACAGGAAATTTAACATTGTCTATATATACATATTAGTGGACATACAGAATACTTTCATTATAAATGCAGCCCATGAAATTGGATAAATCCTGTGACTTTATTAAACCTTTTCAAGGACTTCATTCACATGGGATGAAATATTAATAAAATCTTGAAGGTAGGTAGGAATAATTTAGGTATAATTTTTAGCCAACACAAACTTAGATATATGCACTTAATATTCAACTCCAGCAGAGGGTAAACAAGGCCAACACATTGTATCATATTAAGTAAGCTCGACACTTTTACCCGACCACGATATAACCTGCCCAATTTTGACTCTAATAAGACCCAATTATTTTAACCCTGTAGGATTAGGGTAGGGTAATTTCGACTCTAATAAGACTCAATTATTTTAACCCTATAGCATGAGGGTAGAGTATGAATTTACTCTCTATCCCACCTCACCCCCATTCCTGACCCGATTACATATAAATTATAATTTATATTTAATTTTAGAAGATTTTGTATAAGAAAAATATAAAAGACTAATCAAAAAAATTAAAAATATAT
>CM025786.1:11180409-11318850 GCA_014636745.2 Centella asiatica
ATGGGGGGGAGGGATGGGGGATGGGGGGGATGGTGGGGAGGGGGGAGGGGGGAGGGGGGGGAGGGGGGACGAGTGAGGTTTAGGATGAAAATTAATGGGGTGGGGCGGGTTCAGGAAATTTTACATTTTTCCGGGTTTGGAAAGGTTACCCATCCCATTCTCATGCCTAATGTTAAGTAATTCTCCTGCAAATATCGAGGTCATGATTCAAGTTGGACCTCTGGACAGGACAAGTACACGATACAAGTTTCATATCCAAGAGTTAATCAAGGTTCCATACTTGCACCTGAATGGTAACAAGAATAATAATACATACTGAGATGAGATGAAAGCATTCAACCTTCCTTACAACTCCTACTCATGGTCAAAGTAGCCTTGCGATGTAATTGAATATTTTCATGCATGATCGGGACATTAAATTCACTGTCATGGTCTAATATGAAAGATCGCAGAGCCTCAGGATTGTATAAACGCTAATTTTCTGAGTTTTCATGGACAAGAAGATAACATGAATCCATAACTCAAAACCAGTCAGAAATATGCAACATCTGAAAATTGCATATTTACTCTAACAGTACCAAATGGAAGCAATTAGATTCAAAAAGGGAATCTGTTAAAACAATCCCTATGACATCCACAACAACAAGAATCTCTCTTTGAGCCAAATGAAGTGGGGCCAATATCTTAAACTTAACAAGACCTTTGAAAACCAGTAGTATTCCTCTCATACTGTAACATCCACAGTAGAGACAATGGTGCTACAAGATGAACTAATTTACATATCATACTAAAGACATTGACAAACCATTACTCAATATTGCTGTAATTTTTTATGTTACTCAGAAAGAATAAGGTTACATATTACCAAAAAAGAGTGGTGAAACCATAAGATTTTGTTAACATCACAACTGAATTACAGACCATAGTTTATATATACTAGACGATCTACACAAGCCTGTCTAAATGCGCTATAGCACACCACACGTAATTACACAAGAACAAAAGAATGTACGTAAGTGTCCAGAAAAGATTCCTAGCTCAAAACAACAGAAGCTTTGGTATGTAGCAATCTTATAATTAAAAAAGGAACTCATAATAAGCTTATGTTCCTATGCAAGGTTATATTAATCCTACCCCTCCAAACAAGCTTGAAATCCTCTTATGACTTCAAACACAACGTTTATGTTTTAGCACCATTTCTCTGAGTACTGACAATCATTAACGCGATGCAATGGAAATTAATACGGACTAATAATATATTAATGAAAGCTTACATGTAAAGCCATCTTCTTAAGCTTGTTCATTGCAGAGAACTGCTTCAAGCGCGATAAAACAGCAGAATCGAGAGGTTTATCTGGCGCAATTCTGTGATCCACAATCCAGGGGTGGCCTGGCAGAAAGAGCAACCAACTCCATAAGTTTAGAAAGGTTTAGACTTCCAAACATGCTTTACTTGGTTATTTCATTCTAGGTGATAAACCAAGCTGATAATTAGAGTAGTTAAGATAAGAGTTTTGAAGTCTTTGTAATTATCATGTTGTTACTAGCCATACATATCTATAACTGATCACATGGTTAGCCTTGTATAAATAATAAGCTGCTCATTGTAATAAAGTGATATAGAAGAAATACATTAATAATATTTTCCTTGTTATCATTTAATCTCAGTATCAGAGCCTTGTACAGTTAAACCCTCTCTTTTTCTTCCCTGTCGTTCTTCATCTCGATCTTGGTTATAATATTTTCCTTGTTATCGTTTTATCTCTAGGCAAACCTCAAAAACATGTCAATCTATATGCATGAAACTGAAACTTACATAATACTTCGTGTGCACTTATCCTCTTCTTTGGATCTCTATCAAGCATTTTACGTATCAGATCCTTGGCACTATCAGAAACCACAGGCCACGGTTCGGATTCAAAATCTAACTTCGCTTGCAATATCTGTTTAAATATCCCCATCTCAGTTTCTATTAATGGCACATATAAGTTAGTAGTGACCTCAAAAAGAATTACAAATCTAAAGATAGATATTCTTGTAATAATCCTTTGTAGATATACGAACAAACTGCAAAAGTTTACCTGCCCAAAATGGGGGAACCCCACTCAGTAAGATGTACAAAATAACTCCTGCACTCCATACATCTGATTCTGGTCCATAATGTTTTTGTAAAACCTCCGGCGCAACATAGTAAGGACTCCCAACCACATCACAAAATGTTTCACCTGGGTAAATTGGAAGAACAGAAATATCATAAAGAAACTGCAAGCAGCAAGTTAGTACAACTGAGCAAAGCAGCCTGGTAACAGGAGAAACATAGATAATAATAGCCCTAGCAATGGATTTTAACTGCCACAGAATGAAGAATGAACAACAGGCAATATAAAGCATGCAGAGACAATTCCAGATTTAATTATTTAAATATAAGGACAAAATAATGGTGCTAGTACCAGATGTCAACCCAAAGGGGTGAGAGAGAGAGAGAGAGAGAGAGCAACAGCTGATCTTCCCTCCGATGTAATTTAAAAAAAAAAAAACCCTTCTAAAATCCAACTGTTTTTGTGTGTCCCCAAGAACAATTGTCAAGGAAAACATACATCAAGCTATCTATTTTTAAATTCCATTTATTCCTTTTCCATAATAAGACCAATGGATGTGGACAGAATGTCGACTTATGGTGAAATGCTACTTTGGTTGAGAAATCACATGACTTGTCACCACAACTCCTCTACAAGTAGTTAGTACATCGTACATGACCTTTGACTTTGTTGAAGAGTGGCAACGTTGGTAACCCTTTATCCTGAAAAAGAAAGGTGGTGGCCAAGAGCACTTTTTCAGGTAACCATGTCTCCTACACGGCATAGTTTTTGGTAGCTTCCTCTTGAAACAATGTTGTCTTAGGACACATAAAGAAAAATGGTGTCCCAAAGTCCTTTCATTGACAATTGTTCTATTGACGAACTAAAAGTATCGGATGGAAGTGTTAAATGTAGGAGACATGGAGAAGTATACCAAAATCTAAGGGGGTATATATTAAGTTGGAGCAAGACATGGTTTACAAAGTAGGAGTTAGTTACAAGATAAAAAGAGAGGTGAGAATTGTGAATATGTCAAAATAGGAGGTCCCCAAGAGAGGATGTCTTTAAATATCTTGGGAACAGTTTGGAACTAGGGGTTAGATACATATAGATGGTAAGCCATAGGATCAATAACAGATGACTAAAGTCAACATAAATGCATCGACACTGTTATAGAATTATTTATATATTACAAGTGTTAGGCAATCAAGAAGTAACACACGCATCAAAAGGGAATTGTTAAGATGTGAATGTGTTGATGTCTGGAATAGGATAGAACAGGAAATACGGCAAATGTAG
The DNA here is from genome assembly GCA_014636745.2 of Centella asiatica. Classification (NCBI taxonomy): domain Eukaryota; kingdom Viridiplantae; phylum Streptophyta; class Magnoliopsida; order Apiales; family Apiaceae; genus Centella; species Centella asiatica. The sequence goes on from CM025786.1 coordinate 11,183,787, forward strand.
GTTCTGCAATGATTGTGTAGAAGGTAAGTAAATACTGGTTGATACAATTTGGCCATCTCCAAAGAAGTCTCTTCTTTCAAAGAAAGAAGTGGATGGTGGGGAAACCAGGACCTAGGAGACTTGTAAGGCAGAAAATAACTAAGAGCAAAGCTTATGAGTCATGAGAGGGTGGAGGAGGTACCGACATATCAAAAGTCGAGTAGGTTAAAGTAACTGTTGTTGTTTGTTTATCTATTTCATATTTGTATTCTTTTTGTTATTCCTTTCCTGTTCTCTTGTTTGTTTTCATGTTAGTCCTTGCCAATGTTTTGCATTTGTCTTTTCGGTTGCATTTGCATTTATCTTTAGGTTTTCAAGTCTCTGTTTTTCACTAGTGGCTAAGATATTTATTCTAGTCATTCATATGTATTAGTTTTATCTTTTCCTCTGATCTAATATTCTAACCTTCCTGCATCACCTTTACATATTCCCTTTCAACATATCCCAACTAGTTTGGGACCAAAAAGATTAATGCTTTCTTCAATTAAGTTGATCAAAAAGACAACATTAGATTTGCAATTGATATATAAATTCGAAGAACCCTGTATCCTAAATGCCTCACACAAATTGACATAATTCGACCAAGTTATCAGAGAACTAACTAGCTAAAGTTAAAATGTACCAGAATCAGAAAGAGATAATTAACTTACTAAGCTAAATATCAAATTTTAGGATCACCGAGACTAAAATGATGAGAGCAAGAAAAATGCGTATCTAATGAACAAGGATAAATCACGGAACAAAAGGTGTAAAATGAGAAGCAAAATACCCAAAATCCACAGTCAAGATAACAGTAGTGTAGAAAATGCAGAATAAGGGAGGATAGAACACAGAAAATAATTAAGAAACCTGGCTTGTAGAAGACAGACAAGCCAAAATCAGTAGCCTTAAGAGCAGCATCCTCATCAGTGCTAGTGAACAAGAAGTTCTCAGGCTTGAGGTCTCTATGCATAACACCCAAAGAATGACAAGCTTCCACAACCCCAACAATAGTCTTAAGAAGCTTTGCAGCCTCTCTCTCACTATACTGACCCTTCATCACAATCCTATCAAAAAGCTCACCTCCAGCACAAAGTTCCATAACTATGTGAACATAAAGTGGATCCTCATAAGTCCCTTTGATTAATACCACATTTGGGTGTTCAGAAAGGTGGTGCATTATCTGAATCTCCCTATAAACATCTTCATAATCTTCCTTGCAGATGAGTTTCTTTTTGGGGATGGACTTGCAAGCATAGAGATTGCCTGTGGATTTTTCAGTGCAGAGACGGGTAGTTCCAAATTGACCTTGGCCAAGTTTCTTGCCTATTGTATAGAGTTTTTGGAGATGTGGGGTCTTGTAAGGAAGAACCCAGTTGGGTTTTGGAGTTGAATTCTTCTTCATTTCTTTAGCACCTTCTCCTGTTGATGGGGTAGGAGTTGATGATGACATTTCCTCTCACACCTAATCTTAAACCTCTCTCTCTCTTCTAAAGCGGAAATATATTGCTAGTAGCTGATGAAATGAAAAGGATCAAGATTTGAATATTTAAGAGTTAAGACCTTTCCCTCTTTCTTGTTCTCCCTAGATATTCATTTCTCCCTGAATTTTCTCTCTCTAGAATCTAGATATTCTCTCTCCTTGCATTTTCTCTCTGTAGATATTCTGTCCCTGCATTTTCTCGGATGCCCTCCGGCCCTCCCAAACTTTCCTGTCTGTCTATGAATTTTGTCATCGCCTTGACTTTACTGTACATGCACCGCACCGTCTTTAAGGATAAAATTATATCAGTTCAATTCATATGTAATTCAGAAGAGTTTATTTTATTTGAGAAGGATTTATTCAGATTCAATAATTAAATTTAAATAGTTAATATATACCCCCTTAGAGTAACCAAAAAAAAAATTCAAATAGTTAATATATACCCCCCTTAGAGTAACCAAAAAAAAAATATTCAAATAGTTAATATATACCCCCTTAAAGTAACCAGAAAAAAAAATTAAAAAATATATGCGTGTGTGTGTGTTAAGTAAATATGTTGAATTTTTGTCTGATGACGGAATAGAGAGGAATTGTTAGCAGGTGATAACTGGGAATCTGGGACGGTCATGTGCTCACAATCTTTATTGTTGAAGTTTCTAGGCAGGATCCACTAATCGGACACACACACATGCATATATATATATATATATATATATATATATATATATATATATATATAAGGAACAGATCATATCTAACATTTGTTGGGAACATTATTCTATCTAACATATTTTTTACCATTGATCAACAGATTCGATGGCCCAAATTATTTCAAACAAAATAAAATAAAAATAAAAATAAAAATACCTTCCGTCTGAGATTAAAGCGAAATGACATAAAATAATACTAAACACTACTCTTCTGCCTAATATTCTGACGGAAAAATCTTGGCATTTCAATTTAAATTACTTCGACGGTCACGATATTTCTATCAAAGAAAAAAAAGAAATTAAAAATTTTAATCAGACAATTGAAATTAACTCAAAATTAAAGATGAAATAATTAATTCTGATGGCCCAAATGAAACGGTGTACAAGAAAAAAAGGATAAAGTCCTTTACGCCGAAACTTTAGGTGGAAGGGACTTGTCCACAAATCCCACAATGTAAAAATAGATTTTAGCAAAATAGATCAGTAAGTCTTTTTCTCTCAAAAATACCGCCACCTCCTCCTACCAATTCCATTGAACAATTCCCACAAGAAGAATTTTGTTATTGGAGCTGGAGATTTGCATTAGAAATATAAGTAAGTCCAAATATTCTGTTGAAACTCTATTTAAGTCTTCTATTGTTTTTGATTCTGAGTCCGGATCTGATTCGGAAATAAATTTAGTTTTTGATGAGAATGATGATGATAATAACAATAATAACAACAATACTCCCCCCCCCCCCCCCCCCCCCCCGATCAAGTATTTGGTAGTTTGTTTGAAGCGGAAAGTTTTTACGATGCATATGCACATCAAAATGGATTTGAAGTTAAATTAATTACTAGTAGAAAACATTCCGGCTAAAAAACGTTATCCCATAGATTGTATACTTGTAGGAAAGCATGTCGTCCTACTGCCCAGAAAAGCACCATTGAAAACGATGATAAAGAATTTCGTACTATAAAAAGGAAATGAGATACATAGAACGCATGTGCAGAGCTAAGATGTATGTTGTTCATAACTCCAATAACAAAGGTTGGCGTGTGAGTGTAGTTGAGTTAAATTATGATTATGATGTAGTCATTTCCAGTAAAATAAATTTTATTTGGGTTTTGACAAATAAAACGTAGTGAAATAAAAAAATGATTTAAAATAAAAAGAAACCCTAATCCGAGGATTCATGCGAAACAATTTAATACAGATGGTTTAAAATTTTACCAATTAAGCTTGCCGGATCCGAAACTTTAATGAGGGTGTTGAACGTCTCCGAATCTTTAACGCAATCCAACTGGACGGCGCCTCTACGGTATCCCCACGAATTGTCTCACGATCCGAAGTAAGGAGAATTGCAGTACTAGCTGTTGAATCTGTTTCTCTCTCTCTTAACTTTAGTCTCTTTCTGATGAGCGGCTAGAGTTTTAGAAAATGTATATATCTGAGAGAACAACTGATATATCCTATATATAGTTGTGTATAGAGTAATTCCAAACCCTAATCTGATTAGGAGAATAAAATCCGAATTTTATATTTATTATATATTTTAATCAAGTCTTACTTAATTAATATATATATCAAATAAATATATATTCGTATTTTCTTCCAAGAAACTCTAATATATTTATGCAGATTACATACATATAATTTAAAACCATGATTTAAATAAAATCAATCTTATTAATATATTAAAATCACTGACATTTAAATTATATCTCCTTAATGAATGTTCTTAGTATGCGACCCTGTAGGTTATTATTACGTTGGCTATAATTTTAAATCATATTATAAAATTATAAACAGTGAGTGACATCTATTAATACATCACTTTTACCCAAGTAATAATAAAGTCGTTGATTCGACGCAACCTTTTTGTGACCAATGTTTCAATGTAATTTAATCATTTTAATCTTAATATCTAAGATTAAATTCAAGGCATGGATGTGTCATCCTCTTCATAATTTAATCTCAGTTTTCTTGATCAATGAGTAGACTATATGAAACAAATCTCTATTTGAGCATGGTCATGCATTTCATAGTTTCACTCAATCAAGAGTCCTATAGATATCACCCCTAATTTATAGGAGGGTTAAATTCCATCTACATCATTCTCATTTCTCACATAACTCATGATGTATCCAACAATCACTTTTATCGTCCACCTGGTTAAAGGTGACTTTTGGCAATGTCAAAATACATAACTCCTTATGTAGAAATGTTATGACTTCAGGTCGAAAGGCCATTACATCATTGTCACTGTGAGAATTACTTATGACACATAGCATAATGCTATATGTAGAATTCTCATGGTGGGTCTGTCCAGTACACTGTTCTCTAACATGGTACCTATGCATCAACTTAATATATCTCGTATATATTTATGACCAATGAGATGTAACCATCAATTAATCTACATACTAGTCTTAATGTATTATTGTTGTCTCACTAACAATAATACTTGACTAAGGATGTTTAAGAATAATGATATGTATATATAACATACTTATACGATATCATATTCAAGTCACATACTTGAATCCATATAATTAATATCATTTTTTAAGGACATTTATTATGTTAACATTTATGTAACGCAGTAAATAAAGCATAATAAAAGAAATTATCATTAAATCAAAACGTAACATAAATATAGTGTTACAATCATTACATAATTGGTCACTAGGTCATACACTCCAACATTTATGGGGACACATAAAAATAGAACTGCATCAGACAAAGCATTAATTAGAATTCTATACCGTTTAGAAATATCATCAGGACGGATTATGAGTGTTTTGAGTACAATGAGCAATGGTATATCAAATGTGAAATCTATTCTTGATGATATAAAGAATGTTGTGCGCAAATTAAGACATGGCACGTTTGCTTTAAACAATGCTCAAGATGTTTTGGCTTTGTTGAAGAAAATGAAGGCTAAAAGTCCAAGAAATTTCTACTACAATATAAAAGTAGACGAACATAATTGCATTACTTGTATTATATGGGGGTAGACTTTCGTTCTATTATTTGTTATAGAAATTTTGGTGATATTGTTACCTTTGGTACGACGTACAAAACGAATAGGTACAACGTACAAAACGAATAGGTACGAAATGCCAGTTGTACCCATTACAAATGTCAATCATCATTATCAGTCTATATTGTACGGTTTTGCTCTTATTAAAGATGAACCAAAGGATACCTTTGCTTGGGTTTGGAGAATTGGATTAAGGATATGGAATACAAGATTCCATTAGTTATACTAACCGATTAAGACAAAATAATGAACAATGTCATTGCTAAAGTGTTGCCTTCAATTAGACACTTGTTATGTACATGGTGTTGGGTTTCGAAGGATAAAAACACAGCGGAAAAATACGATTAAAATAAAACAAAACGAAACTCAAACCCAAGGACCTATGCGAAACAATTTAATACAGATAGTTTAAGATTTTACCAATTAATTGTGCGAATCTGAAGCTTTGGTGAAGGTGTTGATTGTCTCCAAATCTTTAACGCAATCCAACTGGACAGCGTCTCTACGGTACCCACACGAACACCCACGAACCGTCTCACGATTCAAACAAGAAGAATTACAGTACTAGCCGTATGATCTGTATCTCTTTTCTCTATCTCTCTTAACTCTAGTCTCTCTATTATGAGCAGTTAGGGTACTTAGAATACGTGAAAACGTTGGTTTGAGAGAATAGCTGATATATCATATATATAGCATTGTATAGAGTAATTCCAAAACCTAATCTAATTAGGAGAATTATAATCCAAATTTTATATTTATTAGATATATATATTTAATCAAGTCTCACTTAATTAATATATATATGTACAAATAAATATATATTTGTATTTCCTTCCAAAGGACTCTACTTCATACAGATTACATATATATATATATATATATATATATATATATATATATAATTTAAAGCCATGATTTAATTAAATCAATCTTATTGATATATTAAAATCATTGACATTTAAATTATATCTCCTTGACGAATGTTCTCTGTGTGTGACCCTGTAGGTTATTATTACGTTGACAATAATTTTAAATCATATTACAAAATTATAAACAGCAAGCGGCATCTAGTAATACATCACTGTTACTCAAGTAATAATAAAGTCATAGATTCGACGTTATCTTTCGTGACCAATGTTTCAATGTAACTTAATCCTTTTAACCATGATATCTAAGATTAAATTCAAGGCATGAATGTGTCATCCTCTTCATAATTTAATTTTAGTTTTCTTTATCAATGAGTAAACTATATGAAACAAATCTCTATTTGAGCATGGTCATGTATTTCATAGTTTCACTCAATCAAGAGTCCTATAGATATCACCCCTAATTTATAGGAGGGTTAAATTCCATCTACATCATTCTCATTTCTCACATAACTCATTATGCATCCAACAATTATCTTTATCGTCCACCCGGTTAAAAGTGACTTTCGATAATGTCAAAACGCATAACTCCTTATGTAGAAATGTCATAACTTCAGGTCGAAGGACCATTACATCATTGTCACTGTGAGAATTACTTATGACACATAACATAACGCTCCATGTAGAATTCTCATGGTGGGTCTGTCCAGTACAATGTTCTCTAACATGTACCTATGTATCAACTTAATATATCTCGTATATATTTATGACCAATAAGATATGGCCATCAGTTAATCCACATACTAGTCTTAATGTATTATTGTTGTTCCACTGACAATGATACTCGACTAGGGACATTTAAGAATAATGATACATTACATACTTATATGATTTCATATTCAAGTCACATACTTGAATCCATATAATTAGTATCATTCTTCTAAGGACATTTATTATGTTAACATTTATATAACGCAGTAAATAAAACATAATAAAAAAAATTATCATTTAACCAAAACATAACATAAATATAATGTCACAATCATTACATAATTGGCCACTAGGGCATACACTCTAACACATGGCATATCAACAATAAATTTTCAGAAAAGCTTCATCACTTATATATTGAATATAAAACATTCAAAGAAGACTTTGACAAGTAAATCAACTTGTTAAATGACTTTGTTATATTTTAGTGAACTTGTTCTTATTTCATATTTGACTTTGTCTTATTTGCCGATAGGTGCATTTATTCGGTAACTGTTCCTAAGTTCGAGCAGAGGTGGGAATATTTGATGAATGCTTACAACTTGTACAATCACGATTGACTTCAATATCTTTATGACATAAAAGAGAAGTGGATTAGGGCATACACAAAAGAGCATTTAGCTGCAAGAATGACCACAATAGGTATAAGTCAATCAATGAACAGTTATTTTGATATGTTTGTAAAAGGAAGCACCGGTTTGAAGGAGTTTGTGATAAATTCTATGAAGGCTATTGAGATGCAGTACTTGATGGAGAGGAAAACAGATTATATAACTAGTCATCAATCGAGAAATTTGTAGTTGGGTTTTTAATTGAAAAATACGCTGCATTGTTGTACATAAAGAAGATCTTCTATAAATTTTCTATTGATTTTATATCATCGTCTTGATCATGAGTGTCAACTCACAAGTGCTGAGTTGTTCAATGTCTATAATGAAGGGATTATAAATGAGAGGCGATACTATTATTTGATCTTAAACTCAGAAGTTAGCGGAATTAATTGTAGTTGTCATCATTTTCAATACAACGGTATGCTTTGTAGACATATCTTGAGGTACATGACTTGTCAAAGCATTAATGAAATTTCAAACTCATTTATTTTTGTCTGATGGATGAGAGATGCAAATAAAATTCACGGTGATCCAGTATATGTAGGTCCTAATGTTGAAGATGATTGTGATGCAGTCATGACAATGCATTATAATCATTTGAGAAGAGTTTATAATTCAATTTCGGCTTTAGCCTCAACATCGAAACCAACATATATGCATGCTCTTGAAAATTCAATGCAACAAAAGGCTGTGATCAATCAATTTAATGACGAGAATGAAGATGGCGCTGATGATGAGGAATGTGAACCTATTTCCACCAAATTATTCACAAACAAAAGAGCGCAAGAAAAAACAAGTGAGAATGAAGAGCAGCATCGAAGAAAGTCACACAAAGAAGAAGCTCAGAAAGTGTGTTATTTGTAAAAAATACACTGACCATGACAAGAGAAGTCATGATAAAGCGATGTAACATTCAATATTACATGAACATTGGTGAGGATGATGATGAGGATGAAGGTGAGGATGAGGAAGAGGAGGATATTTGTTGATGTTTTCTCAGTATTTTGTAGTCGATATGACGTTGTAATAAAAAAAAATACCATTTGCATAAGTTGTTTATTTTGTCACAATGTTACTAACCTTAATATTATTGAAATTGTATATAAGTGAGTAAAGGTCTTCCGCCAATGTTACTAACCTTAATATTATTGGAATTGTATATAAGTGAGTAAGGGTCTTCCGCCAGTATATAAAATTGATCAGTGTTTGTTAGTAATAATATAAAACCCCTATTCTAGAACTTATGATGTTAGGGTTCTAGATGTCTCTTCCACCATAATTTCAGGCGTAAGGGTTCTATCTATACATAATAATAATAAAGCCCATAAAATATTATATACGTTAATGTATACATAATAATAATAAAACCCTTTCGCCAAAATTTTTACGCGTAAGGTTTTTATATTTTATAGAAGTAATTTGGAACGAATATTTATATTAATAAAATATAGGAAAATATAAAAATAATATGAAAACTTGTTATAAAATTATTAAATATTATATAATATCATTATATATTGTTAAACCCTTCTGTCAGAACATCAGGCGTAGGGAATACGAAGAGTTTAGTATCATTAAATATTGCTTTTGAATAGAAATGTCATATCAATTAAAGTACCCTTTTTTTAAAAAACGCGCGGTTTAGTGAAGAGTTTTTTGAATTATGGGGTGAATTAATTACTTTTTTTGATACTCCGGCCCGAATATGAAGAGTTTTTTGATACTTCGACCCGAATATGTCATGCATTTTGACTTCTCTTGACTATAATTTCTGCGTCTGCCACTATTTATTGACATGTTTAATATTTTTCATGGTTTGGGTTGTTATGCAAGAACTCCCAACCATAACAGCTATGTTACAACGTATGCCAACTGCAGACATTTTCCGCTTCGGTACAAGCTGGAATGAACAGATGAGGGCATGTTTTCATCAATTAATAGGAATTTTGGTCCAGTTTGATATTCCTAAAGGCATCTTGTATCGGGCTTGTACACGCATATGGGCGACATGGATGCCCGGCCATTTCCATGCTCTCTATCGTCTTGCCAAAAATGGTCACGAACTGTCGATTTATACGTACAACGTATTCAGAGCAGTTCGATTTTCATATGATCGATAGAGATGAGGCTGTTGCGACCCTTGCGTCATTGGCTTCCGAACCTGGAGGTGGATTAAATATTGTTAGAATGCAACATTTAATCCATTTGATTCACACACACAACTTCATGGATATTAGTATATGATCACGTTATATATACATGTCCCCACACTGACGAAGGTCATTTCAATCCGAACTGGTGGCCTGTTCGTCTTCAAGATATCAATAAAATTCAATGTGAATTATGTAGAGTAGATGAAATAATGTTTCATTTTGTTTTAGATCGGTAAAAAAAATCGAACTACTCTCATTTCCATCATGTAAAGTACATGAAATATTATATTACTCTTTTGTTTTACTTTATTTTTCCAATCTGAATATGTGAAAATTATATCCTTAATGGTTAAAATAAGACTAAACCCAATATTATGAATTTAAAATAAAATATTATTAATAAAGAAACCTCCGCCAAAAATTACGGCGCATGGCTCACTTTCGCTAGAATTTCAAGCGTAGGCCATGAGTAATTATTATTAATCAAATATTATTAATATAAAAATAATACGAAACCTTGTTAAAGATAAAATTATATCATTAAATATTGTTAAATCACTTTCGCCAGAACTTCAGGCGTATGGATTTTATATTTTCTACCAATGTTTTTAGATATAAAAGTAATATGAAACATTGTTATAAAATTATTAAATATTGTAAACTCGTTTTAGTAACAATTCCGCCAGAATTTCAAGCCTAAGGATTCTATACTAAAATCCCAATAAAAATGTTGTCAATAAGAATTCCAAAAAAAAAAAAAAGAAAAAATGTTGTCAACAAGATTCAAAACTGGCCAACAAGTTTTGCAATATATATTATAGATGGTCATTTGATCGCCCACGCACCACATGTTAGTTGTTCAATATTTACTCAGTATATTGTATTATATAGTACTACCAGTATAAGGGAATTATTACCATAATTAATAATATTAATATTTTATATTATATTAATATTATTATTATTAATATAAAATTATTACCCTTTAACAATTATAATGTTCCATTACATATAAAACTTATTATGAGTTAAATTATTATTATTGTTATCATCATCATCATTGAAATGGTATTAGTCAATTTAATGTTAAAGGGTTAGGGTTTATGGTTTGATGTTTGGGGAATCAATATAATGCACAATTATTATTTTAGTTGACATTTTATTAATCTTATTAATAATAATCAAGAATATTGGTAATGAATAAGTTGCATGAACATAATATTAATATTAGTGCTAATTCCTTTAATATAATAATATGAAAGCATCCTAAAATGGAGGCATTCTAAAATTAAAATTAAATTAATATGAAAGAGAAGGTAATACTACATGTCAATACCTTTACGCTAGAATTTCTGGCATACAGATATCTTGCGCGGCAACTTTTGGTGTAAGGATTTCACCATGGTTGAGGTGAAAGGTGTTCGTCTCTTATCTCCACCTCTCGGTAAGTGCGGTGACTAATGAAGCATCGTGCTTTGCAAATATGTACGGATGTGTGAATATATTAAAATTTTGGCCCTCGAATATTAGCTTTTGTTTCAGGTGAAGGATCCACTCGTCGTACTTTAAGTTGGATTGTTGAGCAAATCGCCATACCCTTGTGCTATAAATGTATTCTGATACATGAGTGTCTTTGTTAGGAATTATAGCATTTGATGATGATATATAAAATTTAGAATTGTTAGACTTTGTAATTGTACTAGAATCTGCAGTAGTGTACTATCAGACTATCATCAGAGACCGCATGTGATCATCAGAGACTACAAGAAATGCATTTGGAGAGTTTAACAAAGTTGAAATTAGTCAAACAAATTTAACCTATCAGAAACTAAGATTTAGCCTATCGAAAACTAATGATTGCACTATCAGAAACTATTGTTGAAACTATCAGAGACTAATACAAAGACTCTCTATTGCATTAAAAAGTGGTCAGGTGATGCAGTTGATCAGAGGATAAATATCCGCTAATGAACAAGTAGCGTCAGGGGATAAATATCCACGGATGAATAAAATATCAGGGGATTAAATATTCACTGATGATTAAGTCATCAGGGTATAAATGACTATCACCAAAGCTAACACCAAAGTTCTACAAAGCACCAAACTTGAAGTTAAACATCGCCAAAGTCATTTTGCTCAGCACCAAAGTTTGTTCATCAGGGGATAAATGATCAGAGGTTGAAGATAACATATAGTTGATTGCACAAGTCCATTAACTCAAGTTAAGGCGGTGAAATTAAAATAAAGATGGTGGTCTAATAAGGAGAGATTGACTACCAAAAAAGTTTCAAGGAGATAAGTTATACACACACATGTGTATAAAGCTGTAAGTGTGAAAACTGCGGAAATAACTTATAAAGCAAAATCTGGAGATAAGTTATACTTATACACAACATGCATATAAAGTTGTTGGTGTGAAAACTGCAGAGATAACTTATAGAGACTTGAAGAGGAAATTATGGAAGTTAGTCCAATAAAAATCAGAAAAGCTTATAGAGATAAATTATATGCTGCAGAGATAACTTATCATGGAAACTCCAAGAGAAAAATAAGCAAGTTGGTGCAATAAGAAGAGAGTATACACTAGAGAAGTTATATAACATATTGGCATGCAAGAAATGTTATACAAAAGAGAAGTTATGTGACATAACTACAATTATGAAAGAACATCAGAGATATTTTTGGAGACAACTCAAAGAAGAAATTTTGAGGACAAGAGAGGTATGTCTGAGAAAAATACATAACAACAATCTCAGAATACAACTCAGTACATCTCTATACACATTGAGAGAAAAGTGAGAGCTAGCAGCTGTAATTAATTTACATAAAAAGAGAAGCTGTAATCAATTTATAGAAAAAGAGAAGTTGTAATTCATTTACAAAAAGAGAAGCTGTATTAAAAAGAAACAGAGTTAAAATATTGAGTAAGAGATACAGAGAGCAGCAAGTTCTTAGAACTTGAAAAATTAGAAATTACTTTCTAAGCAGCAGCTAGTAGCTAGTGAACACTACCAAAAAGAGTTGTAAAGATTCAAATTGATTGATAATAATATTCCTTATTGTTGATTACCATTCAAATCTTGTTATTTGCCTTACTGTTTCAATCGTAATCATAACAGTTTAATTCAAAAAAAAAAAATTAATAATTGTATTCAACCCTCTTTTACAATTATTTCACAGGACAAACAGTCTTGTTCAACTAACAAACTTCGATCCACCGGGCTGGGAATCAAGTTTGACAATTAATCCTCCATGTTACCTACAATTTTAATTCAACATAAACATCGACAAAAATCAATCACAAACTAATTGCATACAAACTAATTTAAAAAAAAATTCACATTCTAACTAATATCCCATACTAACTAATTTAATTTTTTTTATCACACACTTGAACCAAAATTTTTACAAACAATCACAAACCATTTACATACTAACTTAGTACAAATTTAAATATTTTTTTTTTCAAAAAATATGTTTTACAAACATAATATCAAAATTAAACAATATTAACATACTAACTTAGTATAAATTTGGGAAATATATAATCACACCCATTTACACACAAACACACATCATACAGTGACCATTGCATATAAATACATTATCATAACTAATTGCATGCTAATTTTGTATTAAAAAATTACTTTTTAGATGAGTACAAGCCCTAAAATGAGATATTTGACTTCTCCTTTGGTGGAATGGCAAAATCCAAGATATTTGACTTCTCTTTTGACTTCTTATGGAAATCTTGACGAAAGATGCAAGAAATTCAAGCGAAAATTAGATGCAAAGATGAGATGTTAGATAGGAGAGAAAGAAAGATAGAATAGTTTGTGAACTGTTCTTGAGATGAAATTCACTTTTTTTGGCTACCACTACTTCTACTGCTCTATTTGGGTATTTTCTTTTTAACATGAGCTTTCTACTAGAATTTCAAGCGAAAAGGGTTTACATAAATTTTTTCCGCCAGAAGTTCAGGCGTAAGGGGTTTATCATTTTTTTAAATAATTTGAAAACCGTTTCATCTGAACCGTCTGAATTAATTATTTCATTTTTAATTTTGGGTTAATTTCAGTCGTCCAATTAAAATTTTTAATTTTTTTTTCTTTGATAGAAATACCATGACCATCAAAGTAATTTAAATCGAAAAGGCAAGATCCTTTCGCTAGAATCTCAAACGGAAGGTATTTTTATTTTGTTTTGAATAATCTGAGCCATCAAATCTATTGATCAATGATAGAGAATGTGTTAGATGGAACAATATTCACAACTAATTTTAACTATGGATCTCTTCCGATATATATAAAGGAAAAATAATGGGTGAAATAATATTTATTCAAATTAAAAAAAAATTATGGGTACAATATTTTTTATTATTCTATTATAAAAATCAAAATTATTATTATGTTAATTAAAATATGTATATGTTAAAAAGAAGAGCACACATTCTTGATTAGTTTTGAATTGAATTCTTAAATTCTTCTTCTTCTTTTTTTTTTTTTTTGAGTTGTGCGTGTGTTAACAACTCATATATTCTTGAAAATAAATATATGTATCCAAAAAATAATAATAAACATATAATAATCACTTTTGTGGAATTATATGAGTGCTACAAACTACAAAGACATGTTTACAATGATAACGTGGGATTTATTGCCTTTTGAGAATCGATTATACTTTGTATATATTCTACTATTCCACATAAATTAATCATCATCGTAATAATAATATATAAGAAAGATAATTATCAAAAAAGGAGGAAGTAGTACACTATTACGTATTATTGTAGCTTGATGGAGTCTGGGCACACATGCAAAAGCTGTTTTCCGCGAAATTTTTTGAATTTATAGTGGAAACATGATTTCAATTTACAAAGTTATTACAATAAAATAAAAATAAAGTAATAAAAGGGGTAACGAGATGTAAGTGATTATTTTAGATAACATAATTTAACTTAATATAGAGGAGTAGAGAGAGAAAGTAGATTCCATAATAAATGTAAATATATAATTTTCAATCAAAACAGTTACTTATTTCATATTTTTCTTTCATAATAGTTTTGTGGGTTTTAGAACAAAAGAAAACTTTTTTTATCGAATTTTGTTGTATTTATAATTAAGGACAATTTAGATATATCAGAATATCTCAATATCCAAATATGTGCAATTTCTTCGAAGAAAATTTGGAAGATAACCATATGTTTTTTCAAATTTATTCTATTCGTTTCTTCTTTTCTCAAAACTCAAGCTATATGTCTGTATTAGAGAGAAATTTGAGATTCCCACTGATTTCTTTTCTTTTCGTCCATCTTGAAACTCACAAAAACATACCCAAAATAAATTTGAGATAAAAGAATAACAAAATATGAAGATTAAAGATTAGTTGATTAATAAAAGTCTAAATTGTTATAATTCTACAATTTAATACTTTTCATTATAATATAATATAATCGTAATATTTGTATATAATAAGCAAAACCTAAATATATTAATAAATTCAAATTTTAATTTGTCATTGTCGACCTTAATAATTAAATTGCATGCCTCATTTTAAAAAGTATTGATTCTTCTAAAGTAATACTGTTTTAACATCATAATTACTTTATTAACAAATAAAAAACATCATAATTACTTGGTCATACAGTACTATTCAAATAGCCACCAGCTGATGCAATATATGAAATGAAATCATCTCTCAATTTCTAAATAGAACTCTTTCTAGGAACAGGAGTATGTGCCTTTGCACCTAATTAGGTTCCATTCTCAACGAGCAACTGCAGTGGATATTAACATTGCAGCCTGACAAAGAAAGCCCTTGACCCCAATATGGTATGGTTTAATTATAACTTGATCGGTTTCAAAAAATAGAGATATATTTGAATTTTTAACAAATATTAACTACATTTTAGATCCCACATAAACATAGAAAGTTTCATCATCATCATCTATATGGCTCATAATAATCAATGTGACGATGGTGATGAGCTCTAAAAGGACTTCTGTTTGTTCCCTATCTCCACCTTCCTTTGGAGACTGTGGGTGGTTAGAGATTTTTGGTTAGCTGACTAATTAGGCGGCTAAAGCTGGTTGCATCATATTTGGCAATCACATATGTTGTCATTGTGTCAAATTCTGTGTAAAATGTTATTTCATGTCAAAGTTTGACCAAAATCTAGAATCCCTTCGCTTTGTTGTTAATGGGTTATCTTTTTGCTACTTAAAGCCAGAAAGTCTTATGGTAAGTTGAGAGCTCTAACGATCTCTACATTTTTTCTCAACACGTGATTTCAAGGCATCGAGGTTCTATAGTAATTGCAATAATCGAATTCATTGATATTGTCTTAGTATAGCAAATGCTATCACACATGAGCTAAATAGGAGAGTTTGCAGTCACTAACTGTTGGGCGTTCCCTTTCACTTGCACGTTTCTTTTTGAACTTTGAATACTCCACATTGCAGTCTTTGGTGCTCTACTTCCGCTCTCAACCACTTCGGCAAGTTTCAGACAGGAACTGAAGCCAACGGATTCTACTTATCTTCCCGGATTGTGGACCATATGACCTAACCTTTCCTACTACTTTCCAAGCTGTTGTTTCATCGATGGAGGATTGAATCAAAGCTCTGCCCATGGGCAGCCATCTTTCAAAGTAGTTGTCGGTCGAGGACTCCTTCCCCTTCTTCAAAGAAGTCATCTTTCTGCTAGTTGAGTCATCTACCTTTCTGTTAGTAGGTCAATCTAGCAATGTTCTGCTGCACAAGAAAGATAAGACAAATTTTAGTCACCTCAGAATAAGAGAATATGCTTATGGAGAAGATAACCTAGTTCTCTGATAGGCAATTTTGTTCACTGAAACAATTAAGATAAAAAGCGACCACTTGGATTTGTTGATAGCAGTAGATTATCTCAAACAATATGGCATACGGGCAATCTTTCACCTTCATGAATGATACGAGCAATCGATGACAGTACCAAGTCCGATATGGAACAGTACAAGGGTAATAAGAACTTTATATACATTAATTCAATGTATACCTGAAAGTCCCAATGATCTATTTCAAACTGTTGGCTTCCTACTCCGGATAGTCCTCTTTCCTTCTGAAAATCCCCATCGAGCAATGGGCCAAGTCCGTGATCTCAAAATTGCCCGATTGAACTCTAGAAGACGAAACACTATACGAAACTGCAACCAGGTATCTTCTTTATCCCCCTCTCATCCATTTTGTTCCTCAGAAGAGAAACATCAAACCACCTATCTGCCCCAGCATACATGTTAGATAACAACACATAGTTACCGGCATTGAGAGGTTCAAGCTCAAATAGTCGATTTGCAACCTCTTTTCCCAACTCAGTTTCGCAGTGTAGTTTACAAGCCCCAAGAAGTGCACCCCAAGCACCAGCATGTGGTTCCAAGGGCATCATTTTTAAAAGCTCATAAGCTGCTTTTACTTTCCCTGATCTGCCAAGTAGATCAACCATACAAGCATAATGATCTGGAGAAGGGATTATACAATATTTTTTAATCATGGAACCAAAGTAGTGGCAACCCTCCTCAACAAGCCCCGCACGACTACAAGCTATTAAAATGACCGTAAATGAAACATCATCTGGAGTTATCCCTTCGTTTAACATCCGAGAAAAGAGAGAAACCGCCTGAGGTCCGCATCCATGAATGGAGAGACCCTGTATCATTGAACAATACGAAATCAGGTCTCGTTTAGGCATCTCCTCAAATAACATTTTCGCCCTCTCCATGTTCCCGCACTTTGCATTCATGTCAACTAGAGCCGCGGCAACATGAGGGCAACGTAGATCAAGTGAGCTCTGGCTAAGATATGAATCAACCCATTTAGACAGTTCCAAGTTACCAATTTGAGAACAAGCAGACATTAAACTAACTACTATAAATTCATCAGGTTTAACATTTCGAGAACACATGTCAATGAATATCTGCACAGCTTCTCCAGGCTGCCCATTCTGCACAAATCCAGATAGTAATGCTGACCACAAAACGATATCCTTATCAGGTGATTGATCAAATAAGAACCTTGCAGATGCCATATCACCTGACTTTGCATACCCATCGATCATGGCGGTGAAAGAAACCACATCTTTTTCGGGCATCGCATCAAACAACTTTCTAGCACTACTCAAGTCTTCCAATCCCACAAAAACACTTATCATTGCATTCCACGAAGCAACATTTCTCTGAGGCATATCATCAAACAGCTTCTTCGCCAGCAAAACATCACCAACATTTGCATACCCAACAATCATCGCAGTCCAAGAATACTCATTTTTCACAAGCATTTCGTCAAACATTTTACGGGCACAAAAAATCTCTTTACACTTGCCATAAAAATCAATCAAACTGGTGCCAACAAATACATCAGCATCAGTTCCATACCGCAGTATTAACCCATGTATAACTCGACCTTCCCTCAATGCCAACCCAGTCGAGCAAGCTTTAATCAATAACGGGAATGTATATTTATCAGGAATAACATTAAAGCTCTGCCGCATACGAAAAAGTACAGAAACAGAGTCAGCAACAGAAGAACGTTGACAATAACCTTTTATGAGCGTGTTCCAGAGATAAATATTGGGTTGAAGAACGCGATCAAAGACACTAATGGCGTAAGAAATGTTAGGAGAGAGAGAGTTGCAGATAGAGATGAATCGGGTTATGAGAAAATGGTCTTGTTCGGCACCTTGGTGGATGATTTGGGTGTGGATTTGTTCCAAATTTCGAGTGGTTTTGCAAGCTTCTAACAGAGTAACGATTGAGAGAAACGATTTGGAGAGAGTCGAGCATCGGCTGATCAAAGGCATATTACGAAATTGAAAGATCTTTGCTTTTACTTGGCATTGTTCTTGTTAATGAGTACATAAATAATTATACTTGGGGGCCTATGGAATGGCAACATGTAGATCAGACGCGGCAACCAAATGAAATATAATAGACATTGGCCCAAGCATTTCTCCTTAACATAACCTTCGTGAATTTGAAATTCAGTTATGAGTTATTTTTCAAATTTACTCATGTTTTATGTGTACAAGTTCATAATTTATTAAAAAATTCAATCGTATTAATTAAAAAAAGTATTTTAAAAAAATTAATGAAGCATATAAATTTTCGCATTTGAAAAGTGATTTCGAATTTTGTTGAGAGATACGAGATGAAAGTTTTGTATACATTTCTCGGATGAAATTTGAATTTTTGTTTAAATTTTTTTTAATAATTTATACATTTCGCATCGAAAATATCTGTACTTTTGAGTTACATTTAGAGAATTAAAACTTTCTCCATTAGTTAAACCGCAACTTTAATCTTAAAGACTAAAATATATTAATTTTTATATATAAAATTATGTAAATAAACTAACAAAATTTAATAATTTCACATCTATTGTTATTAATAAATCGCGCTAAGGCCGTTCTTCACTGGCATTTCAACCGTTCTTCACTGGCGTTTCAACCGTCGAGTCAGCTGGTCCGCCAAATAAACTACATGGAATAATAAAATATTTGAATAATAAATTGGATTATTATCTTTATTCTTTATGAAAGGATTCATACAGAATGACAACAGAGAATTTTACTTAAGGATGTAGTAGAGAATTCATTCTTGAAAATGATTTATCTAAAAACCAATAAAAAAGCACAACAAAAAATCAAGTTACAAGAACATCCTTAAGATTAAAATTGAACATCACCATTAAATATTAATATAAACATCATTACTAATATAAGAAAATTTTTTACTATAACTTTGTTTTAAATAAAATCATGTGTTGGGTTGTGTACGGACTTTTTTCTAGTATTTTATTATTCTTACATGCTTTTTTAATGTATACAGAAATATTTTTCTCATATATATCAAAAACCAAAACATCGCGTGAATGCTAAGATTACAAAAAGCTCAAATCTTCTTCATTATTAAGAGAGGTATGAAATTTTATTTGTGCAAAGTGAAAAGATTCACTTACACACATTCCCTCATTTATAACAATTGTCTTGTAGTATTATATATTAAACAACTTAACAAATTGTATTATAACAAATTCATTTTCTCTCTATTGTGGGGTTTAAAGGGTGCAATCATCCTAGCACATTAGTTGAGCGTTAAATAAGCAAAAATATCAATTTATTTTTGAAAATTATGATGTCAGTTGACAAGTCCACGGATATATTGAAATTATTTATGTTGTAGAATTGAATATGTTGTTATGGAATGAATGCCCTGTGAAAGAGGTTAGATCAAGATCGGTTCAACTAGAATGGATTGCTGAGGCCATCAATAACCGTGGGAGACTTATACAAGAATCATCGTTATTGGCGAGAGTAAGCAGTGGAATGGTCCTTTGAGGTAAGGCCACGTGTTGCCATGGATGCAGTGCCAAATGGCGCCATGCATGCTGTTGGATGTGTTATTGAACTTTTATGGAACGCTTATAGCAAATCTAATTAATAAGTTTGATATTTGCTTATGTAATGTTGTAGCTCACTTGTGTGTCGATCTCCATTAAGCATGGACCAATGCAATCTAGTTGTAGTTGGGGGTATTTCATTTTCTACAAACATGATCTACCCACTGATTTTGCTAAGAACAACTACCGAAAATTAAATGATTCTAATGTCAATATAAATGTGAGATGAGAAATAAAATTGACACATTATTTGACAAATAAATTCCAATCCCGAAAAACAACACAAGATGATAATGAGACCGACACTACTAGTTCGATGGCTCATCTGCCAAGCATAATTGACAAAATATTATTGAAAATAAAGAATCATAGATCATGGACATTTATATATATGCCTATGATATATATTCAACCACGAGGAAAAGGTTAGTTGTACTAATGTTTATTTTATACATATTGCACCCTAACTGAGAAATTAGTTAATTATAAAGCTATAGCATATGCTAATAATTTTCACCATGTATTGGCACTTGACTCCAATTTTCACTGCAGTTTGGTACTTTCTCTTTGATGAGACTCAAACATCACTCCTAGTTCAATTTTTCTTTCGGTCAAAATTAGATTTCATTAGTTTTTGTTGGAGTTGGATCATATTTCAACATTATCTATTTCCAATTAAGAAAAGGTTTTTTTCTATTTGCCATTGGGATGTGTTTTATTTTCTATTCCTAATCAGAATAGGTTTCTAATTGGGTTTTGATATTGGTTATTTTTTCAATTCCTTTTGGGTTTCTAACATTATGTTGGGGTCTATAAATACAATGGTTTATTGTGTTTATAGGTAGATCAAAACTAAATTATAATATTTAGTTCTTGAGGGTCTCTTACAAGGGGGAGAGAATATTATGTAACTATATATTGAGAGTTTGCAAGGATGATTAGCGGAGTGTGAGTTATTCCACCATAATTGTATCTTGTGAAAAACTTGGATCAATAGTAATAATATTCAGACAGGCTGGACGTAGCCCAGATTTGGGTGAATCAGGGTAAATCTTTGTGTTCTTTTCTGTGATTGAATTATCTCTTTACTTGCGGTTTGGTATTTGTCAAGATCTTATTCCCAACATCTGGTATCAGAGCTTGGTTTGCGCGCAAAGTTTCTGGGATTAATCTGGGTTTAAGATGTCGAGGAATACATCTAGAGTTGAGATTGAGAAATTCAATGGGAAGAGCTTTGAGTTGTGGAAACTCAAGATGGAGGATCTACTCGTGGATCGTGATATGTGGCCGGTGATTGAAAATTCGAAGTCGGTACTTATTACAGAAAAGGAGGATGGTAGTTCTTCCTCTATTGTTAATACGACGACAAAAGATAAAATTGTCGAGTGGGAAAAACTGGATCGA
Organism: Centella asiatica; assembly: GCA_014636745.2. NCBI lineage: Eukaryota > Viridiplantae > Streptophyta > Magnoliopsida > Apiales > Apiaceae > Centella > Centella asiatica. The sequence goes on from CM025786.1 coordinate 11,205,259, forward strand.
AAGACTCGAGGATTGATTCGGTTGTGTCTAGCCGATACTGTTTTGGTGAATGTTGCCGGTGAAAAATCTGCAAAGGACCTATGGACAAAATTGGAGAACCTCTACCAAAGTAAATCTCTTGTCAACAAATTATTTCTAAGGAAGAAATTGTCCAAGTTGCGGATGGAGGATGGTGGATCGTTCTCGGGTCATCTTCAGGAATTTAATACCTTGGTAAGTCAATTGGCTTCAATTAATTGTGATATAAAGGATGATGCCAAAGTCATTACCTTACTTTGTTCACTGCCGGACTCATGGGACAATTTGATTGTTGCGATTGGTAGTGAAAATACAGAGATCTCGTTTGAGAGTGTTATTGCGGCCTTGTTATCTAAGGAGATGAGACGCCAAGGTATGGAGAGTTCCACCAAGGAGGCCTTGATTGTGAGAGGCAGAAACCAAGACAAAAGTAGGAGGTCAAACGACAGATCTAGATCACGTGGGAGATCTAAAAGCATTGATCGGTCAAATATGCGGTGCTGAAAGTGGCAAGAAATTGGACATAATAAAAAAGACTATCCAAACAAAGCAGTCAAAGGAGACAAGGGTGATCCTAAGAAAAAGGAGGATGACGACAACTTGTACTTGGTGGTGGCTTGCATGGCTTAGTTAGATTCTGATGTGTGGTATATTGACACTGGACTTCCCACAAGGAGTGATTTTGCGAATATGAGAAATATAATGGGGGTAGTGTTTACTTAGGGAACAGTGAGACACTAAAGATAGTTAGACGTGAGAAAGTTAAACTCAGAATGAGTGATGGGATAGTGAAGACCCTCCCCGGAGTTATGCATATTCCAAGACTCAGCAGAAATTTAATATCAGTGGGCATGATGACAGATGCAGGCATTATCTTCAGTTGCACTAAAGATTCATGCAAGATGACTCACGATTCAATGATTATTGTGAGGGACACTGTTAGGTTTTATGAACATTTGATGATGATTGTCTTTAGAATACTTAGGAATACAAATGTACAGAAAAGTGTTGGTTTGTAACACTTTAGTTTTGTAGCTAGCGGTAGTATCTCTTGTTTATAAATTAGTCATTATAATAAAGAGATAGATTTATTTCATTTGTATGTACTGCTGGAATACTTGTTGAGTTTGTTCAACAAGTTGTTTAAGTTAATTAGTCCTTTGAAGATTGATTTTGGCTTGTCGGAGATTAAGGGAAAAGTTCACCAGAGATTAAAGTTTTGTTCATCAGAGATTGAACTTTGCCCATCGGAGATTGAGGAATCCTTCATCGGAGATTAAAATGTTTTGTACATCAGTGATTGAAGGATTGGTCATCGGAGATTAAAGCTTACGTCATCAGGGATTGTAACTAAAGAGTCAGAGATTAATGCTGACGTCATCAGAGATTAAAACAATACCTCAGAAATTAAAAGCTGACATCACCAGAGACTAAAGCCAAAGTATCAGAGATTACTCGAAGTAAAGCATCAGAGATTACTTGATGTAAAGCATCGGAGATTACTCTAAGTGATCAGGGACTAATTAAAGAAGCCATCGGAGATTAGTCGAAGACTTAATCACTGATGGAGTTAGAGTTCAAATCAAAGAAGGAAAGTCTTCCATGCACACGTAGACTTTATTGAAGACGTAGCTGACAAGGAAACTTGTTAGAAATCTTTCAATTGGAAAGATTGTATTTGATTTGAATTAGGAAGCTAGGTTTTTGATAACTTAGTTTTAGAAGCTGTAATTAAAAAATTACAGAAGGGAATACGAAGCTGTATAGAATTGAGAGAGTTGTATTTTTTTTTTTCCAATATACAGAATAGAAGCTGACGATCAAAGCTTGTCTTGATTGTTAGAAAACTTGTAATCAATTGTTAAATCAATAAAAGCAATTGTTTATAAAGTTTTGATCTTGTTCTTTATATTCCGCAGAAAAGTTTAATTTCTTAAAGAACAAGAAATCGAAAAAGTTGTGAGAACTTGTATTCAACCCTCCTTCTACAAGTTCTAGGTCATCTCACTGGGAAAACAGACACTAAATATGGTACTTTGTACAAGCTGTTGGGAGACACTGTTGAGCCTCAGTTTGGGCGTGCATTGATTTCTGAGTCAGAGCCTAATGATGATACTAGTGTAATCATGTTGTGACGTCAGCGGCTCAGACATATAGGAGAGAAGGGACTTTCTACCATAGCTTCGAAGTAGCTAGTGGAAGGGGTCCCAAATTGTTCTATGGGATTTGGCTTTTGTGAACATTGTTTGTATGGAAAGCAAAGTCGAGTAAAGTTCAAGAGTGAAGGTACAAGGACTACAAGGGTGCTGGATTTGATACACAGTGATCTTTGTGAGTCTCCGGATGAATCACTTGGAGGATCAAGGTATTTCGTTTCTTTTATAGATGATTACTCAAGGTATGCTTGGATTTATTTCTTGAAAAGAAAATCGGATGTGCTTGAAAAGTTCAAGGAGTTCAAGGCATTAGTTGAAAATCAACTTGATAGAAGGATCAAAGTTCTTCGGACTGACAATGGTTTGGAGTATAAGTTTGTGGACAAGTATTATACAGAAGTAGGCATTACAAGGCAGAACACCGTAAGGTATACACCTCAGTAGAATAAAGTGGCGAAACGGCTGAATCGTACACTCATGGATAAAGCTAGATGTATGCGAAATTGGGCAGGCTTAGAGTCTAAGTTCTGGGCAGAAGCAGTTGCTACAACATGTTACTTGAAGAATCGAACTCCTACTTCAGCGGTAAAGGATCAAACACCATATGAGGTAATATTTAGAAAAAAGCCAAGTATGGGTCATGTTCGTGTGTTTGGTTGTGATGCTTATATGCATGTGCCTAAGGAGAAAAGGACAAAACTTGACTACAAATCTGAGAAGTGCAAGTTTGTTGGCTACAAAGATGGAGTCAAGGGGTACAAATTGTGGAATCCAGAGACCTAGACTATTGTGTACAACAGAGATGTGGTGTTTAGAGAAACACCAAAGGTTGATGATGTCACTAAAAGTTTACCCAAGGAGATTAATCATGTTGAGTTTGATGCGAGCTCAACAAAGGATGTGAAAAATGAAGACCCACATGGTACATCAGAAGCTGTTGATGATGATTCAGATGAAGAACAATCAGTTTAACAGAATGATGATGATAGTGTTGATTTAGATCATGGAATGGAGGCTGAACAAGAGGCTCAAGCAGAGCCTACATTGAGGAGATCCACACGGGTTAGGAAAACACCTAGCAGGTATTCACTTAGTGCCTCTTATGCTTTGACAGTCACTAGTGATGAACCTGGTTCAGTTAAAGAGGCGAGAGCCTTGGATGATGCTAATCTGTGGGAGGAAGCAATGAAAGAGGAGATGCAGTCACTTGATCAGAATCACACATGGAAGCTTGTGAAATTGCCTAAAGGTAGGAAGGCAATTGGGTGCAGGTGGGTATTTAAAAAGAAGCAGAATGCAGATGGTAAAGTGGAGAAGTATAAAGCTAGGCTAGTTGTGAAGGGGTATTCTCAAATAGAAGGAGTAGACTATGTAGAGATCTTCTCACCAGTGGCAAAGCTAACATCTATTAGAACTGTTTTATCTACGACAGCTGCTTATGATCTTGAGGTTGAGCAAATGGATGTAAAGACAACCTTTCTTCATGGGGATTTGGAGGAGGAGATCTACATGAAATAGTAGGAGAGGTTTGTGGTCAAAGGAAAGGAGGACTTGGTTTGCAAGTTGGATAAATCCTTGTATGGCCTAAAACAGTCAACTCGGATGTGGTATCAAAAGTTTGATAGTTATGCTCAAAGGATCGGATTCACTCGAAGCCAGGCAGATCATTGTGTATATGTGAAAAGGTCAGGTAAGGATTTTGTCATTCTGACTTTGTATGTTAATGATATGCTCTTGGTGGGTAATAGCAAGAAGATGATCAAAACTGTTTAGGGATTGCTAGCACAACATTTTGAGATGAAGGATCTTGGGGTTGCTACTTACATCTTGGGCATGCATATACAGAGAGATCGGGGACAACGGAAACGGTGGCTTGGGCAAAAAAAATATGTTGAAGGAATCTTAAAGAAGTTCAACATGTCTGATTGCAAACCAGTCGGGACTCCTATGTTAGTTGGAGTTAAAATGTCTGCGGAGTTATCTCCTAAGAATGATGAGGAGAAGAAGCAGATGACACACATTCCATATGCTAGCGCAGTTGGTAGCTTAATGTATGCAATGGTTTGCACTCGACCAGATATTGCTCATTCAGTGAGAGTATTGAGCAGATATATGTCTAATCCAGGCAAGGAGCATTGGACTGCCGTCAATAGGGTGTTCAGGTATCTTCGTGGAATCTCAGATTATGCTTTATGTTTTAAGGATAATGGAGATAAGGTGTCTTTTGGTGTGACGGGGTCAGTTGATCCAAATTGGGGTGGTGACTTAGATGTCGAAGATCGACAAGTGGTTATATATTCAACTTGTTTAGTGGACCGGTCAGTTGGATGAGTAAGAGGCAAAATGTGGTTGCCTTGTCATCTACTAAAGCAGAATACATGGCATTGACTCATGCGGGGAAGGAAGCAATATGGCTTCGTCGGTTGTGCAAGAAGCTTGGGTTTAAGGAAAAATCCATTATGGTGAAATGTGATAGCCAAAGTGCTATACATTTGGCAAAGAATCCAGCGTATCACTCTAGGACGAAACATATTAACATTCAATATCATTTTATCCGAGAAAAAGTGGAGGACAAAGTGGTGCACTTGGAGAAGGTTGACAAAGTGGTGCACTTGGAGAAGGTTGACACAGTGGCAAATTGTGCGGACTTCTTGACAAAGCCGGTTACTTTGGAGAAGTTTCAGTGGTGTACTTCTGAAGTTGAGTTAAAGACTCAGGATATGAGAGCTGTTGCATTGTGTGTAAAGTATTCACCAAGTGGGAGAATGTTGGAGTTGGATCATACTTCAACATTGTCTATTTCCAATTAGGAATAGGTTTTTTTTCTATTTGCTATTGAGATATGTTTTATTTTCTATTCCTAATCAGAATAGGTTTCCAATTGAGTTTTAGTTATTTTTCCAATTCCTTTTGGGTTTCTAACATTATGTCGGGGTCTATAAATACAATGGTTTATTGTGTTTATGGGTAGATCAAAACTAAATTATAATATTTAGTTTTTGAGGGTCTCTTACAAGGGGGAGAGAATATTATGTAACTATATATTGAGAGTTTGCAAGGTAGATTAGTGAAGTGTGAATTATTCCACTATAATTGTATCTTGTGGAAAACTTGGATCAATAATAATAATATTCAGACAGGCTGGACGTAGCCCAGATTTGGGTGAATCAGGGTAAATCTTTGTGTTTTTTTCTGTGATTGAATTATCTCTTTGTTTGCGGTTTGGTATTTGCCAAGTCTTATTCCCAACAATTTTAGTAACTGATTAACCAATTCAACTTTAAATATACAATTATATGAACTATAGTTAAAGAGACATGATTATCATATGAAATCAGTTGGAATCAAACCTTCCTAATATAGAGAGATATAATTATCATATCTAACCATTTTTTTAGGTGAATAAATTCACTCCTATCAAATAAACCATTTTTCAAGATACATAATTAAGTAACACAAAAGCTTGATAACCAAGCTTATGAATCTATATTTCCTTAAATCATCTTGAATTATTATATCTTTGAACCAAATAATGAAAATTCTGGAATATATTCTTATAATCCTAGGAAGCAGATTGTTCAAGCCCATGGCCCTTCAAATTATAGAGAAATACTACTCATACATTTCGGCAAGAGCATATATTCATCAAAGGTTGATCAGATACCAATATATTATTTAATAATAATAATAATTGCAACAGAATAAACAAGACAAATATATATTATAAGAGAGCATGACTCCAACTGATGTTTTTAATTACATAACACAATGAAAATTAAATACATACCTTATCTTGTTCGTTATGCCCCGATGGTGCGAATTCTCAATCAGAGTTAGAATTCCGGTGAACTTCTTCACTACTTTTTGTATATCTCCATATCCATTAGGCAACGATTTCTTGGTTCGTTCTTTAGATATTCCGTGATTTTTATTTTTATTTTTTGTAGAAATTTGTAGCTACCTTTGAGTAAAAAGTATTTCATTTTTTATCTGTTCCAACAAGCGGGTTCGTGCTTACATAAAGCCATGCAGAAATTAAAGCAAGTTCCTCTTCGGGTGAGAAATTCACAAACCGTTTCATTTTATCATTTTGTTCACTTGAATCATGTGTATTATCTAATGCAATGCAGGAACTTCTTCAAATATGTTCTGAGATTCTGGTACAGATTCATCAGTTAACAATAATTGGATGAAATAATTTTCCATTTCCTAAAAAACTTCAACAAATTTAAGTATACAACTTGAGCCAACCAAACCAACAATGCAAGCATATTACAACAACTACTTCATTTTGTTTAATAGTAATCCTATCATAATGTTATATTAACATCAAAGCATTCAAACCTATTAAAATACTGATAAAGGGCAACACATTCTTTTCTTTTCACTTTTGTTTGAACATCAAGCATAACACATACAAGTGTGAGGGTGACGCGTGCAGGAACGAAGGGAAAGGGAAGAGAAAGACATAAAAATCAAAGAAAAAGCACTTGATGCATAATTTATCAATAAATCTATAAACGCCATTTGCAATGCTACAAGGGATATGTAATTCATGCTTTACAACAAACTCGGGAATCACCTCTGTCAACGGTAATATTGAAAAAAAATGAAGCAGAAGCAATGGCACATGTGACGTAAGAAATGCAACTGTAATTCAGACAAATTCGGTTAGTTCAAATCTTCAAATCTAAAGTTCCAACAGATCATCTACCAACAGTGTAATACTATCAGAAATTTACCCCAAAAAAAAAACCATGCTTTGCATTCAAAAAGATTGTACTTCGTAATAATTTAAAACCAATGTTTAACTAATAATTTTATCTTTTTCACATTTCTCTAGCCTTAATCAGAAGAACCGTTGAATTAGGTCATCCAACTACAAAAAAATGTCATATTTCCACTAAATTTGACTAAAATCCACAAATTTGCAACATTAGAACAGAGGAAGGAGACTTGAAAACTCATAAATAAACTTGGATGTCAATCATAGAATAGAAATTTGCAAATATCACTGTGGACATCCCAAAAATTCAAAGCCCTAGAGATAGAAATCAATAATATGCCCTAGGGTTGTCATATGTATCATTTATTATTGTCATTTAATGTTTTAAATAAATTTAGAGTAGATTACGGTATTTATAGAATAAGTACAATAGGGTTGTACATAAAAAAAAGGCAAAAAGTTGAGCAAAATGGTAATTTAGTAATTTTTTCATTCATTCAAATTCATTTTCTAATTTTAGTTTGATCACTTATAATTTTCTAGGTCATTTTAGATTTATTAGATGCATTTTAGGCATTTATTATAATTATTATATCATTTCTAATATTTGATTGAAACTCACATAGTATTTTAAATATTTAATTTTAATTATTTATAAGTCATTTTATAATTTTAAAACACTTTTTTTAGAATTTCCAGTAGTTTTAGTCATTTTAGGACATTTAATTTTAATTTTATAGCATTTATTGTAATTATTAAAATCATTTTGCATTTATCAAAAATAAAAAATATACCAAAAATATAATTTTCAAGTCCAACATGCATTCACATTCTCTAGTAATTTTATATAATTTTTATTAATTTTATTGCATTTTTATAGAATTTATTACTAATTATTAAATAAATAGTGAAATTATTATAAAAATATAAAATATATAAATATATGTATTTATTGTAATAATATAAATATAATATAATATAAAAAAAATTAATAGGCCTATTCACCAGGCCAAGCCGACCCGAATTGAGTTCGAGACCTTTCTAGGTGACCAAAATTCAATTTTTTATTTATTTTTTTTAATTTTAACTCAACTTTTTGTTCAAGTAAATTTTAAAATTAATCCTTTGTAATCCTAGGAGCTCTCCGATAAATACCCACTTGTTTTACATCATTCTACACACCTAAATTGAGTATTCTACTCCTTTCTTTCTGAGTAAATACTCTCTCTCTCTCATTTTTTTATACAAAAATATTGTTTTTTTATAGTTTTAATTCTTTCAAGTGAAAAAGAAGCATTCAATTCACTTCAAAGTCCCAAAGTTTATAAAAGAGAGTTTCTAATCACTGTAATTTTACTCGCATTCAAGCTATTTATAATTCGAATTTATTTAATTCGTATTCTTGTTATTATATTGTTATTCTTTGATTATTTCTTGTTAAACTTATACTAAATTCACATGACGTCCAAAAATTGATCCGTTTATTTTGTTAGTATCCTATTATCATGTAGATATCCCAGTAAAATTCTTATAATTTTTGGATTTATATTCTATCCATTTTTAATTAATCGATAAACGTGAATTATTTTAATAATTGTTGTTCATTTCCTTTTTTCTTCTCCAAATTTTCTCAAAAACTCTAGTTTCCATTGAAAAAACCCAAAAATTTCAAATCTAAAAATAAATGTTTTTTTTAAAGACTGCTTCTATGACAATCATGTTTTGTACAGTAGTTTTTATTGTGTAATAATTATATAAAAAAAAATCCAAAAAAATAGTTTTTATTCTTCTTTAATCCATTAATGTTCTGGTAAGAATATGAGAAAAATATTTCAATGATGTTCATTCGTAATTAAAATTCTTTGTTTGTTTCTTGTAAAACCAGTAAGTTTTTTCTTTTAAATTATTTAAAACAAATCATAGAATGTTCTTAATTCTTCAAAAATTCAAGAATTTATGGAAAAATATGTAGATTTCAATTATAAAATATTTCATATTTTTTTGAATTCTTTTATTATTCTGTTTCGTATTATTAGAGTGATGTTTCTAATATAAAAAATAATAATGATTTTCAAAAAAATTAAAATAAAATTTATCTTTAAGATTTACTATTTTTAGGGCTTTTAAAAAATATAAAAATAATTTTTACTTACTATTCACATATTTTCATAATTAATTGCATGTTACTAGCATTAATTAGTTAGTTTCCTAAATAAAAATTGATTTTTCTTGTTTAATTTTATTCCTTAATTAAATCTCAGTCCATATCTCTGTCATTAATTATTTAGAATCTGTAAAATATTTATTTTGTAATATTCATTAATTATTAATTTAAATAGATAAACTTCTTAACTAGTAATAATCTTCATCATTAATTGCAAGATCCTCATTAAATATAAATGTTCTTTCTTTAATGCTATATTCTAGTACTTATTAATGTTTTCTTTGCCACCAAGTCGTACCTTTCATTAATGATGTAGATATTTAGTTACCTAATTCAATTTCTTTATTTAATAATTTTAGTTTCTTTTTAAATTATTAATTATAAATTAATAAATAATTATTTTAAATATTAAATAAGAGAGAGAGAGAATCGACAACCATGAGTCTCATGGATGTGAGGGGCACATAACACTTTCCCCTTGCATAATCAAGCCCCCAAACTTAGATTTCTCTATTTTGTAAACAATAGAATCATCAAAATCAAAAGAGTTCATCATTTAATCAATTTTTCAAAATTAAATAGTATGAACTAGTACATCATTTTTCTTTTAATTAATATCACCTGACAACTCTAATAATAAACGAACTTTTTTGATTTGTTGCATAAATTCAAAAATTGATTTTAATTAAATTCAAATCCCGTCCAAATTTTCCCTGAGCGCGACAATCATCGGCAAATCATGCCAAAAAATTAAAATTACCTTCCAAATGAGAATTGATGTAGAAAGAAGAAGCCCTAGGTTTTGCCAGAAAAAACACATGAAATGGGAAAATTATGAAATTTTATTCCACCCTTAATTTCGTGTCGTATTTCACCCATTTTTCGCATCCAACGATCAAAACCATAACTCACACTAAATACTCATTGAACGAAAATTTAAACGAAAAATGACTGTGAAGGTTTTTAACTATAATACTTTATAGAGTGATTTAACTCGTTCTATTTTTTACGATAAGTAAACGACGATTTTTAAAAAAAAGGGTTGATCGTCTTTATTCTTCTAGTATATAGGAATTGATTGATTGATATACATTAATCGATAAATCTTGTTTTAAGGATATAATTAACTTTACTGAGTCGGTTTGTTAATATGGACAACTTAAATTTTCTTTACAATCTGTTTTCAACTTTGAATGATTCATCTTTTAACTTTGAATGTTTCCTAACTTCGTGTTCAATTTCTTTTTATCAATATTTATGCTCTTTACACAGCTTCGCTTAATACTTTTTATTATAATTCGATTATGTCAATTTATTATTTTCGTCTTTTTTTCTAGATCTTCGCATTCTGTAAACAAAAAATTGTTCACTACATACTTTTTGGAAACTTTTAAATTTTTATTGAAATAATTTATTTGATGTAGATAGACATCTTCATAAATAATAGTGTTGATTTTTTTTCCTACATAAATAAAAATATGTTAAAATAATCTTCTGGAACTTACATATATTAAAAATGATTATTAATTTATACAGTACCCTCTCATGTTCCCCTGCATCTGTATCTTGTTTCTATATATATCAATTCATTTAGTTCGAACTTCCAATTAATCAAACCCAAAATAATATTGATAAAAAAAATTCTGAAAATAATGAGCACTTTAATATTGGAGGCAATGGGGTAAATCATATGTAAGCCAATTTTTAGTCCATGGTGAATGACTGATTGACTGATGGTGAAGAAAGTAGGTGGTCGGCCCCTTTCATAAATCCCGCATGCCACTGTTTCCGCAAAAGCTGTACGTCATCCGATTGTAGTAGTCTTTCTTAAATCCGTTTTTAAATTTAGACATTATATTATAATTGTGGTGTAAATTATGTTTTTAAAATTTTATAATTTTCAAAATATAAATCAAACTAACGGGAGACTTGGTATGTACTCGTTTGTTTCCTACTTTTTCCTTATATATTAAAGTTGTAGTTTAACTTGTTGCTTAAAATTAAAATGTGACAAAATCATAAGTTAAAAAATATTTAGATGAAAAAATTACTTAAAGTCAAAATTTTAATTAAAAAAGTAGCCAAAATCCAAAAATTAATAAAAACTTATTTTTTAGATTTTGGATCAAGTTAAAAGTTAAATTAATAAATAAATAAGAAAAAAATACTCAAATACTGATTTTAATCTGAAAAATAATTTTAATAAAAATAAATTAGGAAACAAACATCCCCTTCATTTATATGTTGAAAGCCTAGTGATGTAAATTTAAAAGCTTTCATTTTCTTGGTGATAAGATCTTCAAACCGATTGGTGCATTTTTTTTTCTTTAAACGAAAATTTTAGATCGTTCAGGGGCTCTCAACTTAAATCACCCGCATCAGTATTTCTAAAATAGTTAGAATATTTATTTTTAGAGCTTGATTCAGGAATTAAGGTAAAAAAAAATATTGTATTAGTTTCCCTATTTTAAAGATCAATTAATGATTGTGAATGGTGTTTGTTTAAGTCTAAAAATTTACTATTCATATACACCAACTAAAGTAATGTTATTTTATTCAATTTCATATTATTATATACTATAATATATTGTACATAGTATTTATGTTATATTATATTATATTATACTATGTAGCAATATACATAGCATTTATATTATATTATGCTATATCGTAATATAATATTAATATACATTAATATATACCAATATATTATATACAAATAATGAATATTATTATAGTATATGATAGGGATGTATATATACACACACACTATAATACTCTATAATTTTATATTTATAAAATATAATACTATATAATATACTATATATTAATATATAACAATCAATAATTAATTTTATTTACGTTTAAATTTAATAATACCATTTTATATATTATTTAATGAAGTAGTTAGAATAATAATAAAAAATTATAAATAACTATTATTATATTATTGTATACTATATTAATAGAGAATCTGTTGTATGTGTAATAAATAGAGATTCCGTAAAAGAAGATAAAAAAATAATTAAATTCATAAAATAAAAAATCTATTTAGAGAAACTTATATAAATATCCTTAATATATATATATATATTACAGATTATAAAGAGAACCTACAGTAATATTTATAGATAGATATATAGCACCTTGTATTACTTTTTGTTAAGAAAATGTTTAGGGTGAGTATATACTATCACATCCCCAAATTAGACAATGTTATGTCTCTTTGAAAACAAAAATAGTTATATTTATGGATTAGCCGATAAAATAGACTGCTTGTAGTGAAATATATCTTTATATATAAAAAAATCAAACATATGTCTTATGTGCATAAATTAACTCTATGATTGTTTCAATTCGATTCAACATTCAATAAAATCGATTCTCAACACGTCACGAAAAGCTAAATCAAAATCTTATCCCAAAAATTCTCTAATTTTATTTTAATTTAGTTCAACAACACTTATCACTTTTCTAATTAAAATTTAATTTATAATTAATCATGATTTGTAATAAAAGTAATTTATTTAGAGTTTTAAAATTTTAAACTTTTTGTTGTAATAAAATTTTATTAAAAAGTGTACTAAAATAATGATAACGAATATATATACAAATTATAAATACTTAAATAATTTAATTTTTAAAATTAATTTATACAAATATATATTTATAAAAAAAAGTTCGTACTTAACACGGGTAACAAAACTAGTTGCAATCTAAATTTTACTAGGAAAGTATTTTAATCCAATCTGCACATCTTTGCTATTGTACATGCTGTTATATGCGGACCTCATCTTTTACGAGAACAAATTTAAATTAGACTTAAATCAAAATTATAATTACATTTAATTATATAATCAATACAAAATTAAGCAATGACAATTAGATAATAATTACATATAAAATAATTAAACAATCAACCAATTACTTTTAAGTTACAGAGAAATTATATATAACATGCATAATCAATTAAGAAATGATCAAAACTAACTAACCACAATTTGATTCATCATAACTAAATTTATCTTAATTAAATTAATTATCACAAATTTACCAATACACAAGTCTTAATCGCTAATTATACACAATACAGACCGCTTTTAGATGGCTTATAATATTTTTGATAAAATAATCCATAACTGAAGAAAATCTTCACTCACTTCCGTTAACACATACACAAATACAACCAGAATGTAAATTAACTCAAATGGTTAGAAATGGTCCATTCTAATCTAACTAGTGGAATAATTAGTGTGATTTTAGTTTAAAGATTCTTGAACCGGTAGTGGTTTGGTATAATTTTGACTTTTACTATCAAATTATTAATATACCGAACCAAACTATACTTAACCGATACTTTAATTTATATAATAATTTCTATAATTTTAATTGATTTTATAGTTTATAAATACTTAATTTACTTTAGACTGATTTTAGTATCAACAAAATTTAATTGTTATAATATATTTATATATCATTTTATAGAAAGTGTTCTTTCAATATATATTATATTTTTTAATGGACTTTTGCGAAGCATGGATCGAACTTATTGGTGCAATTTTAGTTCAAAAATATCTTGACTCGGCACCGATTCAACACAATTTAAATATAAAATATTTTGTAATCTATTAAAAATCCGACCATATCATATTCGACACAGAATCGTAATATTACCATCTTATGATAACGCAAGACAAGAGAGAGAGAGTCCCCTAGCCCGAGGATTGAAAACTTTTCCCCACGTATATGTATTCCATAAAGAGCCAAACCATTTCCTACCCTTTAAAGTTGCAAACAAAATACTAGACAGAGAAGTTAGCCGATATATATGTAACAAAATATCTATATAGCTGGTTATTACAATATTATAATCAAGTGGGCATGCAATCATGGCTTCTTCTTCTTCTCATTCGTTTTCTTATTTTCCAAAACCCCATAAAAATCCACTAAATGCTGGTGATGATGATTATCAAGAAACTGAAAAAGAAAAAGTAGCATCATTATTGTTTTTAGAAGAAGAAGAAGAAGAAAGAGACTCTCTTCCTCTTGAGCTGAGTTTAGGAGGATGTTTTGGCTCAACTCCCAGTAAAAAATTAGTCACACCATCAACTCCATTTACATCAACAACAACTTCTTCTTACTCCTCATGTCAACCCAAAAAACAGCAAATGGAATTAGGTTTAGGTTTAGGGTTAGGGTTTGGGTGTAATGGAAGTAGTAGTAGTATCAAGAATTTTGTTCCACCTCCTCAAGATTTTTCAGTTCCATCTACTTCATCATCATCGTTACACATTGGAGCTGATCTTCGTCTTCACTATCCCTTCAGACCACAGTGTGGGTTGTGGTTCACCCTCAGATCGTCCCTCACTAGGTAATTAAAAAAATTTACATTTTTTGGTTTTTTCTTTACTTTAATTAGTTTAAATTAAATGTGACATTTGCAGAAATTGGATTTTTTTTTAATCTAAAAAATAACAGAACATTTTAGTGGTGGTCGATATAAGGGAAATTGGTAGTTCTTAGAGTGGTCTTTATATTTGATGTAATTTGCTTGTAATACATATATATAGATATGGTACAAACATGTAAGGCTATTTTGTGATGGAATTATTTTAGAAGTATTGGGGATATATATATAAAAGCCACAACCTCCAATATTTGAGAATATATGCAACCCCAAAAGCAATTTTAAAAAATGTCCTCTTTGGAATATATATTTCAATATATATACTTTTTTCTGGGTTAAAAGAATCACGGAATATAAATGTACATGCATTTTTTTTAAAATAAAAATAAAAAAAGGTGAGAAGAAATTGCAAAAAAGATTATAATATGATATTAGAAAAGATGATGAAAGTCGGAGTTACATAGCACTCGATAGAAAAAAGTAAACGACAAGACTCATCTAATAAGTTACGGAGTATTTATTTATTTATTAATATTCCTAAACTATTATCATGTTTAGATAACTTATCATGTTTTTTCTTCTTCTTCCTCCTTTTTTTTTTCTTTTGGTGTAAAAAATAGAGAAGGAGATAGGGTATCCAACTATATTCCATAATTATAAATAACGTTACTGCTAGATACACTTAAATAAATCTGTGTTTGACTTAGTAACATTGTGTGACATGATCGAGTGAATTTGAATTAGCTTCCAAAGCTAATGTATATATGCTATTCGTCTATACTTATGAATCATCTCTATATACAATTAAATTGTACTAAATTCATACTAGGATTTGTGCGAGACATATTTGGACTCTTGTTATTTAATAATTCCTCTAATTAATATTTAAATTAAGTAAAAGTGTATTTATAGTGTTATGATGATGGATGTACAATATATATACGATATATACATACATGCAGGGATGGAGAGGTGGGGCTGCCTCAAATACCAAAAACGTACATTAGAGTGAAGTAAGTGGTGCACGTTACAAATCATGCACGATCATGTCAAATGTCATTTACTACACCTTTTTTGCTCATGTCATTAGTAACAATCGACTTTGTACGATTAAAGGAAAATTTTTATAAATTAATACTTTTTGAATTAGAGAAATTTATTAATTTAGATAGATATTAATTTATTTATAAATTAATAATTTATTAATTTAAAGAGGTTTTCTTTTAATTCAATATATACATAAAATTCAATAATATATATTATAAAAATTAATTTATTGAAAGATTCATTTTAATAAGACACTAGAACTTCTAAGTGTAATGAGAAAAATTAAAGATAAAATTCACCTTTATGTGAATTTCAAAAAAAACAAACAATTGATTTATATTTCAGAGTATCTTAAATATATATGTAGTTTTAAGAAATTATTAATTTATAATATTGTTAGGACCATATTTTAGTACATGATTTTAAAAAAATTGTTATCTTATTAATTTATTAAAATTCTTCATTTTTTGAATTGGCTCAACTTGGGACTAGAATAAATTATTATTTTGAAGAGGTTATTAATTTATCGAATATTAATTTATAGATGTTTTGCGGTATTACTCAAAAAAAATAATTTTTGAATAAAATATTTATATTAATTTAAAATTAATAAAAGTAGTAATAAAATAAAATAATTGAAGTAAAATGATTGATATACATAAAGTGGATGTTCAAAAGTTAATTTGAATAAATTAAAAAATGAAATTTTATGTAAACAAGATGTTGCAAATTAATGACCAAAGAAAATATTGCAAATAGACTTAGAAAAATGAGTATTATACTATTTATTATTTCATCATGTTCATTTTTGTTTTTCCTTCATTTATTTTCTACATTTTAATGATGGCGTTTCAGTGAAATCATGAGTGCAAAAAAAAGTGCTGACGCTTTTCTTTTCTTTCTTTTTACTTTTTTGGACTGGTCTTCTCTTCATGTTTTGCTTTTGTAAAAATGTCCATTTCAAAAACTCAAAAGAGATGAGAAGGTGACAGTCTTCATGGTTAAGAGGTACCTAGTTACTAAGCTTGGTCTCTCCAACGAAGCTGAGGTACTATTTCTCTAACTCTCTCTCTCTCTCTCTATATATATATATACGTACAACAGCGTGTATGTGTATATATGCGTTACTTTTTCTTTGAGAATGATTAGTATCTGTCCCTATCACTGCATGCAGGAGTTTAGTGAGGTGACAAGATTTCTTTACGTAGCTCAGTTTAAGTTATTATTAGTCCTCTGTTATGTACTACAAATTAATCCATGCCTGTGACTGGGTGGATGAGTCATATGCATGCACTTATGCATGGGGAGCATGGTGGGGGTGGGGGATGGGGGAGGTAGGTGGGTGGGTGGGGGGTTATTATGAAAAATGATATTTCGACCTATTCATTTAATAAGTTAGGATAGCCTAATAACATTAACTCTTTCTTAATTTAAAGCAATGCATGCATTGAAAATATTAATTATTAATCATAAGTAATTTGCGAATCAAATAGACTGCTTTGTGTTTAATTTTCTCATCTTCTGTCTGATTTTCTCTAGGTTGCCTCGTATCTAGTCTCTTAGTATCAATTTATTCAATTTAAAAAATTAAATAATAAATCACTTATCAACTTTGAAATAAATGAACAGAAGATAAAGCGAAGAAATTAACTCAACCAAATTTTTGTTCTACTTAAATAATTTTGAGGGTGTACCTTGAGTACTCGACTCCTATAGTGTAGTAATACTGATCAAACCAAGATGTTATAATATTGTTTGGATTATCAAATCTTTCAGTTAGCTTTATTCTAAAATTTGATGTCGATCTAATCTTAAATATTTAAATAATTTTGGTTTCGAAAAAGCATTTTCACCATTTTTATAGCAAACAAAGCGGGATGATGTTTTTTAATATTTAATATTATTGTTATTGTTTCTATGATTTTGATCGTATTATTAATGTTAATAAAATCTCTAAAAAATTAGCTGAAATAAATGGATATCTATATCTGATAGTAATTGTATCTCTGAATTACGCAGTTGATAGCGTAAAAATTTGCAATGTATCGTTTTCATCAATTTTCGAGTCAGTGATTAGGTTTATTTTAGGCGTAGTAATTCTATATATAGATATAGATATGTCTAAAGCTAGCATATATAGCAGTGCATGCAAAATTAATGAGGAAAAGTCTTGGGAAGTTGGGGTACGTACTGATCCACTAGTTATCGTTAGCCAGAGAATGAGATATGATGAATTTTTTATTTTTATTTTTTGGGCAAAGGCAAGAAAATGATACTATTTTTATTTTCTTAGAGCACTAACAACAGTATTTTTAAAATTATTAAGATTTTTTTAAAAAATTTAAATTGAGGGGGGAGGGGGAGAGAGAGAGAGAGAGAGAGAGAGAGAGAGAGAGAGAGAGAGAGAGAGAGAGAGAGAGACTGTTGCATCAATAGCTTTACTGTTTTATTTTTATCATATCATAAATTAAAAAAAAAATTGTTATATTTTAAGAAACAAGATTTTATAAAAATTATACTTAGTTCCGTAAATAAGGATAAATTACCTTCTACTTTTATTGTTGAGGCCTAGCGTTCACACGAAAGATGCTATGCACCAAGAAATAATAAGCAAAGGACTATATATGTGTATATATATATATATATTTATTATTATTATTTTTTTTTTGTAATTTTGTTTTTTTATCAAATTATACATATAGAAGAATAATTTTTATAAAGATATATCAATAATTTCATATTATTCTTAACTTATTTTCTGCACAAGTTTCGTGGTGTATTATTCTTGACTTATTCTCTGCTCGGTCGAATTCTCGCATCGAATCGTTTTTGTATTGGCTAAGATATCTAATTTTCTAGGCTTGAAAATGATGACGTCGTCAATACGATAGCGTTAAAATTGGTTTCTCCTTGCGTGATTGTTTTTCGTTTGGAGAGTTGATAGAATGGATCGACTTCTTGAGCGATCTTTTCATCTTTTAACTCCACCTTCCTTTTCATTATTACCAATCTGTTGAAGTCTCATTAATTAATTACAAGATGCAAACAAGCTCAACTAAAATAGAATCCACTGAAAATCACCCAACCATTTGATATATCACGGAACCACTAAAAAATAATCAAACACCAAGAGAAATTTACAAATAGAAAAAATTAACTTATACCACCAGTAAAATAGCAGGTACGCAAGAAATAACAAAATAATAAAACATCGATAAATGTGAGATCTGTAAAACCTCTAATATCAAATTAATTTCACAACTTAAAACCGATATTCTTGGAACCATACAACAAAAAATTACAGCAACGATTCTGGACACTTTAAACAATTAGAAGAGCAAGCTAACGAATTCGTTGTGAAAAATAGGAAAAGAATTCGTTGTGAAATACTAAAATGAATAGAACCAAGAATATTCCAAAACAAGAAAATAATTACTACACAAATAATTAGAAATGAAAGTATAATGAGATAGAGAGAGAGAGAGACAGAGAGAGAGTAGTAGAATTTGATGATAACGAAGATGGGTGAGGGAGAGAGATGGAGATGTGTGGAGAAGAATCTGGACTTCTACAGAATGGGGGTGTTTAAAATGAATGTGGTGGGGTAGGTTCTGGGGTTGGAATTTTCGAGTAAAGGTCGGCTGGGGTGGGTAGGGATGGTGAAGGGGGTGGGGGACATGGGATAGTGCAATGTAGTGGTAAATCATTTTTTTGAACAAAAATTACTTCAAAATTGATAAAGGTGAATTAATTTTAAGCTAACAAAATTAATTTAGTATTACATTAAATGATAATTGCACTGACCTAATATTTAAATTTAAAAACTGAAAATAAGTTTTCATAAATTAAATTTGATTGACCATTATATTCTACAAAAACATATAAAATTCTAGTTTAGCTAAAAAAATTATGGATGACAAATAAAAAGTATTAACTACCAAAATATAAAAATAGATAAATTCATCTACAAGAACGTCTCAAAAAATATACTGCATCTTATATTAATTATAAATATACATAGTAATAAACGATAATTATGATTAGAACAGAAAAAACAATCGGCATACTTTAAAATTACGAGAAAATGCTTATAACAATTTACACAGGCAAGCAATTCAGTTTTACGTAATGGATTTAAATTTAAATTATTTTAAACATAATAATAATTTATATATCAAATAAAAAATGTTCGTAGCACAGACAACTACGCTAGTATATTATAATATACTAGTCCAATAACCCCCATACACGGGATTTGTGAGTGCTGGTAATATTGTTTTGTTTTGTTTTGTTTGTAATGTTTACTTGTATAACGTAGATAATGTGATATATGTGAGAATCTTCATTATTTGAGGTGTTGAATTTTTTTAATGTATTATTCATAGATAGTTATATAAATATATGTTAGTAATTTTTCAACCAAGACACATTATTATGCTAAGTTTTCAACACGAGTTGTTTTGTTAGGGGCGATTCTTTTCAATCATATTGTAAGTTTATATTTTATTTTTTCTCAAATTTATGATATTAAATAGAAAATATATATTTTTAAACTAGTTAAATATTTATGTTATAATAATTTTATAAAAACAAAAGACTAGATGGTTAATATTAGACTATTTATATATTAGATTATCCACATATATATTAATATTTTTTGAAAATTTGTTAACAATATTTAATATGTAGTTCTTCAATGTACTTTGTTTCATTAGATGGTACTATAATTTTATTTATTATGATTAATTATATATAAAATTAATTATGAATAAAAAAATTTCATGTAAAAAAATTTATTTATTTTATGTTTAGATTTGTGGAGGGTTTTATTGTTAAGGATGTCCTCAGTTTCTAATTTTTTTTTCCTTTTAAATTATATTAGTTGATTTTTTCATTTTAATTATAAAAGATTCCTAAGTAAATTATAAAGTCAACTACTAAAATTAAAAAATTTAATTGAAAGGACACCTAGGTAAATTAAAATTAATTATTTAAAATAAAAAATAATTAAATAGATGCATATAATTCGGTCGAGTCAACATGCTCAGTGAGTGTACTGAGTCAACTCATCGAATTACTAACCAATTAAAAATGAACAAAACACGAGTTCTCAAATAATATATATTGATTGATTGATTTATAATCAACTCCATACATAATTTCTTTATGTTTCACTTTTATTAATAAATTATTATAACCACGCACAATTAATAAAAAAAATTGAAGATAATATTATCTTATTTATGTTTATTTTTAAATTATTTTATTCATAAGTTTTATGTTACGGTGTATATCTCTTATCGATCTGTGTTTGATGTATTAATAATTGTCATATATTATCTCAATTATTTGAGTCTTATTCATTAAACTCTTATCAGAGTATTTGATAATTATACTTAAATTACCATTTAGACACGAATTTCTTTTCTCTAATTTGAGTTGTTCTAATTATTATTTTGTTACATGAATTAGAGTTTTATGATATATTGAACTTATATTATATTATAGATAAATTTATATTTATTTTGTTATCTTCTATCTAATAAATAAAAAAAGATAAAGCAAAAGGTTATAACTAAATTAATTGATTCTCTTCATTTTTTGGGTGGACGTGTGTAAGTTATTTATAAAAATTAAGTTAATTCATGTGACTATTAATAAAAACAGACACTTATTTTTCATGCTCTCATAAGATATATTTGGATATTGTAGTTTCAATTATATTATAATATTAGCTTTAATAAAATTTAAGACATTTAATATTCCAAACCTAGCTAAATCAAAATCATATACAATTGATTATACAATTATTGTTAAATTAAGTAACTATAATCAAATTAAATATAATATAATCAAACAATCATCTAATTATTATAATTTAAACTATAGATTAATTATAAACTCTATATAACATACACCATTGTAATACTTCTAATAAACCGGAGTACATACAAATACACCGGTGCTATTAATCATTGATTCAAAATAATCTAATTAATCAATCATAATTGATTTATTATAATCAAATCTACAAATTAAATAATTTAGATCAAATCAATGACCACAAATCAATTCTTTACTGCTAGATTTTGATTGTTGAATTTGTATCTCTCAATGCATCTGCAAATGTGTGACTTGCAAATACTATTGACAGATTGATATATTATGCATGGGACAAAGGTTGTTGAATTTACAGACTCTAAAGCACGTACAAGACGCCATCTGGTTGCCGAAATTGATGGAATCCGTTAATTCAAGGGCAATATTCATTCCAATTTCAGATTCCACTTCTTTCATTATGTCCTTAGATTATGGAAGACGATATATGCTTTCCCAATTTCAAATATAATTTGTAAACAATATATATATATATATATATATATATTATTTGATGTTGGAGTAATTTTCGAATCCAGTTTATTTATTTTTCTTTTTATAAATTGAATTATGCTTATACTAATTCTTTCTCTGTTACATTAAATTATGATAACAATTCTAAATTTACATTTTTGGCTTAAAAATGTATCTTTATTATTAGTTTAAAATTATTGATACGATAATCTCTATATTAAATTTTATAATCTTTTAAATTTAAGCTCAAATAATTGAAATATAAATTTAGAAGAGAGATATATTCCAACTCTAATACCTACATTACGGACTTGGCGATCTCCATTGCACTATTTCCCAATTTTCTCTCGATGTATATTGTAATTTTAAATATAATTCTCTTAATGTTATATGATGGATAGAACATGAAAAGAATAACGTATACCAAATTTTTTATAATTTAGTAATATAATTTATCTGTTCTAAATTTATAAATACATTTTTAAAATGACGATTCTTAAAGATAATTTTTATATTTTAAATATATCCATGTTGTTGTATTATTTGAAATAATAATAATGCTAGCAATGGTACAAGCCACAAAGTAGTGGAGATAATTGAATTAGCTAGTAGGAGTAGTGAAATAGTATAATAACATTTAATAACATAAATGTATCTAAAATTTTGAAATGTAGAGAGCAAATTTTTTAATTTTTGTAATTGAAGAACTATTAAATCTAACCCTTTGAACCGTTAAAACTATTTGAATAACGCAATATTCAAATAGTCAGTACACAACTTATGACAATGGTCATTTCTATTACCAAGTCAGATCCATTACAAAAATTATATTTAACTAAACAATAATCCTCATCCTCATCAATGTTCATGTAATGTTCAGTAAACATTGCATCGCTTTATCATGATTTCTCGTCATGGTCGGTATTTTTTTAAGAAATGGCACAGTTTCTAAGTTTCTTTTTTGTTTGACATTGCTCGATGCCGCTCTTCATTCTCACTTGCTTTCTCTCAGACCCTTTTGTTTGTGAATAATTTGGTGAAAAAATATCTTCACATTCTTCGTCCTCCGCAACATCTTCATTCTCGTCTTTTACTCTACTTTCTCCTCCCACTTCATTGCCATTAAATTAATCGATCACAACCTTCTCTTTCATTGAAGCATGCATATATGATGTATATGATTCTGGTGTTGAGGCTGAAGCTGCAATTGAATTATTAACTCTATTCAAATGATTATACTCCATTGTCATTAATGCATCACAATCATCTTCAACATTAGGACATATATAGACTGGATCACTTTTAATTTTATTTGCATCTCTCGTCCACCTGACACATATCATTGAGTTTGAAATTTCATTAATGTTGTGGCAAAGTCATGTACCTAAAATTTGTTTACAAATCATAACACTGTATTGAAAATATTGACAACTACAATTTATTCCACCGACTTCAGAGTTCAAGATCAAAAACTAGTATCGCATCTCTTTTGGAATCTCTTCATCATAGACATTAAACACCTTAGCACCCATGAGTTCACACTCAAGTTCAAGATGACAACAAGTAAATTTTTGTGCTAAGGATAATTCAACAAAGAATTCATAGAAGATCTTCTTTATGTACAATAGTGCAGCGTATTTTTCAATTAAAAATTGTTCACAAATTTATCGATCGATGAACTATTATATAATCCGATTTCCTCTCCATCAAGTACTGTCTCTCAATATCCTTGAGAGAATTTATCATAAACTTCTTCAAATTGGTGCAATCATTTACAAATCTATCAAAATAGATGTTCATTGATTTGTTCGTACCCGTTGTGATCATCCCTACATCGAAATGTCATTTGGTATAGGTCACAATCTACTTCTCTTTTACGTCATAAAGATATTGAAGTCATTCGTGATGGTGCAAGTTCTAAACATTCATCAAATTTTCGCACTACTCCTCAAATTCTACAGATGTTACTGAATAAATGTACATGTTGGGATTAAAGATAAAGTAAAATATTAAATAAGAACAAGTTTGTACTTATTCAATAATAATAGTAACTACATATTCATTTAATAAGTGGTTTACATGTCAAAGTCCTATTTGAATGTTTCATATTTAAAATATAAATGATGAAACTTTTCCAGAATCTTGTTGCTAACATGTCATGTACATAACAATGTCTAGTTGAAGGCAACACTTTAACAATGACACTGTTCATTGCTTTGTCTTAATTTGTTATTATAGTTAGTGGAATTTTCTATTCCATAGCCTCAAGTCAATTCTTCAACACTCAAACAAACGCATTCTCCTATTCATCTTTTAAAAGAGCAAAAACTATATAAGATAAACTGACAATGATGATTCATACCCGTAATGGGTACAAATGACATTGCACACCTATTATTTCTATACGCCGCATCAATAGTAACAATATCTCCAAAATTTTTATAACAAATAATAGAACGAGAACTTACCCACATAATACAAGCAATACGATTATCTTTGTCTGTTTTTATATTGTAGTAGAAATTCCATGGATTTTTAGACTTCATTTTCTTCAACAGAGTCAATGCATCTTGAGCATCGTTTGAATCAAATGCCTTTTCTTAACTTGCGCACAACATTTCAAATATTGTTGACACAAAATTACACCTGATATAACATTACTCATTGTACTCAAAACATTCATAATCATAGTTGATAGTATATTTGAATGGTTTAGAATATTAATTAATTATGTGTATGTATCAGATGCAATTATATATTTTTATACGTTGTCATAAGATCTATTTTACTGGTAGTGACTGAATTATGATTATTATTTAACTCTACTACACTCATATGCTAATTGTCAATGTTGGAGTTATAAACATTAAACATCTTAGTTTTGCATATTCTGCATTCATTGATATCTCGTTTCCTTCGTACAATACGAAATTCTTCTATCATTATTTTGAATATTGCCTATCTGTGTATTAGAACGACCTTCTTTCCTATAAGCATACAATCTATGAAATAACTTTTTTTGAGCTAAAATGTTTCCTACTGATTATGATTTTAACTTTAAATTCATTTTTATGTGCATATGCATTGTAAAAAAATTTTTGCTTTTAATAAACTAACAACTATTTGACCAGGTTACGATATAATCACAACATTAGAAGTATTATCATCATTTTTGTTATTATAATCATCAATCACATCAAAATCTAAATTAATGTCCGAATCAGATCCGAAATCAGAATCAGAGGTAACAGAATACTCAGATATTTTGACTTGCTCACATTTGATTGCTTGCATTGAAATTCTCTGGTTGTAAAGATCTTCTGGTGGGAACTCTTCAATGGAATTGGTAGGAGGAGGCGGTGGCTGTGTTTATGAGATAAAAAGAGCTAATGAATTGTTTTGCACTTTGTTATTTTTGTTGTGGACCAATGTGACTGGACTGTGGGACCATGAAATTCTGCCAGAACTCTTTACCCCGCCGCCTCAAGTTCTAGCCGAATGTTTTTTTTTTTTCTTTTCTTTAACTGATTCATCAAAATCGTCTCAATTATTTGTTTTATTTTTGGTTAGTCACAACCGTTTTATTAATCTTTTTTATTTTTTATCTTAAGAAATATCCACGACCGTCGATTTGACTTTGATACTAAAGATGAGGACTTTCTGCCTGAATTTGAGTATTTCCACATAAAATAACGGCGGAAACTTTTGTGTTTTTTTTTTTTAAAATTATCTAGGTTATCAGATTGTATGATTAATAATAGTAAATATGTTAGATGGAATAGTGCTTATAATGCGATCGATATATCTAATATATATATATATAGGCACATGCACACACAAGTATTATTATTTAAATTCAAATTAAATAAACAACAATATTTAAAGTATAATTTGGATAAAAAGTTTTAGTTTTTAGACAACATTTTAAAAGAAGAATTAAGTAACCCGCGAATGTTGAAATACAATTGAATTTATAAGATATTACATACTCCCTTTGTCCCGGAAAATTGTAACACTTTTTTTAATACTACGGATATATTTGAAGGCGCATAAAATATTTATTTAGATATTTGATTTTTAAGATATTTAAATTACAACTTAATGCATAATATTTTTATATACGAAATATTTAAAAATCGTACAAAAATGAGATATTTAGATAAAATTTGTGTCGCACACTGGAAAAAAATGTTGTAATTTTTATGAGACATAGAGAGTATGTGAATAACATTA
Organism: Centella asiatica; assembly: GCA_014636745.2. Taxonomy (NCBI): domain Eukaryota; kingdom Viridiplantae; phylum Streptophyta; class Magnoliopsida; order Apiales; family Apiaceae; genus Centella; species Centella asiatica. The sequence goes on from CM025786.1 coordinate 11,231,361, forward strand.
ATTGTCCAATTTTAAAATAGTTAATTGATACTATTTTTTGTTTCAAAATTACATATACATTTTACCATTTTAGGTCAAACAACGATATATTAAACTTTAAATTAATATTAATATTTAATTAATTTTTGTTGAAACAATTATAAAATCTTATGAAAATTTATGGTAACATAATTTAAATTTAAATTTAAATTTTTTTCTAACATTCAATAATTTGATGTACAATTCGCCGTTGCGTAAGCAGAGGGAATAACAAAGTGACACGCGCACTCACGCGGCTGGAGTAGCCGAGTAGAAGGGAAAAAAGAATGTCGTCGTAGTACTAGGACTGCTGATGTTATTGATGAGCTATGTCAAATTTAATTAATTTATTTTTTTCATTTATTTTTTTATATTATTTTCTTATAAAATCTTATATGTTAACCTCTCTAACTTTTTTTTTTCACTCACTCATAAAAGAATTATTTTTCGTACATTTTTAACATGTGACACTTCTTTTAAAAATATTAGTTAATGAGATTAATCTGTTTTATCCCAGCGATATTTTGATGTCTATTGTGACAATTCATTCTTTAAATAATTATGACAAACTATGAGGATGTTTGAGAACAACTTATTATTTATTTTCTTATAAGTAATAGTACAAGTTAAAATTAAATGGATATAAGTAGCTACTTATAAGAAAAAGTGTTTGGCAAAAAATTGTCTTATAAATTAAAACAATTAGAAGTTTATTTGGCTATTATTAAATTATAAGTCATACTTAAACTTTAAAATTACCAAAAAAGAACATGACGTGAAAACAAATAATAAAAATATTTCAACAATTAAACATTAGATCAAAATTTATTAAAACATACCAAACACGATCAGTAAGCTAGATTCGTGTCATTCCAATCCATAATCAACACTTGACAAATTACAATATTGTTTTAATTTAGCTCAATGCAGTTAAGAAATATTAGAGATATCAGCAGCAATAGTATCTCTAATAGTATGCATCAATAAACCATTCAATATTATTATTGTATATAGACATCCTTATTTATAATATATAAAGTTGATATTACTAACCACCAATTGGATATGGAAAATTTAATTCCTCCATTCGAAGTGCTTGTGTGAATATTCGACTATCATGAGCACTATCATCCCACTCAGGCCATACAAATGTGAAACACGTATTAAAATCACATATCCGTTATATTATGTGTCGGAATACATTTCCTCCCAATAAATGGAATCTCTTCACCTTTTGCAAGTCGAACTTTTACGTGTGTGCCATCAATTGCTCCAATACAATTTTGAAATAAAACAAACACAAATTGAGTGATACAATTAACTCTTGATTAATGTATCTAAAATTAAACAAAATATTGCCTGAAAAAATGGAAGGTACTTCTCCTTTTGCGGTACATGGTACTGTGCTACATTATTGTAATTAACATCGCGTCTAATAATATAAGTAGACGTATGTAAAACTGCTCTGTTCTCTTTTCTAACCTCATTTATGCATAATCTAACAAAAGCTCTATGAGCTTCATCATCCCAATTTGCAGAACCACCGGTTTCTCCTTCACACTTTTGCTTCCCCATCCTCGCCATTCCCTTTCCCTTATCGAAAGTTTTCCTGATCAGTATATATTTTCATTTTTCATCTAAAAGTTTAGAAACTTTAATTAATTTACATCAAAAATAATTTTTGACAGCCCAATAATACATGAAAGCACACCTATATACATGATTATTTTTTAAAGATCACAACCACCACAAATCTTATAGATAACCATCATTTTTAGCTATAAATTTCACAAATTTTCGTAGGAAAAATGAAAACTACATAAATTTTACTCTCAATTTTTTAAAACTGTACTCAAAACTCAAAAAAAAAAAAAAAAATCGTAGATGCTACGATTAAAATTATAGATGCACATCTGAAACATATCAAAGAAACCATCAAAATTAATAAATTCCAGCCTATTCTTATTTTTCAGACTCTCATATGAAGAAAATTTGGTTAGTCAACCCCTATTTATTTATATTTGTTAAAATATTTATACCTGAAATATTTAATTGAAATTGATAATATAATATAATTTTTGCTTAATATGTTATAAAAAGGCTTAAAATAAAATCTAACTTGTTAGGCGGATTTAAGCAAGTTTACCCGACTCCCTTGCTGAGTGAGCAACCTAGTATAAATCCCTTAAGCAATGATTCGTTAACCAAGGTATCTCACTTTAAGCAAAGTTCAGGACTTCACCAAAATTGGTTTACTTTTTGGAAGATAAAAATGTGATTTTTGGATACTTGCTTAAGACAATCGTTAACCTTTTAAATGATCAATACAAGATAAAATAACGGTTAGTAAGGACAATTTTTCAACCGCTCTAAAAGTACAACTCTCCAATAGCTATAAAGTACAACTCTCCAACAAATTTATTTTCAAATTAACGACGATCATATTTTTGGAGGAGTTATAAATATCAGAATTTGTAACTAATGAATTACCAAAAAATCGCTCTGACAATCTGACACTTTAAACTTTCTACAGAACATGAAATTCACAAATTTAAACATACTGCTGATTATCTACTGAACAAGGAGACTATTTAAAATCAGCAAACAAGAATTTTACATCATTTTGAAGGTCTAAGTGACTTAACTTGAGTAAAGTTCAGAGTAACCTGGTGTATTCTAGACTAAGTGTCCTTGTGTAACTAGTTCTGCGTGAACTTTCTGGTGAGTGTTTACTAAGTGTCTTTCTGTAATTATTTCTGTGTGAACTTTCTAGTGATTGCTTTCTCTTAACAAGATGAGTAGAAAAGACATCGTTGAATCACTATAAAAATATTCTCTCCTATCTTGCTTATTTTTATTTCCCGCTTATTTATTATCATTCTTAAATATTATTTGCTTAGTCTATTATACTATTCTTCGTTCCGTTGCATTCAAAATTTGTAAGTAAATTTTGATTAAACCATACTTAGCAACGAATACATGTTTAGGAAGAAAATTTTTTAAGTAAAGATAAAATTTTAAAAATTCTATTCAACCCCTTTTAATATTTTCACTTTGGAATCTAACAAAATCAAATGAATGATTGTCTTGCAAACAAATATGATAAAAATTATAGATACAAATCGAAAATTTACCTTCAAATCGTAGATTAATTGGCTGGAAACCGTTGAAGGTAGAGATGGTGAACTGCTGTGAAGGGAGAGAGTGACATGCTGCGAACGGAGTGGTCAAGGGCTGCTGCGAAGGGAGAGGGAGAGATCATTGAAGAGAGAGAAAGAGAGACGTTGCAACGTTATAGAAGAATCGTTCGAAGAAGAGGAGAGAACAATCGATCTTAGGCTTTGATGGGTATCAAAGTAATATTTGCTTTTCTTAAATGGTGTATATGTAATATTATTTGGTCCAACTTACTTCTTCCTCGTTTTTTTGTTTTTTTTTTTAAATAAGCAAAGAAAACTTATTTCTTCTTTTTTTTTTTAAATTTATTTATTTTACTGATAAACAAAGAAACAATATGTAAGAAAAACTTACTTCTTCTTCTTTTTTTAATTAATTAATTTATTTATTTTTTACTTATAAAACATCAAATTGAAGTAGGAACTAAAAGAAATATATAAGGTGTTCTCAAATATCCTCTATATAAGTTCTATCATATACTTAGTTGTCTATTATTTTTTCAACATGCATTAGTTATTATTGTCATTTGTTTCGATTTAAATTTTAAAAATTATAAATTTTTATAATATAAAATATACTACTATAATTTAAATTTTCTAACATTTAAAATCTACTATCTTGCACCAGAAAAGAAAATGGATAAGTCTACTATCGACCAATGCGACCAATGTGCGTTAGTCAGCGGCAAGATTTGACCGAGCTTTGACTTTTTATATTTCTTTTAGTTCCTAATTCGATTTGACTTCAATTTTCATGATTTTTGGGTATAATTACCCTTCTTTTTCCAATATAACTACAGCTGATTATGCCTAGGGTTTTATTAGGAGGTTGGTGAAAATTATTATTGATGTGATAGATGAAACCTAGAGATTTTACTCTTCTGGTTCTTTTACAATAGTTAAATATTTTTCTTGTAGACTCAATGTTGTTAATCATATATGTAATTGTGCGTTAAATGAATTAATTATACTGTGTCGAAAAATCTTAAGAAGGAAAACCTAAAATGACATTAAAAGTTCACGAGATAATATAATGCAATTGCTCATATTAGGAAGAGAAATGAAAATGGTGTTTATAAATCTCCAACAAGAAGAAAGGATGGTGGGGTGAAATCAGATAGTCGGTTCTAATCTATACAATTTAGACAAATTAATGGTTAATAAGTTCTTATTTAAATTAAATTACTTTTTTGTTCTTCAGTATTAGACAACGTATACTCTTTATCTCATTTTCTCAAAACATTTCACTATTTATTAATTTTCTTAATATATTTCACTTTTGTGAAATCATTATTGGCAACAGTAACTTATCAAAAATTTCAGTATATCCGATTTTATTACAGTATAATTGAACATATAGTCGCTATTATTGTCATTATTAATAATAGTGAATATGTTCAAAATTTTTATTAAGTCATTAGTATCGATATTGATTCGGTAAAAATATAAAAAATCGAGAAAGTCAAAAAATAATGAAACATTACTAGAAAATTAGATGAATAGTAAGGCAGAACAAGAAATGAACCATCGAGTCCGGCTTCGGGCGGGTGGAGGGAGATAAATCTCTAAAGAGAAGAAAGATGGATGGGTGGGGTGGGGTGGGGGGGGGGGGGGGGGGGGGGGAGTTGGGCAGTGGGGCTTGTGGAACCAAGGATGGAGAAGTTGGGCGTGCTTGGTGAATTGAGTAGATAATAATCAAATGAAGTGAAGACTGAAAAACAGAAATAGCTTTAAAGTGGGGTCAGCAGAACGCCAAAATTAATGGGCGGTGGACATACATTCCACTTTCACCTTCATCTCCTAGCATCATTGCAAGCCTTGCCTTCTAATTGTGGACCAGAAAAGGGCAAGCTTTATAAACAAAAACAGAAAATAGACGCTGTTTCATTTATATTTATATATATATACACAACTCACACACACACACACAATTAAATTAATGTTATCCACATACTCGCAAACAATTAAGTCTTGTGACAAATTTAAAATTCAGTATATTGAAAGAACACAGAGAGCAGACAAACAACAAGAACCAGAACAAACAAAAGCAAACAACTGATATTTTTTATATTGTATATAAATTATTATATATAGGTATCATACTTATTAAAAATTAAACCCTAACTGGGAGGCAGCAAGCCAGCAACTCCATCAGGACCATCATCTTAGATGTTGGGACTTTCATCTCTTTTTCATATATAAAATCTCTCATCAACTTTTTCCCATTCATTTCAAGATCTCCTTCTCTCTGTTTCTCACGTTCCCTTTTTAATTTATACCCACATTGTGCATTTTAGTAGAGCTTCAAGTTTGTAGAATATGCAGCAAGGGATTCAATCTTCATATAGTTCTGCTTCAATTTGTACTGGGTCATAATCAAGTTTGTAGAATATGCAAGGTGATTTTTTATTTTAAATATTTTTTTTTCTCTTGTTCTTATTTATCAGCCTCATATTTTGAATTAATTTTTATGGGTTGGAAAGGAAATAGCCAGTGCATTATAGTGTTTGGGACTTTTACTCTTATACCGGTGTTTCTTGTATCTACTAGAAACCATATGTTCAGGTAATAGTTAATAGATGCTTTAAAAATTCAGTTGCAGGAAATATCTGTTTTTGTGTAGACTTTGAATTTTTGAAAGGTGCAAGTAGTAGTTACCTTCTTCAGCATAAAACATGTGCGTTTCTATTTTCTGGTCACTAATTTGTTAGCAATTACTTCATGTTCATTGTTTACACTTTGAGTCAAATTTATCAAGAGAGAATGGAGTAGTGTTCAGTTAGATACTGAAGATAGTAAGTTTTTAGTAACCTTCTTATAAAACGCAGATTCCTCTTGTGATGAAATGGAATACTGGAAATTTAACACCCATTAGAATAACATTCAAGCATTTTCTTCCCTTTCAGTAAAAGGAAAAATTACAACATTATTAAATCCCTTGATTCATCTGTTCTGTGACTTCAGTTATTTTTCTAGCCTAAAACAAAAGGGGCGTCTAGGTGCTAAACAATTTTAGTTTTTATGTGCTTATTTAGTGTTACAAAGTGAGAATTTAACAGCCCTAGACAATTTTAGTTTTTATGTGCTTATTTAGTGTTACAAAGTGAGAATTTAACAGTATGAGCTGTCTCTTGATCTTCCAAAGTTACAAGTTTGTCAAAATTTGGACTTCCAGAAATAGAAGCAGCTTCTCAATGCCTCTCTGACTCTTCTATGATAAGTATGGTTGCATATTAGACACCTTGCCAAGAATCAAGCAGAACAGTAAAAAAGCTCATATCACTGTCTGTAATGATGCCCATGATTCAAATAATCATGCAAGTTTTATATGTTTAATGTATTTGTTATTTCCGAATTCTACTGTAAACTAAAACGTTATATTTAACGATTCATTTTGTACTGGATGCATGTACAAAGCTAATGGTTGAGCTTTCTCCTTGTTATTAGTTTTCGTTGATAATAGTGAAAGAAATTCCTTTTACAATGTGAAAATCAATAAATTTCTCAGATTCATAGTCAAAGCTCAAAAATCTGTAAGTACGGCATATGGTTAGATGCCCATTTTCCCAGTCCATGCTTTTCTTATTCATGCTTCGTCCACTCTTATGTGTTCTACATTCCTCTCTAACATACTTTTCCCATTTGATAAATGTCAATGCTTGCCATCTGAACTTGACATGTTAGTGAATACTGAATAGTATCAGCTGAAAATTCAATTTTCATAAATATTAGATGCCAAAGCTTATCGTGTTATATAATTCAATATAGGATCTCTAAAAGAAATTCAATTTTTTATTCATCAGGTCGTCTGCAAAATGATTTGGAGACATCCTCTTGGCCAAGTCTGGATAGAAGCTTCAGGAAGTCTAGATCTGGTTTGTATTTTTATTTAATTGAGTTGTAAATGGCAGACATACATTAAGATATTTAATTCCTTGATATTTATTTTCGTAATGTATACCTATAAATAGTGATAATATATTAGTACTTAATTCAGATCTCCACCTATATTAGCTTGGTAACAAAGAGCATTAGTTTCTTCAACAAACTATTGCGTGTATCACCTTCCACTAAAGACATTATTAATCCTTTTGGCTGAAGTTTTGTCCTTCACGGGACTACACTAGATGACTACATTAGATGGAAACATAACAAGAAATCCCTTGGCACGTGAATGCCAGAGTCATGCAAACTCTGGGTTGTGCAAGATGCATTATGATTGCAAGGATAGGTGTTAGGTAGATGACCTAACGTAGATAATTGATTTCACTACATCTGATATTCTTACCACAAAATGCTACATCTGAGCTCAGATGCATTGTTGCAGTGTATTGGGAGTACCCTACAAAAGCCTTAAACACTCTCATGTTTTAGACAAGCAAGCCACACTAATTTTGACCTAAAAGAGACTCGGTATAGGGTCAATAAGCTGGTTTGTCCCATGCCTAATGTAATCCAAAAAATTGTCACAGAAATATTCCTCTAAGAACATAGCTAAATGAGAATTTATATTCCAAAATCAGTTCCCATGTGATTATAGTTTTAACCTAAATAAGGTTATAAATTTTGTGCGCCCTCAAAGATTTCCCTTTTATCTTGTGGACATGTAGTTATAGTCGTGGATAATGACGTCACTTCTGACAAAATAAGTAAATAAAAATAACGGTTATAAGGATTTCACTAACTGGATCTCGTTGCAGTTTGAAATCCTAGTGGAGAGGGTACATTATCATCTCAATGATGGTTACAGAACTGCCAAAGTGTATTTTAATGGCATGGTTCCATCATAAGAAGGGGTAGCTTATTAGAGTCACTATCTTTCTAATGCCAAAGGATTCCTGTGTAAATCCATCCTTGGGCTTGCCAAATAAACGGTTTTCCTGAGTACATTGATGCAATGCCCTTCATACCTCCATGACTTCCAAGTAAAAAAATAAACAAAATAGGATTGGTGAGAGATCAATACTTGAAGCATATGAAGTGAAGAGAAGGAAAAAACAGAAGAATTAGAATTAGTGAATGGTGTTATGGACATTCTCTTTTAGCTCCTTAGGGTTGAGAACTTGAGGGATTATTCATCACAGGTTCACATTTCCTTCTTGTTCTAGTGATGGGGCCATTTCTTGCAAGGAAGTTTTTGTGCATATGCTCAACAGTTAAGGAATTTGAGGAGTGTTGCTTTCCTTTAAAACTCTGTTCAGGTTGGTGATTGATGTAGGGAAAATTATTTTGTTATCAGGTGCAAGGTTGAGAGGCCGAAGCCTTTGGCTCGTACACAATGGCATAGGTTCAGTAGCTAGCCAACTACCTGTCTTGGCTTTCCCATTTGTAGCATGGTAGACATACTCATGTAAAGGAGGTACTTCGATTGTGATGAGTATTCTCTTAACCTTTCCTACACACTTCTTACCCTTATTGAAGTAAGCCGACTTGATTGAGGAAAAGAAACTAAATTGGGAATGATTATCTTGTGATCTGGTAATGAGAGGGTGTGTATCATTTGGGCTGTGGTAGAGAATCTGCTCTACAATCTAGAGTGATGGTATATGAGATTTGATATTTTAGTCAAAAAAATTTGCATTTGTAGCTAGGGCATTGCAAAGGACAAGAACGATAGGCTGTGGAAGATGATGGTACTATCAGATTCTGTAAGATGAAGCCCCACAGCAGCAGTAGCTTCTCTGTCCAGTGTTGTTATTGGAGTTAAAGGAAAAGCGATAGAGTTTCAAGGAGCTGTATAAGAACTTTGAGGTTTCATATTGAGAGTGGTGTTGTTGGCATAAAAGCTCAGCTTTCTGCTTCCAGGAGGTTGTGAAATTTTTGGTTCATCTACTTCTCTTCACACTGCTCATATTAAGATGCCAAGAGGTTCCTTATGGGTGTTTCTCTAAGTACTCCCATTCCAAATTAATTGTCATGATATGACTTTTTATGGCCAAATTGACATGCTTTTGACTTTAAAGTTACACTTATTATTATTTTTCTTTCTATCTACTGAACTTGCTGCGAACAGCAACAAGAATCATCAAAGGCGTCCACTAAAGTTACACTTAAATAATTACAGTTACAAAAATAACTCTTATGCTCTACTTGGTTACTCGTTGGAATGGGAATGTGAATGGAATGAAATTAAAGATGAAAAAGCAAATGGTGAAAGAGAAGGATAACAAAAAATTGAGGGAGCTTAGAATGAAATCATGGTGGAGTGTTACAATGGACAATACCACCTAGAAAGCAAAGAATAGTTGTTCCAACACATCACATTTTTTCATTCCTCTTTTTTTTACCACAACTTTTTTTTTTAAAATTCATTACATTCTCATTCTAACGAGTAACCAAGCGCTCCATTATAGTAAATTACTTGAACTCCTTTGTGATTATAGTTTTGTTACCTATGTATTATAAAATAGAAGGAAATTAAAGTTTAAAAAAATTTCAATTTGATCAGAAGGTCAATTCATGATAATTAATCTGGAATACAGGTAATATGTATTTATTAAACTCAGAAGTGTTCCATAACAAGTTGGCTCAGCTTGTAACCTTGCTTCAGATTTTCTTAAGGTAGTTATTCATTGCAGTTATCTCATGTTGTTATTAGTCGTAAATGACATTTCCAAAACATTTACTAGTGAGTTGTGATAATACCTTTCTAATGAACAAAGTTAAGCATAAAAACTTGAGTTTGATATTTTTGGGTAGCCTTAACAGAACAAGTTAAATATTTCTCTTTTCTGTTCTAACTTTTACCTTTTTACTTTTACTAAGGTGATTTTTGTCAATGTCTTCCCGACTTGTAGTTTGAATCATAATGTCAGTGTTTATGAGCTTTATGACTATATATGAGGTATATGACTCTCTCCCAAACTTTACATCTGAAACAACATGAGAAATCCGTGGCCTCTTTAGATCAGCTATGCAGCTCATTTTTTACTTTGATCTGCTAACCTCTTATTACCACTATTAGATATTGCTGCTGGATAAAAATTCCTTAATAAGTAGGAATATCTTAAAATATAAAGTAATCAAAATAAATTGTGTGATGCATAACCGATAAAATGCTATAGAAGCTGTTACTCTGTTTTCATAATTGCTGGTTACAATTATCAAACTGCATACACTACCATCAATTTTTCCATCTTCAGGATCCAGTTTTCTCTTGAATTGATGTGTATCCCATATTCCCATCTCTCCATAAGGATCATCAACCTTTTTGGGTTTTGTAGTAGCACATATTTTAAGAAGGGATGTAAATATATTATATTTGTACAAGATTGAGTATATTTTGACCCGCTTCTAGAAATCTGTTAAACTGAATCCCCAAAAAGGATGACAGTCATTGCAGGACAGTTGTTATAATGTCATTATTTGTATTTTCTTCTTTCAAACTAGTGTCATAATGAATCATGTCAAATACAATGGGATGCAGGTCTGTCTAATAAAGCCTCCAGCATATCAAATTCTAGCAAGTACACTCCTACATCAAAAGGGGTGTTTAAATCCTTGAAGGATTATGCAAGGAAAGCTACTGACCTTGATTTGTTTATAGAAATTCTTGATGATTGGGTTCTGGAGAATTTGCTTGCAGATTCTACAAATGGGGAACAGTCTTTCGGATCTCCCTTCCTTATCGATGAATTGCATACCCTTGACTTTGCATTGGAGGGGTTCTTATTTCAGCAGCTATTTCGGATGCCTTGCTCACCTTACGATTCTGATAACCTGAAAGAGGACGAGTACCTCGCACTGGAAGATTTCCTTCACACTATTGCAGATGGTTTGTGGCGTACATTCTGGCATAAAAGTGGACCATTGCCTTATTTTGTATCCTGTCCTCGTCACCCTTGGTCAAAGTTTTATACTGTTGAAAAAGCAATATCAAGGGGAAGAGTTGGAGCACTCAGTGGTGCAGCTTTGGTATCAAAAACGGGGAGTAATCTTCGTGTTCAGTGGGATGAAGTGGTTGTGTTTGCTTTGTTCAAACGAGATATTCTGATGGAGAAGGATTTAAAATTTTCATCTTCATCCATCTGTGAGGCTCTCTTCTATGGTGTTCAGATACTTCTTTCCAGGAGTTTAAGCAAGTGCAGTTCTGTCTGCAGCAATTCAGTTTTTATATTAGTTGTTGACTCTAAGTTTGGAGGTGTAGTAAAACTGGATGGTGACCTTGCTAAACTTGAACTTAACCCTGCTAACCCATACCAATCCATTGTAGACTGGATCAAGTGTCATGCAGATATACATGTTTCCCCAGTAGACCGAGTATGGAACAAGCTAGGGAATGCAAATTGGAGGGATTTAGGAACTCTACAATTAATAATGGGAACTTTTTACTCCATCATCCAGAGTAGTGGACCACCAAGAAAGTCAATTGCATCACTTGCATCGCAGCACAGCTTTCGGCTTCAGAAGCGTAGGGTAGAGTGCCGCCTCTTTGAGGATGAAAATGCACTAGTTCCCTTTGAATATGCCAGTCATGAAAATGGAGAAATTACAGAATTTGACCATAGTGATAATTCATATTTTGAGAAGAACGCATCACGACTGAAACCTAAGCAAGGTGAGATACTGCTTCTGGAAGATCAGGACCAGGGGCAGAAATGTTATCAAATATGTGAGTCTTTGGTTGGAGGGAACTGTTGTTCCCACAGTGCTGTTGCTTTAGATTGCCCCATCGAACTGCTGACTTTATATGTGGGTGTTCATCCATCTCGGCTAGAGCCATCTCTGGAGGACATGAGTCTCTGGTATCTGGTACAGAGGCAAAGTAAAGTGTTAAACATATTCAAGGATAAAGGAATTTCCAGCAGATATTTACCAGAAATACTTGCATGTGGAAGAGTTCTGCATTCTGGTCCTTGTAACAAACAAAGTCCGAAGGGACTTTGTGATCATCCATGGTGTGGAACACCAATTCTTGTGACTTGTCCATTTGGAGAGTCACTTTCTTCAATTGTATCTCATGATGGCCCTTTATCCTCTGAGGAGGCAATTCGTTGCTGCAGAGACTGTCTATCAGCTTTGAGAAGTGCAAAAATGGCAAATGTGCAGCATGGCAATATCTGTCCAGAGAACATTATACGTGTCGTTGAAACCGAAGGAGAAAGAGACGGTTGCTTGTATGTTCTTGTCTCGTGGGGCCGTGCAGTTTTGGAAGATAGAGACAGCCCAGCCATAAATTTGCAGTTCTCGTCAGCTCATGCACTTCAGCATGGCAAACTTTGCCCCTCATCTGATGCAGAAAGCCTCGTCTACCTCCTGTACTTTGTTTGTGGAGGAACAATGCAGCAACAAGATTCTATTGAATCTGCATTGCAGTGGAGGCAGAAATGCTGGGCAAAACGCTTCATTCAGCAACACTTAAGTGAAATGTCTGCTCTTCTCAAGGCATTCGTTGATTATATAGACAGCCTTTGCGGTACACCATATCCAGTTGATTACGATATTTGGATAAAGAGAATGAGTAAGGCCGTCGATAGCGCATCAGATAGAGGGAAAAGGATTGAAGAAGTATTGAGAGCAACTGATATTGGTGAGTCTTCTGGTACCTCTAAAGGGGAAAATTCTTTTAGAATATCAGAACAGGACTAAGTTCTCCATTGACCTACGAAAAATAGGGAGATAATGACACAAAAGGAACACATTGTTCTCCTTTATAACATTTAGTTTTGGGCTGGAATTTGGTTTGTGCATGTTATGACAAAAGATGGTAGAAAATTTGACGTTTTAATTGTTGGCCTCTTGGCTTCCTCGTGCCTACATTTGAATTGGTTTTCTAACTTCTAAGCATCGTTGATGTAAGCAAGCCATGTAATTGGGAACAGTTGCTGATTTTTGAGATGGATTAGATGTAAATTGATTTCCTTCTATTGTAAGGGAAATAAGTTTTTCTTTCCCCTTTTCTCACATTGCAAGCGTTATCAAAGCATTAAGCGACTAGCTTACTAGCACGCATAAGTGTGTTAATGAGTATTAAAGATTAAATAGTGGATGTGAGATACTTCACAATTGTTGACTTGAGTGGAAGAAAGAAACTCAGTTCCTTAACCTTGAGAAAGTCGAGTATTGAACTCGAGTGCTATTAAATAGAGAAGGCGATTTTAAGAAACCGGAGCTTGGTTGCTGAATACCTGGAGACAGGAGGAACTTCTCATTTTTTTTCCTTTTTTGGGTACTAGTAAGAAATGTTAGGTCATTTGGTCATACGAAATGGAGTGATATAAGAATGGAACCAAGTAAATGATAAGAAAAATGGTGATGGACGACAAAGATTACAAATTACAAAGAAAGTATAGAAATTGAAAAATAATAAATTGTGTATAAAATTTTAGTTGTGATATAATAAATGAGTTTCATCTAAGAGTGTGAGTTTAAAATTACATATAATTATGTTAGAAGGAATGAAGTAAGAAATGAATATTATACAAATGATCTAACAAATAATATAAAATTTATTTTATCATTTCATTCCATCGATCCAAACGCATTCTTAAAGTTCCGAGCTTTATTTAAGAACTTGTCACATCATATAGTATACATACGGTTATTTTCATTAAAAAGAAAAAATTAATAAGAATCAACTTATTAGATAAAAGCCAATGGGAATGGAGTAAAAGAAAATGAGTCAGGTTGAATTCAAAATATTCCAAAAATAAGAATCAACTGGTTATTCAGTCTTTCAATTAAAAATATATGGAACGAAAACAATACATATAGCCATTTCATGTATAGCCACTTTGTATTTGCAGTGATTGTGTTGAAACAAGTTGGATATATTATAAAGAGAGCACGTAACACTCCTTATTCTTGTTCCAACATGCCACTTTACAAATGAAAAACCAAATATGGAAATTGTAACCATCCTTATTACATTTCTAACATCTAATACAGACAGATAAGACTTGAGCCAAGTCCCACAAACAAAAATCAAATTCAGAATACGCTGGAGACAACATTTGTAGGGCTTTCATACTTATAATGTACTGATTATATCAAATTGTGGTATCCGAGTCCAAGCAAATTATGAAACTTGACGAACTGGAGCATACAAATAGTCTTCCCATTTCTACAGTTCTAGTGGAGAGCTTTCACTTTTGACAAGCTAAAATCCTAATCTCAAAATTTCTTCTCTTCCATAATTTAAAATTTTGTCAAATTTGCTGTCCGATACATCCAAGTACCACCATTTCAGTAGGTTCTGACCTGATTACAAAACGATAAAACAGTGTGTAAAATAAATATGTTAAGCTTCAGCTGAAGAAAGCTGCTTCTCGCCACACAACATATTGAAATTAAATTTAAAAAATACTTCTGATTTATTGTTTGCCAAAGCAATGGGAAAGGAATCACGCAACCCCATACTTGGTTTATAATAGAGACCAAAACCATCTTTGAGCCTGACTAGGATCTTTCTTTTAATTCCTTACTAGTTCTCTTTTCTTTCCTCCAGGAATGAAATGGGTTTGGGGTAAGGGATCGAAGTCACGCGGCACTGGGAGTGCAAGTGGTGAGCTAGCGCTCATCTGTGCCCGAATAGGATCTCATTTCATCTCCTCTATGTGTTTCTAAGGAAGTTATCCAGTATCTGCTCATGTGAAGCAATTTAAAACTGAAATTTAGTAAGAGCGTTTCATGGTAATGGAAAATGTGAGCACAACCTTACCCTCCTAATAAGAGACCGACTTAGCTAAGAGCCTTGCAGAACTTTGGTAAGTGTATCCTGCAGTAACACGACCGAATCTACTGCAGACTTTGCCAGCCAACTGATTCCCACTTTAAGCCGGTGCTCATCAGTTGGTAATCTATACAGATAAGCTAGTTTCCTTGCTGCAACAAAATGCACAGAAGAATCTAGTGAATAACCTAAAATTATTTTACTTGAGCTCTTTTTTCTGCATTATCATTAACTTTCCAGATAGTTTAAAATGGCAGAAACCTTGAAGGAATAATCTCAAGGTTTTTGGTTCAAAATTTTCTTTCCTTTAGAAAAGAAGGTAAAGTGAATTTTACCAGCATGGCCAATAGGACCTTCAAAAGTTAGCCCCTCGATGAAAGTTGGTGAGATAGCAGCATCATTTCTCCCAAGAACCATCATCTCACCCAAATTCTGGAACCTGCAAGCACATATCAGTCGTCAACTTTTGACATTTATTACTTTGCATGACTTTTAACACATGAGCGATAAAACTCCTTTTAAGCAAATTTAGAATGAAAAAAGAGAGAGAAAATAGAGTTCAAATATAGTAAAGTACAATCCAGGATTTTACAGAGTAGACAAAAAAATGTAAGAAATGTCGGAACTCAATAATTGAAGTGAGCATTAATCATGTCATGGTTAAATAATCAAATGTCTTACTCGGGTAGAAGATGTACGGAACTCAAAAATTCACAATTGAGTAACTCCATGGGTTTGCCTCGAACTATGCAATAGCAATTGTACATGGCAAATATTTGAGTACATGATGAGATTGAAGCTGAAATTTCAAGTATTGGTGATTTCAACTTTCAATCCGCATAAGGGGTTTAGAGTTTTGATGATGATAATAGTTTTTTGGGTATTATTGGTGGAAGTGTTTATGCTAGTGGCAGGCCAACGAGATTAAGAAGAAAGAAGAAATACTGTATCTGGATATTTGCAAAATACCCTCCTTCCAAAAGCCATTGAATTGAGGATTTAGTGGAATGAATCCTACAGACATGTCAGGTTGTCAGATTAAGGCTTTGGATAGCTTCTGTTCAACAACTTGTGTTATGAGTAGTTACAGGCTTTCAGCTTCTAAAACAAGAAATGAAGGATGTTTTGTAGTACATGCTAGCAACATAGAACTAATATTAGCCAATTAGGATTTCCATTGGATTAGACAAAATCATGGGGTTGCTTGGATGAAATTTTCTTTTAACTCAGTAAATCTGTAAGCTTTTGTGTTTCAGTGACCAAGATATATATTTTATTCAATTCGAAAGTTCAAAGAGGACTAAGCTAGTGGTGAAGGCTGCTGTAAACCTGCTAACTTTCTCTCTTCTTACCAACTGTAGCTTTTGATCAGCCCCCTCTACCTCCATGACCACTTACCAGCATCGGCTGGGGCAAACGAGGTGCAGGTTAAAAGTCAAGCATAAGAGAGAAATACATCAGTGCTAAGATGATGAGAGGAAAGAAATCAGCATGTTTTTGACAAATATTTCTTTACAGTTGTCTCTCAAATGTTTAATTTTTGCTTATCCAGTAAGAGGCATTAAGAGGACAAGAAAATTTTGACAAACAAGTAAACTACTTCTGCCTCGTAAGAGAAGAGTCTCCTCCATTAAGAGATAAGAGAGATCCAGATGCAAACAAACTCTATTAGCATACTGTTTTAGAAGCTGCAAACACACGGGGATACACAGACAGGATTATGAGTGTACAAACACAAACAGAGCCACACAAATTTAAGAACAGCACCATACTACACATCCAACAGTGTACTTAAATAATAATGTCATACAGTACCCAGGTAACACATGAAACAATCTGTTCATATAAACACTAATAAATCTATTTAATTTTTCTTTTATGATTATTTCTCAATTATTTATTTTATCTTCCATGGATTTGACAACCGCCTCAACAAGTTTGGGCTAAAGGCATCGTCGATGTTGTTGTATGTTTTGCTCACATATATAAATGCTCGACACGACATTCTAGTCTAGCAATTGATTTACCACTTCAGATCCACAAGGGAAGCAACCAATACACAACAGCACTTTATGTTATTGCTCCTCCGACCCACAAAGAAAACCCATTAACAATTTTGCCAAATCTGTGGACATATTTCTGTTCCATGTTTACCTTTTAAGCTTTTAGATAGAACTGGTGTCAGTAATCAGTTAAAACTTAAAACATCAACTTTGAAGACGTTAATCATTTAATTCTAGAACCAATAAAAGTGGGGTCTCTTATGGAACAAACTTTTGAGCAAATTATTACTTTCATTTCTTCAGAAGTACAGTTCATATACATTTATATGAGAAGTGGGTGTAATTCCAACCTGAATGGCAGTAAAGGTCGATCATTTATTGCAGCCCATAGATTCCAACCAGCAAAATCTGCTTGCTGAAAAGCAACCTGGCAGCATTTGACAAATTCCATTGCAAATATCAGCTAAAGTTATTTGCCCCATAACATTGGCTCATAGAACTAAAATACAGAACCTGTGCCGTGGCTGGAAGCAACTTCCCTTTAGAGTCTCTCATTGCAGAAGAGTCACCAACTGCAAATATGCGTGGGTGTCCCTTCACACGGAGGGTTTCATCAGTTTCTGCTTGTCCCCTACCATTAAGAGGAAGGTCATAGGGTTCGAGTTGAGGAAGCAGAGATTTAGACCCAACAGTCCATAAAACTATATCTGCTTCCAGTAATTGACTTTCTTGGCCTTTTTCCGTAGGCTGCAATTCAAGAATTAGTTTATCAGGGTCACAAGCTGCCTGAATGTTGCCAACTTCTTCACCACCTGTCTGCTCGCCTGAACGTCCTAACTCACTAGCTTGTCGTATACAGTTAACAAAGTAACCCTGTAGAAGTTGAACCTTCCTAGACAAGAGAACCTGGAAAAAAAGATTACGGATGTGAGATAAGTGAATGGTGCAGCCAAATTGTAATAGTCTACATTTTTCCATATGGAGACAACAGGAGGGATGTTATTAGGTTCCCAGATGCCTTAGGCGCTGAACTAATGGAATTAAGCTAAGCAATAGCTTATAATTATTTTCAAATAAAGAAAATAGAAAATAGGACAACATAAGATGACATGATAAATTCAAAAAAGGAATATTGCAAAAGAACATAACAAATGTCTATAGAGAAGGCTTTCCACATATGATGAAGCTCAGAATCAGTAACAATTTGTATATAAACTACAATCACTAGGTACCTGACATAACCCTTTTGGAAAGAAATAACCTTTAAAAAACAAGAATACTGAACACCATCCATAAACACACACATATCACATCAAAAAGAAAAAATAATAATAACAAAAACTAGCTCAATTATGCCTGCAGAAATTATGGAGGAAAAGACATTCAAGATTTGATTAGGAAAAGGAGAAAGTGTTCTTGTTCCGGAAGAACAACGTAAGATAAAGAATAGAGTCAAATAGAATTGACGAGGTGGATGAAATATACAGCTTAGAACAACAATTACACATCATTCTGGTTGAGAACAGTTCTAGGCACATGATGGACATATGCATCTGCACATTTCAGTCATATGAGTATGTAGCAAAACCAACCCACTCTAAACACTAAAGCACAACCTTGAACATGCACAGAAAATCGAAAATCTATAACAAATGATACTAGGGATAATTATCGGTCGGTCTACTGTAAAATCCAAAATTTCCTAAAATTTTATTCCCTACAAGTGTGTTTTTGTAGATATAGTAACTTACAATAGTAGCTTACAAATAGTAATTCACAAAATACATTGAAAACATATTGAAAACTTACTAAAAATAGTAACTTGGAAATAGTAACTTACGGGAAAAAAAAATACATTTATGCGGAATTATTTTAAAACACGGGAGTTCTAGGGAATTTCAGACTTTGTATTGTATCGGCCCAAGATTTGCCCATAATACTATATAGCTAACTCAATCATGCCCATGGAAATTAGACACTATTCTGGATTTGATTAGGATACCGATTAAGGAAGACTCTTGTGGAGGAAGAGTAATGTTAGATACAGAACAGAGAAAAAAACTTTTTTTAGAAGGAGGAAATATCACAACTTAGAACAAAAATTGAGCTAACTAGTAATATTTCAATCCAATACCTTTCAAAAATTAATAAAAATATATAGAAAAGAATAGGCAACAACAATTATGCACCTAGGTCATTCTCCATGCAATGAAGAAACCTTCTTGGTCCTAGATCTTCTTTTACAACATTAAGAATGATAATTATCAGTGTCTGAATTAGTAAAATGCTACTGTCCCAGTGAATCAAAATAAAAATCTCTCCGAATTCATCAGACAAGATTTCTTACTTTTAGGGCAGCGTCCCTGTTGCCAGCTGGGGCATCCGGTAAGATTGTATTCCCCATACTAATTGCTTTTACAACTCCATTATCTTGAAGTTTTTCTGATATTGTGGCCGCTAATTCAACACCAGAATAACCACATCCTACAACAGCAACATGAACCGGAGTGTTTTTACCAAAGTTCTTTCGCTCCAAAGTTTTCAACTTCTCACTAACCTTCTGCATCATGAAATTATTAAGTAAGAAGAAGTAACCATGTATATGGATTCTATATTTCACTCAATAAAATATCAGTGAAATCTAATTATCTTTTGTTTAAATACTGACACAAGCATCCTCCAAAGTTGAAAATGGTAGAGCAAATTCCGCGGCACCTGGTACAACATCGAGCTTGGATTCAGCTCCTAAAGCAAGCACCAACCTGGCTGCCAGATCCAAATATATAAATATTCTGGTCCACGGTTCACATAAAAAAAATTTGTAAATATATATATATATATATATCATATTGTTTATCAAAAAATAAAAAATAAAAGAATTACATGTATGATACTCTCTTACACAAGATAAACACACAGAACTATCTTTAGAGATACAAATGTTTGATGTCTCTTTTCTTTTATCCCTCCATACTTGAGAACACAACTAGATATGCATGTACTCTTGAATGTGTTGTTCAAGTGAGAAAAATGAGTAATCGAATACAATTTAGGTTAGTAGATCCATTTACACTAGAGAACACTAGAGCATATGGAACTCTAGAGATGCATAGTCCATTTACACTAAAGAAATATAGTAGAGTAAGTATATATGTGTAGGAGGACGGAGTCGAGGGGGAGCTTGAAAATAATATTAACTTTCAGAAGCAGAGAAAATGGACTTGTAAAAAAAATTTATCAATAAAATAATGTTAAACAACTTCTCCCTAAAGATCTACTTGATGTGTTATTTCAAATAAATGGAGGTCCTCCATAGAAAAATATTTGTATATGCATAAGTTTAACACCAAATTTCAAATAAATTATTTAAATTAAATTTAGTAAAGAAAATAATTTGAAACAAATAAAAAGAAAGCAAAGCAAAAATAAAAACAAATAACCATTAATAACTCAACCCGAACATATGAAAATGTGAAACGGAGACCTAATAGTAGGCAAAATAAACACTTCAGACTCTAAAGAGCTTGTTATTTTCCCTTAAGCTTCAAGTATAATATAAAAAAGTAATACAGTTGGGGTGTATGTGTTTCATGCTCAAGTGATCTCAGAATGATGCATAATTTTAACAGAAACTATGAACATATAGTTGTGAACTGACACTAAGTAGATCATTTTCCCCATCTCTTATATATATCGTTTTGCTAATACCAGGTCTGGCATACCTCAACAGGTAACTGTCTTTCCAAAAGTGACTGAATCAAAATATATCGGGTGTTAACAGAAAACTATTATAACCAAATGCTTATCTGTAGACTTCAAATAAGACTAATTTGTGGCCTATGAAGTAGTAATATGGACATTGAATGATGGTACAATGGAAAGCACATCCAAACAAGGAAAAAAATTATGGGGGAGAAGACAAAGACAACTTACTTTCCACTTCAAAAACATTAGGCTTTATATGGGAAGAACAGATAAATCTGATATCATGAGGGGGCAACGAAGGAGTTCAATGACAACTATCAATCGTACACATGTCGACCTTGTGATATTGTTAATGTTCCCTAGTTGAAAGCAAATGGTAAAATTTTTACAGTACCATAAAGTTTATAACATAGATTCTGTCAAAAATAAATTCCATATGGACACAAAAAAGACGTTTTAATTTCATTTTTACAAAGTTATGACCTAAAATTTGTTCGGAATAGTTCTTTTTTAGAAAACAAACAATAAAAATAATGCTACCACCATAGTGTGACATAAACATTGTGATTGGTCATGAGCAGAGTTATCACTTATGCAGAAATGCTGCATCCCAATTTAAAGAAGACCATAAAATTGTACCAGTCATATTCAACAAGAAGGCCACTTTCAAGATGGACAGTTCCTCCACAGCCAGATCCTCTAGGCCCATTCATTCCCCAGTTATCAGATGGATGTAGAAGTTTCACTCTATCTTGGAAAAACTGCACACTAGTGTTCGCTAGCAAGTCTGAGAAACGTGGCGCTATTTCCCATGAATCTACTTCTGCAATTTGTAAAATTTCTTAACAATGAACACTTGTACCACTATTGTTACAATTATGCATTATACTTAGAAGTCAATATTAAATGGAAGAACTCCACAAAAACATAATCACGTACCTCCACTAAGAAGCTCGTACAACATTGGCTTGAAGACAAAGCGTTCAGACTGGTCAACAAGCAGCACCTGCTCCCACCCCCCAGATGTTTATGGTGTCAGAATTCATTATATGATTCAGCCCATAAGAATTTGCTACTGACTTGCCAATCAAACTCCTGATCTAAAAGTTCGTGAGAACTGGCAATTAAATGGAGTATCCTACTATACGATCTTTTTAATTTTCGCCTATTCAATTATTCATTTATTTATTTTTCTAACTTTCATATAATTTCATGGAGGCTTATAAAGAAAATTCTTTAAAGTCTACAAAGCAATAGTATCCGAACATAGGGGAATATTTGATGATATTTTAATAATCAATGATTGCAAATGAACAAATCTTTGGAAAACAAAGGCTGTTGGTTAGAACCAAGTAGAGGAACAGAAAGGACGAGCAAAACTGCAGCACAAGGACGCCAACTTAGTTGATGAAGGAAATATATAGAGGACAGAAATAAGAAGATGAAAATGAGGATGATCAGGGATTAGACCTGACAAAACAAAGCCCAATCTGGCCCGCCCATAAATTTTTAAGTGTTTTGGGTCTTTGATTTGGGCCTCCTAAAAAACTGGGCCTTTTTAGTCCGACCCGTTTTAGCCTACCCAACCCGTTATATTAGATATCTATTATAAACTTAATTTATTTGTTTAGGATCAATGTCTAGCCTAATTTAGTTGTTTAAGTTACGTTCCATTTTTTTTTCTCTACCCCAAATTTTACTTTTGTTCAATGTTGGTGGATTAAATTGGTAAAAAATATTTTCTATTATTTTTTGAAGATTTTTAATATTTTATGTAGAAATATAATATGATGCTCAATCTATTAAAGTTTTAAATGTTGTACTTTTGTTTTGTTTTTAAATAGGTAAAAAGTTTGTAGTCTGCCCATTCCATTGATCCATGGACTTTGGCTTACAAAATGGGCTTTAAAAAAACTGAGCATTTTTATATTGGCCCATTTTAGCCCAGCCCACTTCTAGCAGAACCCATTTTAACCCAGCCCGTCCATTTTCTGGGTCTATCAGGGATAAAATATAAACATAAGTACAATTACAAATTGAACAAATCTTTGCAAAACAAAGGGTGTGCCTTCTTTGCAAAATGAACCACAATATATGCGTAGCACAAAGATTTATAATAATATAATAGCCCATTCACATGATTGAAATAAAACCCTAATATGATAGCATCCAAATCCAATAATATGTCAACTCCTAATAATATTCTATATACTTTATTGTGAAAGAATCCACTTAAACTAAATATGATAATACATTTGTCGTATATCTAAAAGATAATATATTATATTCGATATTTGATAACAGTGATTTCTTTTCCTTGTCTGCATAATTAGAAGAAATATTTTCATCAACACAAGGACCAGAGATCCTTGATTTGCAACAAAATTTTGATAATTGCTTCCTATAGGAAATGATTAATTGACTTCTTTAGTCCTAAACAACTAATACAACTAACAGTTCATTCTTCATTTGTGACTTACTAATATGCTGATATGCATCAGCAGTGGGGAACTGCGTAGGGTCAGAATTGAGGTTGAAGGATTTGGGAGAAGATTGAGAGAGAGAACGATCTTCAAGCACAAAGCTTCAATAATAATAATGTACTAATTTATAGATGAATAAATTAAAGATTACATCCCTTATATAGTTGACTTAAAACCTTAAAAGGCTAAAATTTAATGAGCAAGACACTCATTAAAAAAGGAAATAGAATCCTAATCATTAATAATGACCTTTTCAAATAAAAAAAATTCTAGAATGATCTAATATTATCTAGTATCTGGGCTTACTACTACTATAAATCCTATTTAGCCAAAAATAATATTGACCCAACCAAGTTGGGCGGGTTCTTCGGACTCTTCCTACATCAATCAGCCATGCCCAGTGACACTTGTAATTAGAGAAAACTAATTTGAATTGTTACGAAACAAGTTGTAAATAATGATATACTCAATATTTAGAGATTTGTTGAAGGAACTATCAGATTCGGCTAAATCATCACATTCATAAAGTTATCCTTCTCCTGAACAGCTTTGTACTTTTTAACCTTTTTTGGTGAATTTTGGAAGTGTGAATTCATGAGTTTGAAGAAGTATACGGGAATAAATACATCTTAAATATATGTAGTCAGAAAAAGTCAGATATATAAAGAGTACTTTAGATTTATGCTATATGGAGTTGATCCTAAAGACTGTTAAGTTTCAAAGTTTCCTAATGTTAATTTAGAGAAGAAAATATAATGAAAGAGAAACTAAAGGAGGGTGTGAATCGCTATCCAGCACATGAGAAGTCAATTAAACTCCGTCTAATAAGCCCAGAGGTAAAATAACTAAAGGTATAGGTTCTCCATTTGTTGATCAACAGATAATATTTAAATTGTACCTAAGATGACCACCTAACAGGAAAGCAATTTAGTCAAACAAAAATATAGAGAGGAAAAGAAAATCCACTTGATCAAGGATTACCTGAGGTTTTTTATCATCAGACCATACAAGTGATTCCAATCTCAGAGCAGTATACAAACCTCCAAATCCACCACCAAGTATGCACACCCTTGGCTTCTGAAGCAGAAATTAGATGTTGTAATGGTAAACGACATACATGAAAGTGTAAGCACAATGAATTTATTGCAGAGAAGAGTCCACTTCAGTCAAGGAATAGGAAAGGTGAGAGTGTGAGTAGTTCACAACTGATGCTTACTTTACGTATTTTAACTATAAGCGCATATGGCATTTGGTGGTTACAACAGTAAGGCATTTTAAGGATAGTTATTTCATAGATCTATGTTACTGAAATAGCAGAATTGCAATCACTATCCAAACATAATTTAAAGTGTGAAAAGGAATGCAATTACAAGTGTGGATAATGTTGATTGTCCATCAATGCCTTTAGTCAGTTAGCATCCGTGAAGGTTCTACACTTGTACTGTACATCCTTTGGCATATTATTATAATACTCATTGTTCTCATTGAAATTTAACAATATTTCAAATGGTTTTTCAAAATCAACTATTCTAAGAATTGTTTTTTATTCATTCTCCTTTGGCACAATATACCCCTCCGTCCGTCCAGATTTATTTGTCCCAATTGCATCAAATTGTCCAATCTTAAAATTAATAATTCATCAAAAGTTTTAAGGTACTTTCATAATTATGTGAATAATAATGTGCCTAATTTTGAAAAAACATAAAAAGATAATTTAATTTTAAAATAGTTAATTGGACCGTGAAAGTCAAAGTAAAAGCAGAGGAACGGAGTACTTATTAGAGTACATAATCACTTGCAATCAACTAGCTTCCTTTAGTTACCACTTATCAACCGGTACTAACCCAAGATTCAATACTATTTAGCCTCAATTGTTCCAATGTCTGACACATGCACCGCACCGGAACACCCCAAATATGAAAATGGAACTATTAGATGGTGTTTGGCAACAAATAGTAAGAAAGTTGACCGACTTATAAGTAATTATGAAAATAATGGTGCTTGAAACAGCTTATTGTTATTTTTAACTTACAAGTAAAATATAAGTTAAAACAAAGGCATGCAAAATCCTGCTTCTTGCTTGTGACCTAGGACTCATTTTAAAGTAAGTTTGACCAAATAAAATAGCTGTATCACTACCCCTCCCTCCTCCAACACTAATCCTTTTCATTAATGATATCTTATGTAATAATTTACAATTTACTTTTAACTAAAAAGTCATTTCATTATTAGGAAAAACATTGGCAATCAATTTTAACTTAATTTCTGACTTAGACGTACTTAAAAGTCACAGCTTAAAATGACTTAATTTTTATATACAATTTACTTATAAGTTAGACTTAAAATAATCACTTTCCAACACAGCCTTCTTAAAAATCAGTCCAACCAAACAAACCTTCTTATCAGGCCAAGCGAAATTGTTAGGCATGGTTTCATCTTCCGAGATTCCCAAATCCCCCCCATTCTTCGCTGTTTCACTAATCGAAGCTACACGAAACCCTTTCCTTCGAAACAAAAGCCTTGAATCAAATTTAGCAGAAGATGATGATGAACCCAGAAATAGCTTACTTCTCCTGTGATTTGCTCTTCCGACAATCCCGAAAGCTGCAACGATTTTGATAGATTATGGTTGATTCGATGATTAATTGGATGATTCAAAAGGAATAATAGTAATATTAGTTTGTATTGATTACGATGATGTAGAGAAGTAATTAAAGAAAGAGAATAAGAACTCACAGTTGAAAGATGCACAAGTATACGCCATTGGAGAGTGAAAGGAAGCAGCACCAACTTTTTTTGTTTGAAGAAGAAGATAGTGTAGGCACTTGTTTGTACTCGACACCGTTACGTGGTTCTTTTTGTTCCACGAAGACTACCCATATAAATCGGCTACTTAACGGGTTTATGGTCTTCCGACGAGGCCTCATCATCGATAAAATATCTAACCGTCCCCGAAAACCGAACCGATACCCTTCTCGTAAAACCGGTTTGAGTATTACATATAAAACTGGATGGATTGAGTATTTAACACTAAAAAATTCACTTAAATTTATGTGTAAAAAAATCAAGCCACAATTATTATGAATTAAAAGTAGTACTGAGAATCATATGCTGATGTAATTTATAGTATAATTAATAATACGGTATATGAACATATTAAAATATAAAAATGAAAGTAAGATATTTAGATCTAATTTTAACATGCCTTAACGTTTGTACCACAAATTTTAACAAGAACTGTTACGTTATTGTGAGATGCAGGCTGCAGGTAGTGTTAATTTTTGCATGATTATAGATGTTTATTATTTTTACACACTATTTTAATATTTTTTCATATATCGTATAGACTGAAACATAATGAGTGGCTATGTCACCGTGTTTTGGTATACAAGTAGCTATTTAATGGTATTTGGGCATACAATCTACTTGCACCCTAATGAAGAACTTTACCTGGAGCTCCTTTTTTTATGATTTTTTTCTGCAATTTCGTTTTGATCAAGAGAATAAAATGAAACGGAGAATAATTCAAAAATTAGAATAAATTTAGTAAAAGTAGTAATAGAAAAAGTGATTACGAAAAATAAAAGGGAAAATCACAATAAAAAAAATGTATCATTCACCCTCATTACTCATAAAATGAAATTATATATGAAAAAAATTGTTAATTTCAACATCATCTCTCATAAAAGTCATAAAATTTTGTTATATTCTACAATAATTACACGTGGATAAAATTCACTCTCTATTTATATTCCCTTAATCCAAACGCAGCCTAATAGCAAGTGATTACACCTACTGCCGGAATGGAAACCATCAAAGTAGTAACTACTTACAATTCATTTCCTTTTCTTTTTTCTCTCCTTTTCTCATGCACACACGACACGATTACTAGCCCGGAAGCCGAAAACAACATAATCTAAACCAACAATATTGGCACGCACATCAAAATAAACAACTCATTGTAAAAAGAAATACCCAAAGATGATGTAACAATGAAAGTGGCAATCATCTGCTATCATAAAGCTCATATACAAAGATCATAAGTCTCTTATGTAGCTTTATTTAGCAAAAGTTTTTCTAGCATACACAGAACTCATTTCTAACCATATGCCCTGTGTTGGAGAAGCATTTCTTTTAGTGAAAATATGATGCAGGCAATATCCTTTAGCTTTCCTGTGGGCAATGTTGAGACTAATGATTTCTGAAGTGCCATCCCTTAAAAAAACTGTACCAGTCACCACCATGGCCGCTGAATGAACCTCAAAAGCATAGCCATGGTCTAGGTTTTGATACTGAAAGAAGAAGGTCAACCCGTAGCTAGAAATGAAAATGTAGATATTCAGTATAGCCCGAAACAAAAATGTTCTTGGAATAAAGACCTTTTCTGTTATGTAGCTAATACACTAGATCAAGTTTTGCAGAGGTCGTGGAGTATGAGGAGATTTAGCCAAATAATAGAGAGATAAATTAACCACCATAAACATAACATGAGGACCTCAAAACTTGGAAGTTCCTGGCTTAGTGGAAGGAAGCAAGAATTTAAAACCCAAGAGCGCCAAAGGACACAGTTGCTTATCTATATTTCCATGCTGGCTGAACAGTGGCTAATATGATTAGAATTTCGACGGCAGTCAGAACCTGTACAAAGAGGAGAGGAAGGGAGCCTGCAACCATCTTTTATCTGCAACAGTAAAATGATCCGAATGTCCATCTTCCGTGTGAAAGCTACAAATCATCAACCATCAGATGTATCTGTTTCAAAATACATAGATTCCTCTTAGTTTGATAAGCAGCAACTTAACAATGGTTTTTTAAGTAATATCATGTGATATTCTGCCGTTGCACAATAGGAGTTCCATCTAACTTTGTTTTCAGCCAATTTATTTGCAAAATGACAAATTCAAACTATGATGTGAATGACAATATTTCACAAGTACAAAAATTTGTACTTAGCTACAGTTTAATTGTTTACGCCTATTGCACCAGTTGAAATAAAAAAATCTCACAAAAATCTGATTCTAGGATATTGCAAATTGATTAGGAAACAAAATTAAATCCATTGAAAAGAGTTCAGTTCTTACAAACAAAGACTCAATACTCAAGTAGGCTTCAAAAGTGGACACCAAAACATAAATATTACGAGATTAGAAGAGTTTACTTGTTACTAAAGTAGCCTAGCCTTGTTCTTCTTTAGATTCCTTGTTTCACTCTTGTAGTATCATAGATCATGTCAAGGCAGAGGAAATGAATGTATTTCCATACTGTATTCCAGATCAAATCAACAACATTAATTAATCCTAATTAATTATGATTAGCACTGATGAGGACTCTTGGGACTGTAATCATAAATGGGTAATTGATTAGCTGTAATTAAGATAACGGGCCTTCGCAACCTGAAACCTAAAAGACTTAAGGATAAATCAAGGTTCTAAAATTTCAATTGGATATTTAATGTAATAGACAGTACATAGATGACATGGGGGAAAAAGAATTCCATACTACCACATATCAACCGCCGTGACCACCCAAGGGAAAATAAAATCTTTAACGTTCTATTAAACAAAAAAAGTGCAGCCAAAAACCAGTTATGCTGTCATCACCTCCTCTTTGAAGACCAGTAACTATGTGCTGCCAAAAATACCTTTCTACGCTTTAACTCTGTCCAATAAACTATCTACAGCTCAGATGCTTAAAGTGTTGGAATGTATGTTCAAAATATAATAATAATAATAATTTGATAAATATTAATTATACTTTATTAATTAATATTATACGTGGAGAAAACGTCAAAGGTGTATGGGCCAATGTTGAACCCCTCATACCTAACATGATTTTATTATGATGTATCATCAAATTTGGAATGATACAACAAGTATCATCAAATTTGGAATGATACAACAAGTCATAAGAGGCATATCATCATAAAGTTATATCTTTCATTACTTTCAAATTTATTACTCCAAATTTCTAATCTGTCTCCCTATATTTCTCCACCTTCCCACTTGTTTCTCATCACATTGTTTGTCCATAGCACCTTAACACAGAGTAGGTAACTGGCGGAGGAGGGGAACATATCCCATGGGATTCATGTCTTTCATTGCCGGATTGTCTTGTAGTCATCTCTTTCTTTCCTCTTTCTACATCTAAAATATGTATATCAACTAATATTTTATCACATTTTTCACCAACCAATTTATTCAATTTCAAATCGAAAAATTCAAATAGATATCAGCTTCCACATCTATAAAAGGATGATGTGGGAATAAAAATTGTAATGCCCCTTACCTCGCAAGGTAATAACTTAGACACCATTCTATAATTTAAATATACTACCACATCAATCTTAAAGTATTCAATAAATTAGAATGTGATATAGAATGAAATTTAATACTCCCTCCGTCCCATAAAAAGTGTAACACTTTTTCTCAAGTGTGTGGTACGGATTTTAAGATACATCAAATTTATATTTAAATATATCATTTTTGAACGATTTTTAAATATTTCGTAAATTCAAATATTATACATTTAGTTGTATTTGAATTTTTTTAAAATTAAATATCTAAATAAATGTTTTATGCGTCTTAAAATTCATGTCGCACATCTTGAAAAAAGTGTTGCAATTTTTATGGGACGGAGGGAGTGTTAAGCATAATATAGGTGGAAAATAAAATATAACATATTCAAGAAAAACCTTTTCGACAATCTTCAAACTTTATAAGTTTTGGCATACGGTCCCCAAACTCTTTTTGCATCTTGTTTGGTACGCAAACTTTTTAAAACATGCGCAATCAGAAAATTTTGTCTATCGTTCATTAAATCTGACATAAAATACACTCGTGTTAGTTACATGTAATTTTTCGTCTTTATTTTCTTGGAAAACCCTCTCCGACTGTCCCTAACCAAATCAGCAAACTAATATAGTTCAAGAACAGTCAAAGATGAAAGTTACACATGACATAAACCGACTATTTCATTTTTTAAAACTTACTTGTGTGACTCGCATGACCGTATTTTTTGTCAGAATTAACAGGGGATTAACAATATTTTCCGATAGCACATGTTGTAAAAAGTTGTGCACCAAACAAGATGCAAAAAAAAAAAAAAATTTCGGGACCAAATGCGCAAAACTGATATAGTTCGGAAACCGTCAAATAAATTAAAAATAATTTACTTCACATTGCTTGGAAGGATGTGGAAGCTTCTTTCTGGTGGCCGACCATCTCTTCGCTTGGTTGGGTCTACATGGGTCACTTGGCATAATAGGAGATGCTAGGGAATGAAGACTGGGCAACTTTATTATTATTTAATGAACTGGATAAAATCAGCCGAATTAAACATATTATCTTAAGGACTTAAGCGCAAATAAAGAGGATGTGAGTCTTTGTTTGCAATTAATTATATCTTGAAGGACTATGTTGCAAGTACAAGAAAGATACTCTATAAATACCCCCTTCATTT
Source organism: Centella asiatica (assembly GCA_014636745.2). Taxonomy (NCBI): domain Eukaryota; kingdom Viridiplantae; phylum Streptophyta; class Magnoliopsida; order Apiales; family Apiaceae; genus Centella; species Centella asiatica. The sequence goes on from CM025786.1 coordinate 11,261,875, forward strand.
TCAGACCACTCTATATTCATCTTAAAGTACATAACAAAGTCCAGCCATCGAGGAGAGTAAGAAAGAAAACTCTTAGGTGTATAGGATTTGGTAACCGTTATTGTCACTACGCAGCAAGGCAAGTTCACTTTCTCTTCTTCCTAAGTCAGATTCTTATGTATGTACCTATATATCTTTATTTTGGAAACACGTATGTACTTGTATGTCTTGTATTGTATTTGGATAAACATGTAGGCGCGGTTTATCCTAACCATATAATATTACTAGTTCAGGAACATGTAGGCACTGCCTATTGCAACTATGTAAAATGCATAATGCATGTAGGCTCGGTCTATCATGAAATATAATACGTATACTTATAAGTTCGTTTAAATTCCTAAAACATTCAGGTCCTACATCATTTGTTACCAACTTGAGTAAAAAGATTCAATTGCTAGATCTAAGTAATGGCAAACAATGCAGAGATGCAACAGTCTCATATATTCATCTTTATTTCAGGCAATTTTAAAATTGTTCGAGTTGTAATCGTCAATTACTGATATTGGTAAATATGCCCCAAAGCAATTTGATAATTCAATTCATGATGATCATAGGTAGAAAGCTCATATTCTTCCATCATTGATAAATAATTTGTTGGACAATATTCAATGCAATTGCCACAAAGAATACAAAAATTCCAAAATCAATATTGTAATTAAGAAATCGGCTCTTTCGAATATCTGTTTCCAATTTTCAATCAACATCGGGTAGATCTATTGGACATACACAAACAGAGACTCCATTACAAATAATGAAGCCATTTTCTTGTATTTGTAAGCAAATAGGTGCATGCGCACACTTGCCCACACACTCGTGCACATACATATAGTTTCACAATAGTTCCTAATTAACAATCACAATGCCCAGCCCAAAGTGTTAGACGACCTGAAAGACAAATTACTGCTTTGGTAGTAGATTGATTTGTTATTGAACTTTGATAATTGTAAGATACCTCACTAGTTATTCTGAAAGTTGTTTATGGGGTTCTGCACCACTTTTTTAATATATGTGCCTTTTGAAACAAATTTCAAGTATAAACATATTGATAATCATGATGCTTGGTTTCAAATTGACTCCAGGCATGAACACTCTTTGTTTTAATATTGCTAAGAATACTCATATTTCTGGAAGTCTTACCTTTGTAATATTGTGTAGCAGCATAACTGAATGCATAGCCATATTAAACAACTAGAATAAGTATAGGAAAAGTAAGTATCACAATGCTTACAAACTACTAGCATTTCTACTTAGCAATGTATATGTTAATGTATGGGAAAGAAACAAGCATGACTTATAAAGTTACAAGCAATTAGCAATAATTCTTTAGGGGAAAAAACAGCTCTTGAGGGGAAAAAACAGACCTGATTAGGCAAGATAGAATATATCATCCGTCATCAGAATTATGTACTGCAAAATCCTCAAAGGGGCATTCGTGAAGTCCAATGGAGGTAACCTCAACTCCCTACTTCTACACTCCCCAGAAGAAGTTGCTCCACTAGACTGCCTGGAAAGAACACGAGATGAGTCCAATTTCCTAAATAAGTAAACAGAATTGGTACTCCAAATTGGCCTATCCCCAGAATCTGAAGAAGGGTTATACTTGGTCTTGAAAAGGGTCCAACCATGCCCAGCTAGAGACTTGGAAAAGCTATCCATCGAGCTGATTCGACTACCCGTCAGTCGAAGAACTAACGAAACAGAGCAACAATCCCAATTACTAGTTTGATTCCCAATTCTATCATCTGGATTGAGATTTGATTTTGAGAAAACCAGCTTGAAGAAGCCCTTGGAGAGGCTAACAAAGAAGCGTAAGTGAGATACTGATGATGTACAGAGGGAAGGAAATGGAATTGGAACAGAACCATCTGGCAATGACCATGATGACAATGAAGTGGATGGAAATGACATTGATGATGAAGGGGAAGAAGGAGAAGGGGATGAAGCGGATGATGATGGCCATGAGAAGATGATGTGAGAGAGAGATGGGTTGGGATAGAAATCCATACCAATGTCTCTTGCTAATGTGGCTAATCTGTATGTGTCGGTGATTAACTCTTTGGTGGGTGTGAAGATAAGTAATGGGGTTTTGGTCTGGAGTTCAGTAGTGGTGGTTGATTTACTTGGTTTGTGTTTGATTTGGGTATAATTATCATCATCATCTTCTTCTTCTTCTTCATCCTGATGATGATTTCTTGAGGTCAGAAGGAGAGGGTTGTTAATGGCGTCCCCTAAAACAAGAGAACGGACCAGCTTCAATGGCAGCATCTCTCTCTCTCTCTCTCTACTTTCTCTCTTTACCTGGTAAATAGGCAACTAGCCAAACAGACATCAGTCTGTTTAATTTTCCATAGAATTTATAATTTTATTACGTATTTGGCAAATGATCGAGCTAGCTATCACTAACTAATTTATTGAACTATCAAATACTACAAATAAAACCGAGTATTATGATAACATAATTTTCACTCTAATTATATTATTCCCTCATTTATAAAACTAATAATACGTTTTTACTTTTTAAGTTAAATTATGTATATTAAATTTTAAGATTAATATAATTTATAAAAATTTGACATATAAATTATGATGTGATTAAAATTTTTTATTATAAATTATAAGATTATTATAATTTTATCAACTAAAATTATTAGCTATAACAACAGGACGGATACGGAACGAGATAACCGTTTCTAAACTCTATCTTTTAAATATGTATAGTACTCCAAACTCATCATATTCTCTTAACATTTCTACCAAATTCGCTTCCGTCTCCGCCCTGTTACCTTGCTTAATTTTAAAATTTGATTTATTTCTTTTTTCTCTTTATTTTTTTTATATTTTTTCTTACAAATTTTTTTAAAATAATTAGAAAATATGTTTTATATATAAGCGAATCGGGAATCGGAGATAAATGGTGTGAGATGGTAAATCTCATATCATACCTTAATCCTATAAAGTTCAAATAATTGGATCTAAATAGGGTCCGAGTGGGCGAAATATTAACAAATTCGGGTAAAATTGTCATCCTTAAAAATTATTACTATTAATTTTAAAGTTTGATATATCGTCATTTGTCTAAAAAAGTTAAAACGTATTTTTAAGTTTGTAATAGTTCTCTTTAATATATTTTCTTTGTTTTAAATGTTATTTTTTTTCGTTTCACAAGAAAAAGTCATTTGAATTTTTAATAAATATTAATATTAATTATTTGCTCGAGAATTATATATATTCAAATAACAAAATTTTCTAATCAAATTTATTACAGGTCATCAACATCTCATAGTCACTTCTCTCTGTTCAAAGTCATAATTGAAAAAATAGACACATCATTCTTAGTGATGTTAAACCCATGCATTGCATCAATCACCTTTACTTTCATTCATCTCAATCCGGTATATATATCATGCTGGTAACCGATGTTATCAAAACGGATTAAAAAGACTAGTTTAACCGTCAATCGAACATTGATTCGATCGATTTGATTAAAATTAAGAATTTAAGAGAAAATCAGAAAAAAAATCGATTGAATCGGTGAATCGAAAAAAAATTAGATTTTCTCCTTTCATTCTTTAAACTGTTTCTTTTATCATTTTGTGAACCGATGAACAGATTTAATAAATTTTTAAAATATTTGATGAAATTATTTTGATTATTAAAAATTTAAAACTTATATTTGATGAATTTATAAGAATATTTATAATTTATATAATATTTTTTCTTAAAAAATAATAATCTAATTGAATTACTGATCGAATCCGTTAAACCATAAATAAGTAATTTCACTAATTAGATATATTCAATCCACGGTAACATTGGTGGTAACTCATACTCATCCAGAGGCACACTAAATCAACTGTAATAAAATGACCAAATATATCATTGCTGAAAAGTCACGCTTGACCTTATAAGCCAATCTACAAAACAGATAAAACTACCAGATATTTCGCCACCTATTTTCAATACCAACAACAAAAACATAATATAATAGGTCCATTAAACAGCAATCCAACACAAACTGTCATCCAATTTTCAATATCAAGAACAAAAACATAATATAGGCGGGCGAAATTCTTGTTTTTTAAGCTCAATGTGTTCGTATAACGAAATCTTGCTTTTTTAAAGTTTAATATCAAACGAAGAGCATTAAAGGGGATCCAGTTTGGAGAGTAATCAACATATAAAAAAGCAAGGAAGAGTACGAAGAGTACATTATATTTTTTACCAAAAAATAGTATTATTTAATAGATAGAGAGTAACACTGAATTTTAAAGATAATGTAAATTCATGTAAATAAAAAAAAAGATAGTATAAATTCACTATAAAATTGACTTGGATTTAAAAAAAGTTTGAGGTGAAAAAATAAAAATACTAAATAGATATTGGTTCATTTAGGATAATTTAATTTGAAATTTAGTGGGTTGAAGAAATTATTTGCATTCAAAGATTAAGGGAGACATTTATATACTTCTTCCGTTCCACAAAAAAAATAACATTTAGATTTTTGACAACTATTAATTTTGCATTCTTGACTAATAATTAAATATTGTTATAAATTTTTAGGTTATGACGAAATTTATAAATTTGTAATAAATTTTTTTTAATTTATCACAAAATTATAATAATAAAAAAAATATATATATATATATATATATAATTTTTTTTTTTTGAAATCGGAGGGAGTATTAAATAAAAAAAACACTTATGGTTGTGTATAAAATTAGGAAGATGTGCTATGTAAAAGTAGGAAGTGCAGTTGCTCCGGAGGTGACATTGTGATGCATATGTGCGCCCCCCAGTGGTCCAAAATGGCATAGAAACGGACACAATTATTTACATCAAGGCTAGCTGTCACTGTTTGTTTTTTAAGGCCCACAATTTGAATTCTCAAACTTATCGCCTTTGAAGCAAACCAAACAAACAGACAAAAACCTGATTTATTAACCAGAGAGACGAAACTAGCTTTTTCTGTGCAGGAGATGCGCCAATTGTCAAGACTTCAGAGTTCAGAGGTTGAGGGCGAGGGCGAGGAATGGGGTGGGGGTTAGGGCATTGGTTCTGTGTGTTACGCCTCCCTATTACAAAATAAATACACTCTTGTAAAAATAAAATTTAATCGCATCTCTTCTTCCTTGTACATGTCAAAGCTAAGATTTAGTGTAACATCTTTGGTCATAGGGTTGGGTTGACCCAATCGATGTACCCATGGAGTGGCTGATCTGGTTCGTTTCTCTTTAAATCTAGGTTTGTTAAATCTTATCTTGGCTCTTGATATTATGGGAGTTACAAATTATGCAGTAATGTTCATTATGACGATTAATTGTATAGGGGTTACAAATGATATGTTTGATATTATGGGAGTTACAAATTATGCAGTAATGTTCATTATGACGATTGATTGTATAGGGGTTACAAATGATATGTATATACATATATTATAAGTCTTCGACTTAAAATAGAGACAACTCAAAACACTAGTTGTCATTGAAGTTTTCTCAGGTGAACTTTTTTAGATGGTGAAAATCAATAGTCGGTATTCAAATTTGTAGTCCGGTGAATTGTTAAGTCTAAAGACATTTAAAGAAGCGTGAGCATACGCTTCATGAGGTAACATGATCTAATTTGGATTATATAAATTTTAATTCCGCACTATAATATACTTACGTTTATGTTCTATAACATCAAATGTTACACAACATGTAACAATAGAGTTGGTTTCGTGGGTTAGGGTAGGTGGTAGGCGTGGGGTTGAGATGTACGCGATCACTATTGTCATTAAGTTCACATATTTTAGAAACATATAATTCAGAACAGCAAAAATAACGTAATTTAGGGTTCATCCTAAAATGATATTTTTAAAAATATTTTTCACCCTAAAAAAAAAAGGTAATAACACAAATTTTTTCTTGAAAAATATCTTCTATAAAATAAATCGCAGCATAAGTTAAGAAAAAAAAGGGGGAAAAACTATAAAGTACTTTATTTTATTTTCTTTCTTACCATGAAATAAAATGATGGATGGCATTATAATAAATTAATAGCTTCGTAGCATGCCCGTGCAAGTACAAGTACCCTTTTTTTTTTTTTTGAAGTTTTATATAATTTTATTTGTTTGTTTAAAACATGTATTATAATTAAAAATAGTTATGTCAATATTTATGTTGATTAGAATTTGTTTTTCATATTTATGTTTTTTTTCCCGTGTAATTGCAGATTTATCATAAATAGTTTTGTTTAATAAATTTAGTTTTGTCCATGTATTTATTTTATGCATTTATGAAATTTTGTTTCATGCCATATCTTTAATTGTTGTAAAAGAAAACTTCGATTTTCTTCTTCCTTTAATGTTGGGCACATTTGTTAAATTATAATTTTTTTTATTTTCATCTTTGACTTTCGAATTAAGAGTTTTGTGATGGATAATTTTGTGTTTTGATTTTTTATTTTCATATTAGATGTCGAGGTGTGAAATTTTGTTTTTCATGAGGCTAGTGATTTGATGGATTAAATTTTTTCTTGTGAAGTTTGTAATTATGTCAGTGATTGTATGTTGAAAATGATTCGAGGTATTTGATGTTACATTAATATTTGTTATTACGAGGGTTTGAATTAATGACTTCTCCCTCTTGTCTCTTATCCAAAATTTAGCATACTAAAACTAGTGACCTAGCTCAAATTGAAACAATGTTAAAAGAAAAAGTAATAACAAAATTAAGTCATACACTGAGTGCATTTAATATAAAATGGTTGTGTCAGGTTTTATAGATTCATATTGAGGCATAGATGATTATATCACATGTAACTCCATCACAACACCGCAAAGTTTAGATTAATAAAATGTTTGCGGAAACCAAAACCAACCCACTGTTTCTCTACAAATGGGGTCAGAGATTTAGATACAGAGAACATCGACACAAAACCAGACAAAACTATACCATCCACGAAACCACTTCGTTTTTGCAACTTGCATATATACATATCTCAACAATTATGCACCTCGCATATCTCAACAATATGCAACTTGCAAATCTCACTCCATTTTTTCTGACATTATATCACTATAATAACATCCAGAACAGTCTCTGTTTCTTTCTCCTACCTGCGTATGTTCGATAAAATGTCTGTGCTTCCGGGCAGTGCCACCCTCATGACACAAGCCACCAGAAATGGCCAACAGGACACTGCTGATGCTTTTCACAAGTTCTTTGATTGTTGGATTTCTGAACAGAACCAGTATCTCCAACAACTTGTCTTTGCTTCGGAAGACTATGAACAACGACGTAAACAACAGAACGACCAACCCCAAGTTCATAGCAATGGCCACAGGGACAATGAAGAGGTTGTTTTGAGTCAACTGGTTAATCAAGTGGTGCAACATTACGAGCAGTATTACCGGGCAAAGTCGAGTAGCGCCAACCGGGATGTGCTGGCCATGTTGTCCCCCTCATGGCTGACAACTTTTGAAGATGCTTTTCTTTGGATTGGTGGATGGCGACCGAGCATGGCTTTTCACTTGCTGTATTCTAAGTCTGGTTTGCAGCTCGAAGCCCAACTGGCCGAGCTGATTCGGGGGATTTCCACTGGTGACTTGGGTGATCTTTCACCCAATCAATTCACTCGAGTGGACGAGTTGCAGCAGAGGACTATAAATGAGGAGAAGGAGATTACTGAGGAGATGGCACAGCATCAAGAGACCGTGGCAGACTCGGCCATGATCGACTTGTCACATGTGGTGTCTGAGATGATCAGGAACAATGAGGTGAACCGTGAGGAGAATGCTGTTGATCACTCGGATCAAATTGAATCAGTTCTGAAACCGAAAGAGGAAGGATTATTGGAAATATTGCACAAGGCGGATGATCTTCGGCTTCGTACGCTTAAAGGGGTGCTAAACATTTTGACTCCAATTCAGTCTGTTCATTTCTTGATTGCTGCTGCTGAGTTGCACTTGAGAATTCATGATTGGGGAAAGAAGAAAGACGGTGTAACTCACCAATCAGCCTGTTAATCATCGATCAAAGGGCGATTCGATTCGAGGTCTGCACTATTGGTCATAACTAGTAGAACCAGAGTCAAGTAAGGGTTAGTGTTAAGTAGTTTGAACTTGTTGAAGGTCTGTTTTTTTGTTCATATTTTGAGGAGGATTTCTATTTTCTTCATCCTTGATGTTTAGGTTGAAGCCAGAGATTTTAAATGCAGGGAACCATATATTTTATTTTATTTTTCTCCTTTATAATTTTAATTGAACTTCAACATGATCTAATCATAGCTTTGGTTTCTAAGTTTTACAATATGATACAGTTATCATAGTCTCAAACATGAGACAGGTTTCATGAAGCAATACACTCATGAATGAACTTATGCATACAAACAAACTTACAAGAGAAACTCACAAATCAATAAAAATTTAACATGTGTACACATTTATTACTCTATCTTTCATTTCTCATATTTTTGTCTTTATACACATTTGTGAGTTTCTCTTGTGAGTTTTTTTTTTTGCAAAAATTTATTGTATACTTCAAATAAGAGAACCATTGCCAAATAACATTGAAAGAAGTTTTATTCTATTTAATAGCAAACGGAAGCGCAATTTTCGCTAGATTATTACTCCTTATATAATACATAATCATGTCTCTAAAAATCAAATAACCATTAATTACTTTTAAGGGAAAAAAAATATAATGAAATATGCATTTAATATATGAAAAGTTCCCCTGTTTTTAATCTTTCTAGTATCGGTGGGAGTATTATTTTTAGCTTTTAGGATCTTATCTCTTTTTCTACTTATCCGTAGTTTGGCTTTTAATAAAGCTATTTGTCCATTGTAGATTTGTAGGTGATATCAGGATGTTTGGAGCATACTGAAAAGTATATCGCTCGTCTTTATGATGTTGTCATGCAAAAACATGTAGGACTTATTTTCTGGGTCGACCTCAGAAACAATTAGGGGATAGGTAGCTGAAAGCAATAAATATATAATACTGATACCCTACCCCCTCCCTTTCAAGTCATAAAATCACTTTAGCAAGTGTCTTGTATTTTAGAATTTGTTTTTTCGTAAAAAAAAAAATTAATGGTTTTTCCTATTTCAACTCCAGCAAGCCCCTCTCTTTGTTTTCATGTTTATGGCACTTACTTTCCTAAAATCATGCATGAGTATATATATATATCCTATGATATACACTTAGTTTCATAACGAAGTTCCATTTGCAAATAAAGCTTGTAAGAGTCCATATGTGTTAATAATAGTATAAAAATGACATTATACACTCGAATTCTTTGTAAGAGTCCCTCCATTTAAGAAGTAGAGATACAGTTTCCTTTCAAGTCAATTCCAAGCTTCAAAACAGTTCTCCAATTCATAACTATATAGTGATGAAGTTTCAAAAGAAGTACGAGTTAAATTATGCCGCGCATTTAGCATGTTATATTAAGGAAATATTTGCGAAAAAGTAAAAAAAAATGTAGGGTATTATATAATGTTTGAATATTGGTGTAATTGTACCCAAACTATTCGCCTAGTTATCAATTATTTAGTTGTAGTAACAAAATATGTAAGACATATTAGTGGTGACAATAATTGAATAGATAAAAAAGATACAAATTAAATATAAGTCCTTCACAAACAAATATCACGCCGGAGCACGGTAAAATTATTGATAAATCAGATGCAAAGATCTCAGTCATATATACTCTAATTATATCATTTCAGTAATATTAGGGGCTGTTATGTGATTATATATATAGTGATAGATTATTATTATTATTATTATTAGGGGTCATTCCAAGGGTTTTCAGTTGTTCATTAAATCCTAGGTCCTCAGCTTGAAGTTATGTAGCTTTCATTATATTTTTAGCAGTTTGACAAAATGACTTCACACTGGTTACTTCAATTAAGGGTTATATATGATGAATTTTATACTATGTTGTTATTCAGTTCATGACTTTATTGAATTCATGATTATAAGCCCATTAAAGTTGTAATATGTACCAATCTTGTATCTCATTCACATTATCTGCTCTACTGAAAGTTTTATCCGATGTACAATGATTTATTTACTAATTATATATGCGCCAAATGCCCAAGAAAATTGTTGTATCCCAAATCTGACAAACTATATGTACACACGAAGAAGATTGTTTGTTATGTATCACAACAATCCCCACACTCCCGCTGGCAAATTCAACCATCTCACTTGCTTGAATCTCGTTCAATCCATAAGCACGTGCAATCCCATCATCCCATCTCCAACTGAGACCTCCTCGCATTGGACTTGGTTGGATAGGTGTCCAGCATCTTGCAGACATCTTTGGTATATGTAGTACTCATTTTGCAAACTTATTTGTTCTTTGGATCAAAAGGTCCTTTAAACACTGTCCGCATCATAGAAGTGTTGAAGTTATATGGTGGCAAATGATTGTTGTGGCTTGTCTCTTATGTACGTGTATCTTTTACGATGAATTAATTATCTGGCGCATATGAGACAATCTTCATACACCTTGCATGTCTTTGCTTTTGCTTTTTCCTTTTCCTTCCTCTTAGCTGCATGCTTTTGTACCTTTGGGACGAACTGGGGATTCCATCATATCATTGTCATTTGTTGGTGCTTTGTTATTAGCCGATGACGAATAAGCTTCAAAATCATTTAATTTAGTTCTCTTTGTACTTCCGCTATTTGTTGAAAGAGTTCTCCAATTTGGTTGTCTTTGAAATTCACTCTAATGCTTGTCAAAATTACACTTCTTTTCATAACAAGTTTTATAGAGTTCATGAGCTAACTCTAATATTGTCCATGTTTGAACACTCCCAATTTTTCATTCCGCTTGCTCAGAACACGATCCATATCTTTGAGTCCCTTCATTGATCCGTTGCCATCTTTTTCTTAAAGTCGCAGTGCCTCTTTTGATAAGGTCGGGATTGCTTTCTTTGTAATATTGATGGATCCGTTCTCAAAATGTTTCGCCTTTTTGTTCGGTACCAATTTAAGGATCAATCGACATATTCAACTAAGCACTAATTAAGAGTTTATCTTCTTCTCATTTTCACTAACCAATATTCTCTCTTATATCTTCAACTTCAACGCAATTGTCATTGAGATCGATAACATTTGTACTATCGAAAATAAAAAATTGTGAATGTGAAGATTCTTGAACATTTGTGGGCATTTAGTCATTTTCAAATTCTGAAACTGGTGGTGGTGAATAATTTTGACCATATAAAAATGGATACATTTGAGAATTTTGAGCATGTGCAAATTAAGGATTAGGAACTAGAGAATTGAAATTTGGATTTTGTAGGTGTGAAAATTGAGTATTTTCCATATTAGTATTTTTAACACATGGAAAAAAAGAATTTGCAAATTGGAACGAAAAATGAAGATTTGGGGGTTCAGAATTGAGATTTGAATTTTGTGAATTTAGAGGTAGAAAATTATTGAGATTCATTTTATTTTATTTTAACATGGAATGAATTATAAAAAAACTATGACTCCGTTTGTTTAAACTTAAAATTATAAAATTCTAGAATCTGGTCATGTAAATTACATTGTTAAAATCTATAATCTCATAATTTTAAATTGAAACAAAGGGATACTGTGTCATTGAAGGTTTGTCTGATAGTCATCTACATCAGTTCGTTTCGCTCGCATCATCTTCTTCCACCTCCACTTCCGGTATTCCCAACGGTTACTTTTATATGTATATAGACTACGAGACACTAAAAAATGGTACTCCAAGTTTACTAATATGCTTATGTTCCTTGGTGTAAACCCTCTCAGCAGCAATTTTTACTGGCAAATGACGCAAGAAGCCTTCACAAAGGACTTATTGTCGTTTGGATTTAGTATGCGCTAATAATATCTACTCGTCCTTGCAAACCCACCTTCACATTGTGCGCAATATTATTTTTATGGGGCCTGTAATATTTAAAACTCAGTTGTATCTAATAGCAGTGTTGTTAATTCATGGAGTCATAGGTACATATTTTCTTGAGTTGGAAATATTATTGCCCGCTCCACCGTTAAAATTCAACCTCCATTTGAAATTAATTATCATAATTTGACTTTTTATGCTTAAATTGATTATGAAGTATTTTTTAACTTTAATTTCCTACCACTTATAAAAATCATAATTATAAAAAAGTTCATATAATTTACTACAAGACTTAACTTCTATAATTATACAATAATATCTAAGTGTCATTTTAAAATCAATATATAGTCAATTTAGTTATAAAATGTCAAATCTTAATTTAGATGGAATGAGTAGATAACTCTTTTTTTTCTCTTTATGTTCCCATTCTGTTTTGAATTTGATGGGAGACGATAATTTTATTTTACTCTAATATCTATAAAAAGTGATGTTTCTTCTACCGTTGAATAGACTCAATCTTATAATTTAAGTCACAATAAAATTATGTTCCAAAAATTTTCCCCCAAAAATTAATAGGAATTCATTATCGGAAAATAATTCGAATTAATCCAAAAAGCATATGCCGAAGGACGAAAAGAGAAAAAGAATGCAAATGCAGGTCCTCGACATTGGGTGGACCCACTGGCCGACAAAGTCTTGACTTCACACTAGTATAGTATCCACATGTTTCCTCGAAACAGCTGACTCGACATTTCCCAACTCAAAGAAAATGCCGATTTAATCATATCTTCTATTTGGTGTCCTTGTCTTACGTTGTTCATAAATGATAATCGTTTCAGAAATTTGGTTAAATCTTTAGTTGATGGTAGTCTTTTATTTTTAAGAGAATTCAAGTACATAAATTCTTACAAATATATAATTATATAGGGGTAATAATGAAAAGAATATCAACACAAAAGTTACTAATTAAATACTCACAGACAAACTCACATACACATCAACTATTTTACAAAAAATTTTATTAGTCACACTCACATACACATTAATTACTTTATATGTTTTTTTTATTAATCTGTAAGGTGGTTGTTTTATTAGTCTTTTTATTATTTTTATTAGTTTTTTTATTACCTTGTAGATTTTTTTATTAGTTTGTAAAGTGATTTTTTTATTAGGTTGTTTTATTAGTCTTTTTATTACTTTGTAGGTTTTTTTGTTAGTCTATAAAATAATTTTTTTAATTTTTTTTCTTGATCTGTAAAATTTAAAATTCTAATCTCCTTATTTTTCAAGGAATGGAGTCGATGACCAATAGCATTTTATCGACAAGTATTTTATCCGGTGCTTTCCTTAGCACGCGTAAAAACTCCTAAAGGGACCGACATAAATGCCAGGAGTCTTCTTCTATAATTAATACGTATTCATTTTTAACATTATTATATAACGCTTTTAAATTTCACCTTCCTCTATAATTGACATGTACTCTCTCCCTTCTACAACATCCGTTAAAATTTGTGTTCGTGAATTTGATTATTTTTAACTTTAAAATTATGTATATATATAATTATAAATTTCTAAATATAGAAAATTATTATAAATTATATGAACTTTCTTATAAATATAATTTTAATATATATATTTATAAAATAAAAAAATTAGTTAAATATACGTCAATTTTGACAAAAAAATTTCACAAGTTTGAGTTAATTGGAAATAAAAGAAGTTTTCATTTATAATTTTTCTATTAAAAAAATTAAAATTTCGAAGGAGAATGAGAGACTTTCAAATTAAAAAAATAAGGTTTGGCCTCACAGACACGTGTATTTATTATTTGTAATTATATTATTCGTGTTGCAACAAAATCTAACTTTAAGAACCGTAAAGAGTGTGTAAAACTAATAAAATATGTAAATATTTTTGAGCTTTTTTAACTATATTTTTAATTATGTAAAATATAAAATAAACTAATTTTATATAGTTATAAGAATTATGTTACACATCACAAAAAAAAAAAAATCTATATACTCTACTATTTATTGATAATTTGTTAATCCGCATGATTGAATTTTCTAAATAAATTATAAACTTTTATAAATATAAAATTAAAACTAAGAAAGTTAATTTTATTAAAACTATTGATCATTATCCAATATCACACGCGCAAAAGTTAAACTATATATTCGGGTTGATGACTGAAAAGATCTGAACGAAGAACGTTCCCAGAAATGCACTTGCTACAAACGATTATCTGCATTTAGACCACTTTACTAATATTAGTTTATCAAGTAGTTGTGTTGTTGATGTGATGTTTTCAAACAATTATCACCTCCCCTGTCACTCTCTTTTCTTTTTCAAATGTCTTTATTCTTTCATTTCGTTGTTGGCGACTAATATAAAGATCAAGTTAATTGCATGGTGCTCTATATATAATGGTTGTATTATTCTACTTTCTTCGTCTATTCTTTTTAAATATATTTTTATTTATCTTAATCTCGTTACGAAATAAAAAGTTGTTTTTCACTGAAAATCCAGTCAAAAATAAGCCTATTCTGTTGGGAATAAATTATTTTTAACGGAATTTTTAATCGATAATTTGGTAAGAAATAAATTGGTCAGAAATATTCGGTGAGAAATAATTTATTTTCGACGGAATTAATCCATAAGAAATAAGATTTTTTCTTATGGTGCTTTTGATATACTTCTTATGGTGCTTTTGATATACAGAATCTTAGGTGAACGGAGAAAATGTATTCTATTAAATTATTGGCTTATTTATGAATCTCTTTACTTAAGAATATATAAATACAATTGTTTAACGATTAAAAGTAATAGAATAATTTAGTACCTAAACTAGAAGAACATTTCACAAAAAAAATTCTAATAAGCTCTTAAGAATTAATAGAATAATTAGTTACCAGTTTTATGCTCGTGCAAAGAATGGGTCTTTTATTTTTTGTGTGTGGATAATATTAAAATATTCATCATATACTTTTTAATTTATGTATGATAGAGTATTTTTTTTAAATACTATAATATTCATTTTAGTTGTAATTGTCTTAGTGTATGTAATTATATTTATCAATATCTTATTTATTATTTTGTTGTATTTTTGTTTTTTGGTGTAATTCTCATTCAATTATTTTTAAAATGTTCTTAGAAACTTAATATGTATTGGTTCTATTGATTTTTTTTATGTATTTCAATTTTGAGTTAAATTAGGAATTATTTAAAATCGAAACCAAATACTATTTGGATTTAAACTAATTAAAATTATTTTTAATAATGATAGGAAAACAAACAAGTTGATCAAGTTATCAAACCAACTCAACAAATTCGACTATGCCACTAAAATGACACTGGTCAATTAATATGTAGTAATATATTTTAATTTTGAGTACTTAATTACTAAAATTTTTGATTTAAATATTTAATATTGTTGAGACTAGGACTGTAAATCAAATCAAATAATTTGTGATTCGTTTAAGCTTTCTTTGAAATTTAATAGATTAGATTCAGATTTGATATGAAAACGAACCAAATTTGATAACTCAATCTAAAGTTCTATTAGTTAAATAAACAGAATTTAAACACATCAATATTCAATTAATTCTACTCGTGAATAGTTTGATTTTTCTTTTTATACTAATATATCATAATATTGAAAACATATAATCAATTACGTCTTTATAACATATTTAAATATTATACATATTATAAAAGTTACTATAAAATAATGTCAATAAATAAAATATTTTCTTATATATAATTTTTATCATAAGAAGAAATAAAAAGTTTGTAGTACTATGAAAAATTTTACTAAATTTATGTGTTCGTGAACCGTTCGTAATCGACTCAAATTCATTTAGAATAGAATATAAACATTAAAAATTATATTCTACTAAATATTGAAGTTCAAATATAGGTATTAAAAAAAAATTAACATAATATTCCCTCAGATTCCATTCGTTACGCCCAAGCTGAGACGATATAAATGCCTAAAGTTTCACCCGTGGTAGGAAATAATATTATTCGATTTCACTCTTTTTAGGTCATCTTTTGAATTATTCAGGAGGCTACGAAAGAAAAAAAAATTGAGCTAGCTGTTATTCAGTCATCCATACTAACGTATGCAATACAGTATATTGCAATATCTGTTCAAGATTTAAGATTCAAGGAGTTTGACCATAAAAGATTCGTTGACTGTAAATATAATCTATCTATCTATTTATTATTATTTATATAGTATTTTAGTAAGGTTATTTCATTTTTTGAAATATTTTTATTCTTTAAATCTTATTTTATCTCTAGTTATTAAATCTAAAGAAATTATATAACAAATTTAGTAAACAGATTGAAAAATCAATAAGGGATCATTACCATATATATAAAACATTAAACAAATCATATACATCTCGCAAAGTTAACATATCACAACAAAAAAAGACAAAAAACTTAAAGACTAACAATATATCTACTAATTTTCAAATCTATAAATATAAAACTAATGATATAATACACAATAATATGAATTACTGATCTTATATATTAAAATTTAGAAAATAATACATATTATAGGCTCAATAATTTTAATCAATTAAAAAAAAAGTGTTGCACTAATCGGCATGTTAGTTTATAGTATTTTTGTACTCTTTCAGTTTGGTTTTACTTGTCACCATTTCTATTTAAGTTTGTCAGAAATTATTTGTATCATTTTCTATTTGAATACTATTTTTTGTATTATATTATTTCACATTATCCTCATTTATAAATTAGAATTTATTGTTGAGTGCGTTAATTATAATATTGGAGAATCTTGTTTTTTTTTAATAATTGTGCAAATTCAAATAGTGACAAATAAATTATAGTCTATGTTTTAACTTTTAATATATTAAAATTCTATTGAGATATTTAAATTGTTGAGATCTCAAATGTTTACTTAGTTAAAACCCTTTAAAGATGGAATATACTATCGAAAAATAATATTTGCTAGGTCTACACAAAGACTAACTGCATAAAATAATATAACAAAATTTTAAATTTTATGTATTATGGAATATCATGATAAAACCAAAAATAATTGTAATTGCAATATAATAATTAAACTACATGGAATTAAACGGATATTCTGAGATTACAATTTATAATCACACCACATACATCCATAATATTGACATATACGTGACAAATGGCTATATACTCGGCTCCCTATGCTTTCAAACACGGCAATGAGTTTTTTATATAATTACTTTGTTTCGATTTAAATTAAATTTTATATATCATAAATTTTAATAATATAATTTATATTATAAAAATTTAAAATTTTTAAATTTTAAAGTGAAACATAAGTTTGTCTGCTCTCAATCGTAAAGTAGTATCCGATCACATACTAATAAAATGCATTCTTAAAATAATCATATCATTTAACACAAAAACCCAGACGTTGAAAAGGAATCAACCGAGAAAGAGGAATCTTTGATTGTCTCAAATAAAGTGGATATACGTGCATTTGCTTGAAATAGTTTTTAGATACAATGCTTGCATATAGACCCTTCGATGACGTGTCCATCAAGACTCATTAGATGTTGTAACCGCACAAACACAAAAAAAAAAAAAAAGAAGAAAAAAGAAAAAAAGAGAGTAGATGTTACCGGGATACAACAGAAATAGCACTCAACATTTGTCTTAATTTGTTGGTATTATTTATAATACAATATAGCGAAGATTAATTCAACTAATTAAAATTTAATAAATATTTTCGTTAAGTTGAATCTGTGAATTCTTAATGAAATATATGACATAGCTCTCGTCAATTTAAATTTTTTTGAAACAAAAAAAGAAGCACTTAATTATATGTACATGTCCAAAATAATTTTTTTCAACCAATACAATAACGTTTCGTATTTGTCGAGATAATCTTTCCCAACACAATATATTCATTACATATATTATTGTCTAAGACCTCATTTACTAACATATACTCACCTACGTTATCGATTATCTTTTGTGCTGCTTATATATAACATATAAAATTTAAACCTCTTTTATATATAAAGAAAAAAAAAGATAAAAAAGTGATCGAGACAATCTAAGAACACTCAGATTAGAATCCTTATATTATCTAAGATTTTTATTATAAAGAATAAAAAAGTTTAAGAATTAAAAAAAATTTCTACACCAAAATTTTTAAAATGAGTCTCTATTTTTAAAATATAATCAATATAATAAGAATATTTAAATATATAATAAGGATAAAGATGTATTAAAAAAGAAATTGACATCGAGCTATAATACATAAACATGTAGATTCCTAGTCCATTCGCTTAAGTCATGGAATACCTCATGATCCCTATAAGGAAATTTGATCATTGTTCTCGTCATGCTTGCCACTTTGATCCGACAAGGAGCTACTCACTATTACTTAATTTTGGCCCTTGAATAATATAAGGGGTTTAATAATACACTTTTCATTTTATAGAGTGTCAGCGAATGCTTGTTATATATATGTATATACTTCATGTTTGACAATTTCCAATAAATATACAATAATTGGTTAACTTCCCAACCCACTCCCGAGTACCAGATAATATATACATGTGTAACGTTTTTCCCATCTTGGTGTGCTTGAAATATACTTTTGCTCTTTATTTTTCTTTGTTAAAGAATGAAATATGCAAGAATGGCATCTCAATTTCATAAGCACGAAATTCCATAATCATTTAATACTAATTACTGCTTAATTTCATTCCATGTTAATTTGTGCTTAAGGATTCAATTTTTTATTCAAAGCTTTTATAATTTTAATCTTTTGTATTGTCTTACATCATGGACTTTATAATGTGACATTGCTTTATTTTTAACTGTTTAAGCGGATAATTTATTCAAACTACAAACTTGTGGCCATCACTTTTACTTCTTCCAGATATTTTCCACTTATTTTCAAGGATAACGTAAGCTGTTCGAGTAAATCAATTATTTTTAAGAAATATCAAATATTATGAATAAAATTAGACAAAAAAGTATTGAAATATCTTGTTTCATAATTCCTCCATCTCGAATTAAATGTTCTAATTTACTTTTTATGCTGGAATCAACTATTTTTTTACTTTATTTTTTTAAACTTTACTAAAGATTAAACCTTATATTTAATGTTATATGAACTTCTTGTGATCACATTTTTCTTCATCTAAATAATAATAAAATAGTGAAATTTTGGGGATAAACAATTTAATCAGAAAATTAAATTAATAAAATTTATCATCAAACATAAAAATTATTAAAAATTAAGCTTCCGCTAGTGACGACTACCTCTATTCTAATTTTACTTTCAAACTCTTTATCTTTCATTTTTTTTTTCCTTTTAAATTTTTTCTTCCCAAACTATCTTGTAAATAATTTAAAAATTATCCACAAATTAATTGAATTCTTAATATCGTGGTATATAAAAAAGATCAACTGATGGCGAAGTCAACAAGGGGGTCAAACACCGGATTATTGGTCCCAAGCCGACCTCCCCACATTAACACAAAATGAAATGACGCAAGCAGTGACCTAATTCCGACTCCCACGTGACGACAAAAATCCCCCACACGTGATCTCCACTCGGATTAACTCACCAGCACTCCCCTCTGTCGCCCACGAAATGCGATATGCTGTAATAATCTGTGAATAATTATGTTACCACGCGGAAAAATGATTGGTGGATAAATTATTAATAAAAATAATTTGATAATTTAATTATTTTTAATTTTATAAAATTTAGACAAAGAGAGATTTTTATTTCATGAACAAAATAATTTTGTATTAAAAAATTTATCATAATACTTATATAAATTATCTACTAAAAACACGACAAATAATTTTTATTAATATTTAATTTCCTACTTTAAATAATGTAACACAAATTATAACACGGGGTATTTAATGACACACTCTTTCTAGAGTGCAGATTATCTGTTATATTTAGTGTTTTATTTTATATTTCATTATTTTTTATAAGTAATACGCATATTTTTTAAAAAAATTTATTAAATTATTTAAAACTCTAAAATAACGTTTTAACCCAAGACAAGACAGATGGTAAAACATGAAATAAAATAGAAGATTCAAATCAAATCCTCAAAGGGTCAGTGGTGGTATTTTGTATAAGCTGAGAGGCTGCGGTCAACACCAAAACCATACCCGAAAAAAATGCAACAAAGCCTTCTCGCCCAAGTAAATTGGTCGTCGACCTTTCCAATTTTCTCACGTGTTGTCATATGTATGTTAACAACGACATTATTATTATTATTATTATTATTATTATCATCATCATCTACCAGTCTCTCAACTAGTACGTCTTACTCCTCCCCTATATATATAATTCATACCCTGCATCTCTTATTTTCAGTTGCAGTCCACCAGTATTCAGTATTCAGTATTCGGAAGAGGAAGAAGAAGAAGAAGAAGAAGATAAAGGAGAATAAAAGAGATTTAGTTTGTGAAGAAATTAAGTCAATTTCAAATTCAAAAATCGGAAGATGAAGTGTGATAATCAGATGGAATTTCTACCCCCCGGTTTTCGATTCCATCCCACGGATGAAGAGCTGGTGATGCAGTATTTGTGCCGCAAATGTACTGCCCAGCAAATTGCTGCTCCAATTATTGCTGAGATTGATCTCTACAAGTTTGATCCATGGCAGCTTCCTGGTATATATTCTTCTTCTTCTTCTTTTTATCCCTTATTTTCTAGTATTTTTTCCTTCTCAATTCTAAAAATTACCACTTAATTAAACGAATGAAATTTTGTTCTTATAAACTTTGATTAATATTTAGGACAAATCACTGAGTTACCAGAAATTTTATTAATCTACTTCTGCAGTTAATTACAAATGAGAGAAGACCAAAATAAACTTTGATTTTTCGTGTTTGCGAAAACATGATTAAAAACTCTTTTGAACTCGTCAACTCTAATTACTCTGTATTTGGTAAATGATATGAAAAACGTTTTAACTGAAATTACTCTGTAGTTGTTATGAAAAATATTTAAGTTTTTGGAAGATGAAAATATTGAAAACTGAAAATGAGAAATGTTAATGAACTTGGTAATAATTTTTGTGGTGTTACATTTGTGAAGGTCTGGCAAAATATGGTGAAAAAGAGTGGTATTTCTTTTCCCCAAGGGACAGAAAATATCCAAACGGGTCAAGGCCAAACCGGGCCGCAGGAAGTGGATATTGGAAGGCAACAGGAGCTGATAAGCCCATTGGGAAGCCCACAACAGTGGGTATAAAGAAGGCATTGGTGTTTTATGCAGGGAAAGCACCTAAAGGAATCAAAACCAACTGGATTATGCATGAATACCGTCTAGCTAATGTTGATAGATCTGCTGCCAAAAGGAATAACAATCTCAGGGTACTTACTTTTTTACTCCCTCCTCTTCTAAATTGATGAGGGCATAATAGGCATTACACCTTTTTTTTTTTTTTTTTAACGTAGATACATTAGTATTTTTTATTTTTTTACGTAAGAAGTCACCATAAAAAACTCACGCACACACTCACACATCTATTAATACCTTGCAAGGTTTTGTATTAGCCTGCAAGTTGGAAATTTTGACCTCCTCAGTTCTCCGACAAAAAGTTTTTAATACAAAAAAAGAATGAAAAAAATAAAAATAACCGGACAAGTTTGTATGTATTCAAGAATTTTCATTTTTTTTCCTTTATTACTTTCTAGGATCGTGTGTATAGTTTATCTTTTAATAATTTATCTTCATGTTGCTACAGCTTGATGATTGGGTACTATGTCGAATATACAACAAAAAGGGTAGTCTTGAGAAGTATCCAAGTGATAAGAAGATGATAAACAGCCCTGAAATGTATGATATGGAAGAAATGAAACCCGATTTTTCGACATATAATCAGTCGGAAATAACAGAATCAACAATGCAGCAGCCACCACAATATGCAGCAATTCCAATGCAAACGAACAGCAAGGAGCATTCGCCCTTGGACACATCGGAATCTGGACCTAGGTTTCACACAGATTCAAGTTGCTCCGAGCATGCTTTATCCCCTGAATTTGCTTATGAGATGGAGAAGGAGGTTCAGAGCGATCCAAAATGGAGCGAATTGGAGAATGTGCTCTCCAATTCGCTCGATTTTCCGTGTAGCTTTGTTATGGATGATTTTCAAGCAAATGCTTTTGCTCCTCCTCAAGTTCAGTACAATGATCACCAGCTTTCACCCCTACAAGATATCTTCATGTTCATGCAAAAGCCTTTCTAGTTAACCAGCATTAACAGGGGGAGGACTTAAGAAACAGTTTCATTGATGCTAGTGGATGGATTAATTGGCCCACATGGACCTTGGTATATATAGACATGAAGTCGCATTCAATTGGGCCAAATGTTACATTTCCTGTTGCGTCGTCGTTTTACTGTCTTGTAATATTCATTTAATTACAATTAATTTTGTAAATTTGGAAAAATTACATCACGTACACGACATGAGACGTAGATATTAGAATTTTTTACATTGATAGTTTGACAATTCATCATTTCATTTGGTATTCTCGGAAGCCTAGAGTTGTATTGATGAAAATTAACATGGAGTTCACCATGTTATACATTATTATTGTAATTGATTGATTTATTTGATCTAATGAAATAGTACACAATTTTTGTAATTAATAGTGTATTTTTTCTCATAGGATATGAAAAGTATTCAACCAATGTTTACTACACTATGTATGCTTGATGATTGGATTGTTATGGATAAGATTCAAAATGTTGACTATTTCTTAATTATTAAGTTTCTTGAACGTTGAATGGGAAAATAGTATAGTAAGAAAACTTTATTCTCCACATGCTTAAATTACAAACTTTGGCAGCGGGATGTTGTAGGACTGGACACATGTAGTTGGTGAAATTGCGTTTCTTCTGGCACGTGTTTGAACTTTTACCTTCTGATATTAGATAGCTTGCATGTAATTACCATAGAGCACAAAACTAGACATAAATTTTTTTTTTTTAAAGAGTTGTGTCTAAAATTCGAAATTCATATCGAAGTTTGGTCAAAAAATAGGTAGTTGCATAATTTGACTGTGTATGGTGCGCGATTGCGCACCTACCTTGAATGTTTAATTTTTTTTTCATTTTTGAAAAAATGCACAGTCCGGGTGTGTACTGTACACACCCGTGCATCGAAAATCCAAAAATTATTATTTTTCTTTCATATTTCGACTTAATTTTAGTACGACTTGTTTGTTAAAGTTACATAGTTCCTTTTCTAATTTGGATTGATTTGTAACTTATACAAATATACTTTGATGAGTTTATTTGATTAAGAAGAGAGAAATATATTAGAAACGTCATAAATTTATCTCTACGTTGTGAGATTGACTTGTTTTATCTCTTGGTAGTAGTTCAGTGGGTGAGAGTTTGGTTCCATAAATTCTCCATATTTCATAGCAATATTTTTTTCTTGTACTCGTATTTTTTCCGATTTTGAGTTTTCTATGCTAAATCTTGTATCAAATTATTATTTGTTATTTATTTTGTTGGTATGTGTACTTGTTAATTTTACTTCCGTTATACTATCGTCCAATAAATTTTATAACAAAAATATACTGCATCAGTTCTATATTAGGCATACATATCTATTTGAGTATATTATATTTGAAAATTCCTAAAATTCAAGTTATATAAGGCATATAGCAAGATATCAAACCAACAAAGTGTTTAGTTTTAACTACTTCTCAGGTATTTTATGGTGTTAATTTATTAACTTTGTCATCAAATAAAATTAGTTTAAGTTTGCTCAAAATCCAAATCATAGAACTTCAAAATAGCTAATAATCAAATTAGTTATGAGCCCAAACTTTGGAAAAGAATAGCTATGACCTAAATGCATTTCTAATTTTGAAAAAGAAAAAAGGTTTAATTGCTCTCTTTTTTTCTTATTTTTTTTAAAAAAACAATATTTATTGCATCGGAATATATTAGCTGCTTCGACAAAATTTTTATTGATGTACAGCAAGAAACACCAACTACAAAACTATAAATTTTATTTATTTTATAGCAATTCAGTTTTATTGGGAAATATAAAAGATACGTAATATTAACCACATGCACAACATTTTATCGGGAAACCTACACCATCTTTTGATATTAGGGTCTACCTCAGTGCCTTGTGACCCTTTACAGTTCCTTTCACCTTAAATACAAACAATAAGAGCACAGATGTAAAACTCTTAACAAATTAACATATATATAGTGATATTTTTTTCTGCTTATAGTTTCAGGAGCTCAAGGATGAGTGGAACATTACTGTCTTTCTAATTTACATACTCTCCATGTCCGAATTTGGGAGGCGCTCGCAATT
This sequence comes from Centella asiatica, assembly GCA_014636745.2. Classification (NCBI taxonomy): domain Eukaryota; kingdom Viridiplantae; phylum Streptophyta; class Magnoliopsida; order Apiales; family Apiaceae; genus Centella; species Centella asiatica. Next base: position 11,286,144 of record CM025786.1, read on the forward strand.
TGAAGACTGCCATCCTATCGCTTGTTTCTCATTGTCGTAGATCACCATTTTATCTTGCATTGATATATCTGCAGATCAACATCAACAACTCTTTTAACCCAAACTAGTCATCAGCAACATAAAGGGCTGAGATAAGAATAAGAAAAAACATGTACAACGGGCTAAGAGTCCTTGTAATAATCTAAACCTATATTTGGCAACTCATTCTATACCTTGATATTGGAACTGATTGTGGAATTCATACTATATTTCAGTATTTTGAGTTAAAAATGTTGTTTCCTATCTGAACAGGGTTCGATGGTCGGTCCACGACTACGAGTTTTTTTTTGTTATAATACTCATAAAATTAGGTAGCCATCTTGAGTCATTGACACATGCCATGCATGTACGATAACTTGACTTTCACAACAATGACAGTTATTGATCACTCTAATTACTTCATTTTACTTGAGTTAAATTGAACCAACTTATAGAGCACTATGAAGGTAAGAGGTCTTAAAACGGTGCAAATTAAGTTGTAAAAAAAAAGTCCCTAGTTTTATACAGTAGCAGTAATAATAGATGGTACAGTAGCTTTACCTCCAATGATGTTGAAATTCTGTAGTCCTACTTCAGTACCATTGAGAACTCCCAAGCACACACTCCCCTTAGACTGCAAAAGTAAGAGTCAGATAATCAGTACATACCTCCACGCAGACGCAAGCACTCACATATATATATTTTCAGAAGTTTAATTATTCCTGGTTAATTTGTCCATAATTGTTAACAACGCCAAAAAACGCATTGCAAGCTAGAATCATACTGAAATTATAAGATATGCTTCTTGGGGAATTTCAAACTGAGTTTTAGTTTTCCAGTCGCTGCCGAAGTTCAATGATATAGGCTTGAAGTATTTCTTGACATCACGCAGACTTCTGAACGGCTTTTTGCCTTTCCAGCAGAATGGGAGGGTCTCGTCATCAACTGCATCTTTTAAAGGCTTCCCGCTCAAATCCTTCTTCACCTATAAGCATAAGTAGCATCAAGTGAAAATTCAAGAACCTGAGAACTCTTTGAGGCTAAAACAAACAGCAACTAATTCATGAGCTTATACTAAATAGTGAACATTAACTACAAGCACTATAAAAAAAAATTATATTCAAATCGTAATTGTGGAAAAATGAACACAATGTAACACAAATAATAAGCTAGGGCAGAAATCAAGATGAGCAGTGAATCCACACAGCTCACAACTACCCATGCAATAGTTGTGTCAAAGAAGTAGCATTAGACAATTTGATAATTTAATTGACAAAATATATGGATGAACCTGAAGTGAGATATATGGAAAGGATTTCAAACTCACAAAAGAAAGTAAAGTTTGATAAGTCTGAGAATTAAAGTACGTATAAGAACTCCCACTGTCAAAAACCACACGAAGATTCTTCAAACCAGTGCTCCTTCCACCAAGAATTAGTTCGGCAAAACCAGGTGAATAGTGTTTCCTGACATAAATAATCCACAGAAAATTACTTCATACTGAACAAAAATGGGTGAAATGTGAAAAGACAATGAAGGGCTGCCAAGGAGTATATTACAAGTAATCACGCGACATTGGTGTCCAAATTACTTTTGAAGAATCATAAACATCATCCCCAAAGAAAAGAAATCCTCCTCCCTGCCTACTGAAACAATGGCCAACAACATGTCGTACCACACCCTGATCACAAAGTTGAGATACAATACTTGATTTTCCCTTGCCAAGACCTAGAACTCCGTCCAAGGGATGATGAGAAGTACCAGGGAGCTGATCATATCCACACCTGTAGATAAAATAAGTAAAGCACATCAATTAAGAAAGAAAACTTACTGCAGTAGTGTAAAAAGATATATTCCTTCAAACTGATCGCCATATCATTGTAAATTCAATAGTAGCTAAAGCAAGATAACCTAATTGAAAGCAATTCACAATATTGCTAACCCGATAGCGACACGAGAACTAAAACCCATTCCACTGGTGAGGTTGACTGGATATATATCATTTACAAGAACACCAATAGATGAACCACCATCTGCATACTCAACTTCATAGTCACATTGCTCTGGGTCCTCACATTTGTAGTCATCAGGTTGCAAAGAGGCACAAATCGGGTCCTTGCATGCCACCAAGTCGTTAGGGGGTCGGTAAAGTGGATGAGGTGCCTGCAGTTAAATCATCCTCAAATATGAGAGTGCTTTACATATTTAAATCGGTTTGTTTATTTAAATTAATGTTCACTAAGACAAATGGTATGTGGGGAATCATTGGAACCTAGATTTTGGTTGTCCTCTGATCCTTTCTCATCCTAATCTCTGTTTATTAGAATAACAGCAGCTTATAAGTTTCTACACTATAGCTATTTGAGACAGCAATTGAACTCATAACATTAGGCACTGACTGGTTTGTCACTCATGTATCATCACAGAAAAGGAAAGTAAATAACCAAAAATCAATCTTGAGAATTACAGGGAAAAAAATGGAAGAAAATAAGAAGTAAAATTGAAAAACCTCTTTCCCTCAGACGTTTTTCATTTTCCCACATATTTTAATATAAACAAACTCAAAAGAAGCATATTCTGTTTATTTCATAATAAAATAAAAGTATTCAAAGAAGAAGTAAAATAAAAGTACTATTATTTCAAAAAGATAATCATAACAAATTTCCAACCGAACCAACAAATAATGAATAACTACCCTGGTGCATCTTCGACAGGGTGCATCACATTGAAGCCATGTCAGGTCACTCCCCGTGTCAGGATCAAGAAAATAAGGTCTTGCAGGCTGTCCTATGTTCAGTTGAACATAATAAAAACTGCAACAGGCATATGTATCAGAAAATTATCTCAATGCAAACTATAATTTACAGATATTGACATCACTATCACCCGATTTTATTGGAAAGGTTTCCTTATCTTTTCATGCAATGTCTGTCAACTCAGTTGCAAATCCTAGAATTGATAGTGTCAAAATGTAATGTTTGGTAACAAGACACTGAGTTGTTGCGCAAAATTGCTAGGGGATTAAAACACCAGAAGTGGGGCTATCCATGCTAACAATAGAGGCAAGAACACTTTCTTGCAAAGTTCCACTAATTGGTCAGTTTTGAATTTTTGCGAGAGACTGAGAGCTATCATGGGTTAAAAGAAGAGGGACAAGATTGGCTGTTATGCCTATTATCTCTCTGCCAGATCCTGAACTCATAAAGAACATGGAGTCTAATGTATCCCTTGTTTGATTGAACAAGGAATGATGCTAATGTTCCAAAGAAACAAGCTGCTTAGACCAATGGAGACTTATCGGACCGTAGGAAACAAAGAAATGGGCACGAGGATGTATATGGAAGCCCTTCCGCTTCGGTTCACGTCACCAGATAAATTGATTACGAAGGAGAAATTGGATGTGCAAATGCTAACTAATGTGAAAGAAATTATGGGAATGAACTCAAAATTCAAAAACATGCAGCAATGCTTGATTATGTGAAAAAACAGAATAAAAAACTGGTGTTCATTTTTTCACTTTTAATTACTATGATACGAAAATCGTAAACTACATAAAAACACATTATTTAATACAAATTGCAATATTATTTTTAGAAAGTCCATATCACAATTTGATTTGAATATACTGCGACTCGAATCAAATGTATCTCTAATTCTCATATGACTAACTATTAATGTACACCCCTTTGTGCAATCAACAAGAAAAGCTAGCCACATTTGCAAGTAAATACGTCCTAAAATCCAAAATTAAATGGTAGTCTTGGAGCACATTGGTGAAATAGAGTAATTCAATCAAAAACAGGGGTGTGCACGAATAGACAGAATATTAGGGGTAGAGGTTTAGAGGTGACATACCCTTTAGGATAAACATTACCATAAACAGGAAGTACAACAGATGAGCCAACAGAATTAACAACAGATGAGGCAGCCCCAGAAAAAAACCATTTCCACCATTTTTGCTGCTGATCATCAGCACCAACACTCAACCCCACAATCGTAAACACCAAAATCACCATTAATTTCCCTCCCTTCATCTCTCTCTATGCTTGAGCTCCAAGTCAAAAGAGCTATCCAAGTTCTACTCTATAATTACTGTATTCAAAAGGGGTTATGGAACATGAGAGGTATTGATATGTTTTTGGGGTTGAGCTGTTGCTAAGTGTAATTTGTATATAAACCCAAAATTCTTTGTTTGGGGTTTACAAATTAAGAATTGTATTGGATTCCTGTTGGAGGGAGTCTTTACTTGTGAAGTAAGGATTAAAAGAGGTATAGCTTTCATTGAATTACTTCCTCTGACCAGTTCTTTTGGGATGAGTTTTAAATAAATAATCATGGGTCTATTTGTAAACCTTGTTTACAACATTATTCTTTATAAAAAATTATATATTCTAGTTTATCTATCTTATATTTTACTTTCTCTTTCTCTTAGTTTCAACACTTCTTTTTCTTATTAATGGTGTCCATTTTAAATTAATTCATTTTGCATTATTTATTTTAAAAGGATAATATAGATATTTATTTAAGGTTCTGTTTGATACATAAAAAATAATTTTTGAAAAATAATTTCATGGAATATTTTTCAAAGAAATGTTTCCTAAAAAAATATTTTCTAAAAAAATGTTTTCTTGAAAAATCTTTTTATATTGTTTGATTGCTAATTTGAAAAGTGTATAAAAAATGCTACGGTGTTAGTGGCGACGACGATGATGGGGTGGTAGTGGCGACGACGTCAGCAGTAACTTTGAATGGGTAATGGTGCTTTTGGTTAATTTTCGGAAAATATTTTTTTAACTTCGTAAGTCATTTTTAAAAAATATTAAGAAATTATAAAGAGTGTGCAAAATATTTTCTTAGCTTTAAAATATTAACTATACAACAAACATTAAGAAAATATTTTTTTGAGAAAACGTTTTTAGTTTCCAAGCAACAAAAACTTATTTTTCGGAAAACCTTTTTTTTTTTTGCATCAAATTAACCCTAAAATGTATCTCTTTCTTAATAATTTTACAAAGGAGAAATCTAATCAACGGTCCCCAAATTATATTAATTTTCACATTTGGTTTTTAAACTCTTTTTGCATTTTGTTTAATACATAAACTTTTTAAAACACGTGCAATCAAAAACATTTGTCAATCTCTCACTAAATTTGACATAAAATACACTCATGTAAATCACACATGTAATATTTAAAGAATAAAATGATCGATTTATGTCATGTGTAAACTTTCTCTTCGGTTGTTATCTAACTATATAGTTTTACAAATTGAGTCGATGAGAGTTGAAGAGATTTTCATAAGAAAACAAAAACTAAAAATTATATATCTTAAATTTAATGAGATATTAGACAAAATTTCTTTATTGAACATATTTTCTAAAGTTTGTGTATCAAACAAAATACAAAAAGAATTTAAAAATCAAATATGCAAAACACTATCAAAGAGGTTTCTTTTTTATAAATTCAAATGCTAGAAATGAGTTTAGAAGAGAATATGGATGACATTTGTGAGGTTTGGCGTCAAATATGACATGATCTGGTTATAAAATATTTTTTATTAAAATCGCACTAAATCAGTACTAATTTGAGATATTCTTGAACCAAAGTTGCACCAACATGTTTATCAGTTTGAGTCGCACTGCATCGATTCCAATTAAAAAAATAATATAATATATAACTAAGGTATATTTTTTTATAAAATGATATATAAATATACTATAATAAACCAAATTTATTGATAGTAAAATTAATATAAAGTAAATTAAGTATTTATAAAGTATAAAATTAAAGTTAAAACAATATACACTATTATTTAATAAAAGCTATTATATAAAATAATATAGATTAATATATCGATTTGGTGCGATTTAGTGCCTCAATAGTTTGATAATAAAAATTATAATCACATCAAATTTCTACTGGCTCAAAAATTTTAAACCAAAACCGCATCGATTATACCACTAATTTAATTGAAAACCGATCGATTCAAATTGAGTTACGATTTGAATGTGACCGAAGTCAGTTATTATTCTTTCCTTCCCCGCCAAAGAAATACTCTTGTGATGGGTTTTAGCGCTGCTTATCGGTTCAATGGAAGAGCTAGAGCCGGTTCAAAACCGGCTTGTTTCCGAATTTTTCCCAATAAATCAGGTACTTGGATATCTAGATGTCGATTGAAAGAATTTGTTATCGTGTTGTCCATAATTGTTTTGAAATTGAAACAAAAACAAAAGTCCATGAAATTATCTACTTAAAGACATTTAGATTATAGTGATGTATATAGAACACATAAATTGCAGTCTATTCTTTAAACTTGGGCCGTAGTTCATTATTTTATAATTTAAAAATAAATTTGAAAATTTCAATTGTACATATGAAAATAATATTAAAAAAAATAAAGAAATACGTAAATTTTCATAAGTTTTTATGAAATGTATCATGATTTTTATAGTCGTGCAAAACTGGAAGTAGGAGTGTATATGATCGAATCGAATACAAATATGTCTATATCTGTATTCGTATTCGTAATTATGGATATGAATACAGTTAATATCCGCTTAATTAAATCGAATTCGAGTACGGATAACGATTATTTATTACCGTTTAAATAAAATAATTTTCAATAATTTAATAACTTAAGTTATACATATTAAATAAATTTCAATTGAGAAACACAAATGAAATATCATATTAGTAATAATATTCATTTGATATATATTTTAAATTAGTTTTTGCTATAAATAATTTTATGGATTAAAAAAAATTCTACAAGTAAATAACAAAAATATTGAGTAAAATATATTATAAATAACGGATATAATTTGTAACAAATATAATAGATATTTCGGATACAAATATACATATGTCCCTAGTCGTATTCGTTTTGAATCGGCTATGAATATTATCCGTTTTTTCGAATACAAATACGAACGAATATTGGATATCTCGGTTACCATTTTCAACTCTAATTGCAGGTTTCAAACGGTATTTTATACTTTTATGTAGTTATAAAAAAACTATTCTATATATCACTAAAAGTTATGGAAATTGACAATTTTTCATGTTTTTGAATGTTCTATCCATATATGAGGTTGAATTTCTCATAAACAGTACAACAATTAATAAAATTAAGTACAACACATATTTTAAAAATAAATTATATATATGGATTTCAATTTCGTAAAGAAAACGTGTCAATTAGAAATTTCCATTCATGTTCTCATTGTCATTACATATATATAGGGATCCCAATTCCAATTTTTAAAAAACGTACCAAACATGTTAACTAGAAAACATAATTTCATTTTATTCTTATTTTCATTCTCATTCCAACTATATTCCATTCTATTAAAAATGATTCCATCAAACAGATTCTGCAAATTGGGTTTATTTTGAGAGACCCTTAAATTTTAGTCCGTTCACATAAAAGTTCACAATTTTCATAACTTTGGCGATTATAAAACATTTTTCAAAACTATATAAAAAATTCTTGGAAAACATAATAAACTTAATTCATTATAAAAACATGTGTGCTATCCCTGGTTAAAATATTTTATAAAGGCATATCGTTTTTTACTCCATATGAGTTTAAATAGTTTATTCGAACAGCTTGTTTGGTTGGCTGAGAAAAGGAATGAAAATTGGAATGGGCATTTCCGTTGGAATGCTTGATTTATCTCTACAAATGATTCATCATTCAGAAATGAAGGATTGGTAATCAATATATCCAGTGCATGACAGAGCAAAAAAAAACTAAATGACCACAAATATTCTTATTGGATCATTACCATAATAGGAGCGAGTATATACCAGCAACACACTCAAAAAATTATGATTATCAAACATCATTGTTATTGACATATAATTGTGCCTTTAAATGTGAGTTGTGAACTAATTATCAGATCTAACAAAAGAATTTGGGAAGAAAAAAAAGAAGGAACGAGAGAGGAAGGGATGTATCAGATATAGGTGGTTTTATCAGTGAAGAAAAGTTTGAAATCAAAGCGAATGTTATGATAATTGATTGCTAGAGAGGGAGTGGTGCTCTGTAAAATCAATCAAGTTGGTTTAGTTACTGATAGAGGACTTAATGAGAGGGCTGGGGGAGAGGTTGGGCTATGTGGGTTGTATACTTGTGTCTGTGAAAAAAAAAAAAAAGAAGAGTTTTATGACATTAAAGTACTAATTTGAAATTGTATGGATAAGAAAAAGTTCACTAAAAATTTATGGACAAATATGTATCATTTTTAAAAAATATATTATATTAATACCAATTGCATCCCAACTCCTTTTTTTGAAAGCATTTTATTTGAATATCAATTCTATCTCAACTTCATATACTCTCATCGATATACATATGGTTCATATACATACTTTTTAAATATTATTTTTTCTTGTACGTTCCACCCACCCTATTCCAATCACACCCACCACTAAATACCTATTATTTATTATGAACGACTAAAAATAAGTATTTTTTTTTTAAAAACTATCACTATACCTCTACACATTACCTCACTCTACCCTACTTCAAAATACCTATTATTTATTATAAATTACAAAAAATATGTATTTTTTTTACATACTATATTATTAAATCATCAAAGGGGATGGGGCCCGGTCTGTGTTTGTGACCTCATTTTCAATTGATAATTAACGGGAGAAAGCCTATTTATACTTTGCGTTTACTATTTTTTCTACCGCTCGTTTCGTTCCCAATAGTTTGCGGATGCTCTTTCAAAATGAAAAGAGCATGTGGGGCCTTACTCCACTCCACTCTTAAATACCTGCTATATTATGTTCATAACTACGAACAATAAGTATTTTTTAATATATCATTTATTAAACTTATCGCTCATCCTTAGTCTCACCCCAAATACCTATTGTATAGTAATAAATTGAAAAAAGTATGTATTTTTTACATATTATTTTTAAAATGATCTATCGCTACAGCCCACCATATGCTATCATACCCCTAAATACTTATTGTATATATATAATTACAAATAGTAGGTATATCTTTACAAACTATTTATCAAAAAAATTATCATCTCACCCCACCCTATCTCCAAATATCTATTGTGTACCTGTAATCAAACAGTGTTTTTAACATACTAATTTTAAAAAAAATAAATCACCACAATAATTCCCACCTTATACTACCTTATCCTTTCTTTAAATATATATTGTATTAGGGTCACGGGATATAAGTGACTGTTTTTATAGGCAGTCACAAAATTTAATTTCATATAGGGGTGTGGAGAGAAAAGTTGAATCTCATAATAAATGTGAATATGTGACTATTAATTAAAAACAATCACTTATTTTTCATTTTTTCTATTATATATACATACTTTTTAAATATTATTTTTAACTTACATATATATATATAGAATTGGATATCCCAAAATTCATACCACATTTTTCTTCTTTTATTAAATGGCTAAAAATAATTTAAATAATTTGTTTTAATTTCTTATAAAATAAATAAAAATTCAATGTTAAGAAATCTATTCTTCTACATCACTAGTATTATTCACATAATTAAAATACTTTGTTTTTAGTTTTAATTTGGTTACATAAAATATAAATAACCTAAATTACATTTAATTTTTTTTATTATATATAATATACAAGTATTGATATAATAAAATTTTCTTAATATAGTACTAAATTATTTTATAAATTATGTTAAGAAAATAATAAGTTTGTTAAGTAATTTTTAAAATTTTAATTACTTTTTTATTGCTCAATATTTATTAAATTATATCACCATTAATAAATATATAGTATTTATAATGTATAATTTTATATAATAAATAAATATAGACTTATTGTTAATGAAAATAATATCTCTATATCGCAACTTTATTTTTACTATTTTGTATTACTAAGAATGCAAGATTTAGGAAAAGTTGGTATCTTTATTTTTTTTTCTAAATTAAAAATGTATAGGTGTTTTATTTTTAACCTTTTAATGGGAACTATGCTTTATATTTTGGAATCGTAGAAACTTGATAAACTCTCCAATTTTTCATATTTTATCTTTTATTATAGTTAAAAATATGTAAAATAAATTATATTAAAGGTTATACAGTTCATTAAAGTAATTAGAAAAATTAATAATGAAGAAGTAAGAACATAAATTCTTATTGCGACCCAAAAAATATATTAGATAATGTATTTAGTAATAAATTATAACAACATACAAAACATATACGTCAAATTCATTAGATCTAAAATTTTTGATTAATAATTAATAAAAATTCACTTTCTAATTTTATTCATCTGTGAACAAATGTAGTAGAACGATTTATATTTTTAACTTTTATTCCATAATTTTTATAATATTTATTAATTTATCCCGCTCTACCTCATAACAAGACAAAATTATATAAGAAATCAAAGTTATTATGATTTTAGTTTAACAACCACACTTGATATCTATACAAATTTTTTTTATAAATTCTCGTGCATACTACGAGACTAATGGCTAATATCTATTGTATATTTATAACTACAAACAATAGTGTAGTTATAATAGATATTTTTTGCATACTATTTATTTAAAAAAATAATTTCCCACATATCTACTGTTTAGTTTATTTATGAACAAATAAACAATGGGTACTTTTTACATAGTATTCTTTTTTTAAAAAAAATTTGACGTAGATTCATAATTATAAAAAGCAGATATTTTATTACATATATTTATTAAAAAAACATTAATTTCACATCCATCTTATCCCAAATACTTATTATTTATTTACAAACTACAAACAACAATTACTCATTTACGGATAGTATATATTTTATTTTGAGACAATTGTTATTTTATTTTAGACTTGTGAATAGTAGGTAATTCATTTCAAATTGTATGTATCTTCTTCAGTATGTCATTTTCAAAGAAAAAGAATAAAAAGAAGAAGAAGAAGATGATGATTCAAAAATAGTAAGAATTAGTTTCTTATTAATTACATACAACTTTATACTGTAACAAAGGATTTGGTAGTATAGACATAATCATCAATTTTAGCATAAAGTGTGTACAAAAAAAATAAATTAAGAGATGTGATATTTAGATTTATTGTCCATTCAATTCAAGTTGCCTCCAATTATCTAATCTTCCAAATATCATCAAACAAAAGAAAATGAAAATTTCTAAGAAAACACAATAAATTTGACTAGCCTCATCTTCTAGATTCGCGAATTAAGGAGGAGGAGAAGTGGCGGAGGTGGAGGAGGCGGCGGCGGTGGGAGGCGACAGAGGCGACAGACATTACTAATTTACATCGGTTAAATAATATATGTCATTGTTATTATGAAATATTGCTAAATGTAATATCGATGGATACTACTAATTGTCTTATCATAATTTTATATATTAATATCAGATAATAAAATTTTTGAATTGGATTTAAATCCAACTTTTTTTATGTAACAAAATTTTCTTATATTATTATAAAATTTCCTTTTTTTATGCGTATTGAATTTGAATTCACATTTTTATGTAATAACTTTTACTTTATTTTAAAATTCAATTTACTCATTAGATTTTAATACTGGAAATAACAAAAATAAATAAAAACATATTTTCAAATGTTTATACATTTGTAAATTAAATTGTTTGTAAATATTTTCGACATATTTGTAATCACGTATTTGTTAAGTTGTTATTTTTTGTATTATTATTTCATGTTTATGTTAAATTATTTTGTGTTGTGTAGTAAATATGACAATAAGCATTTTATTATTTCTTCAAATTTTACAACTTTATTTCTATGTATTTAATATAATGAGTTTGTACGGTCAAATAATAATAATAAGAATATGTGGTAATTATAATCTTTATTTATTAACAATTATATACTAATATTTTATAATAAAATTTATAAATTTGATTCGAATTTAACTTTCTTATATAATAAAATTGTAATTTGGCTCAATATTTTGTTTCCTTATTGGATTATAACCGTATATTTTTGCAATATCGTAGTAAGTCTAGGAAAGATTAGTTCACAAGTGTGTGCATGGTACATGTCATTTTTTTATTATTTTATTTTGAATAATATTAAGAGATTAATATATGTTTAATATATATGTGTGTTGTGTGGATATTTTATATGTATAAATTATATATATTTTAATTTATGTAAGATAAAACAAATTGTTAATATAATTTTTAGTTGTAATTCTTTTAGTATGTATATACGTTATACATGTATAACTTTTATTGTTTTTACTTTTTTAGTTGTCTTGTTTGGTGACGTTTCTATTTTTCAGGTTAAGATAATTATAGTTTTTTATATTTTTTTTATTTCTAATATTTTTATATATGTAATTATATGTATAAGGTATTTTTTTTTATTAACACGTTCAAAATCAAAACTAAATAGAATTTTCTAAGCATTAGAACAAAAACTCAATCAAAGTTAAATTAAATAGTATTTGAATTTGGGTCAATTAATACATTTAGTAACAATAGGAAAAGAAAAGAATAAGCAAGTTTAACAAATTAATATGTCAATTAATATATAATAATAGGTAGGTTTTTTTTTTTTTTTTTTTTTTTGTAATGTGTTTGGTTTAGAAATGGAAGTATTATATTTATTAAATTAAGAAAGTACAACTACCATGACTATAGAACTGCTATACCTTAAGAGAAAGTGGTTTGTGCATTAATATATATAGTATATATAGATTATATTTAATTGAGTAATAAGCTGCGTTGAGATTCAGAAAGTAGTTTTCCAGATAATTCTGAACATCTATTGTCTGTCAAGAAACTTACAACTCTGATTCATGACACACTTCTTAAGACATTTGCAGCTTAATGAATATTTATACTGATTACGTAGATAAAACCATAATAAATATGGTCTCACGAAAAAATTAATTTCAGCCGCACACTGCTTCCACAGCCAGTTTTTTTATGACGCTGGGACACAGTTCCTTGTTGAAGTTGTCTGCAAGTTCTATGGTACACTCATTCTTGTTCAGGCAGACCTGCATTAGCATACAAATTTATCATATGAAACATAAGAATAATGACATTTAACAAAATCAAGAAACCAGATTATCGTTTGCAGTTTCCTATAGGATATTGAATTGAGACTTTAGCTTTATATATATATATATATATATATATATATGGCAATACCAGAGGCCATGGGCATAATAAAAGGAGTAAAGGAACTTGTATTTGCTGTTACAAACGTTGTAATATCTGTCGTTATACCATTTCTAAATACTACACTAGCTTCTTATGCAGTTAAACTATACTATTCCCAAGGGCGATTGAGGCGGATCTTAATTGAAACAAAGGTCAACTAAGCATGATATTTATAAATGTTAATTATAACTTCGCACATAAATTGGTCCACTAAATTTAAGTTGATTTGATAAGTTCTCCTTACAAACATAAGCATTGGTTAATTTTTCATCAACCTTTACTTGTTCACTATTCAATAGTGAAAAGAATATGGACAGAAGTCTTTCACATTCTGATTGAGCTAGAAAAGAAGAAATTGTCCAACACAAAAAGTGCACAAAATTATATTAACACTAACTAAAAGTGATGAATTGCGTTTACCTTTTCGACCAAAGAAGTGGTATTGGGATCATGACAATCTCCTAGGGCAAAAGATCCACAAGTTCCTGTAGGAGTTCCAAAGCTGGCAAATTTGAAAGCAGAAATTCGAGTACTTGTGGGGCACTTCAATTGTACATTAGGTTTACTCTTGTAGTCCACATCTCCATCCTTATAAATAGATTTGATTTCGAATGTAGGGTGATCCTCTGATATGTGAGCGCAAACGCTTGAGAAAATTCTTCTCGAAAATCTAATCTGAGAAGGATCTCCACCTTTTTCTTCGAATATGACTAAAATGTTTCCAGATGGCTTAAACCAAGATCGTGGAACATGGTACCTAATTTACATAAAAGAACAAAATTATCACAAGAAAGAGATGTTAAACTCTTCTCACACATTTCTCTTTTGTAATAACTAAGAAAATTTCAAAAAGTGTAGGCTTATCATGGAAGTTAAAGCAGAAATTTTCATGAAAGCCAATATACTAAAATGCCAATTACCTTCAAGGACAACCCATATGTATTCTCTTCTAAGTCCACACTAACTTTTTTATTCCCACTAGGTACCACAATTTCAAAAATAAAATATTCTAATATCATTATCACCCTTCTTACACATAAAATAAATTTATACAAACTGGATTTAATATTTAAAAAAAAAGTGTGTTTATTGATTTTTATTATGTGTAACAAAAAGTCTGTAAAAATATACATACTGCTTCCATACATACTATTTTCTTTTAGGTGCTCTTTTGTGTACATATTATTTAAGCTATATTTGTGTTTGTGTTGTGCAACTGATCAGAAAGGGTACCATGGGGCATATATTTGTAAACAAGGATGATTTCAAGGTCATCTTTACAGTAACCAACTAAAGACACAAGAGGATTATGTCGAAATGTTGGAAGCATCTCAATTTCAGTCCAGAATTTTGGCTCCTTGCCTGCCTATACTTTGAAATCAGCCACCTCAAGGAAACAGTTTTAGTTCCACTGTTAATGAAGCCTTTATAGCACCCTTGTCCAGACTAATTCTTCATCGAAGTCATTTGTGGCTAATTCAAGATCTCATGAATTAAGAAGAACAAGACTGGTGCTCAGAGGATGATGACTGAATGATGTTTCACCAGCACAAAATCCAAAAAACTGGTGACACCAACCAAACTGCAAAAACCAACAAATTACAACTAACCAGCTGACTGGAAAAATCATGCACAGCAGCGAGCCAGCAGATCATGGAGCCAACTCCGATGACGAGCAATGTAAGTAGAAAGTTAAAATCCTAGGAGACACCAAAGATGATGAACTAAAAAAGGGAGAAAAGAAAAGGAAGAGTAAAGTCTAAACAGTATTTTTCTTAGAAGTGGTACTCGTAAGCGATGTTGGATCTTGTGTGGTATCTGTAAGACCAAAAATCTTACAAGTGGCACGACTACTAGATCTTTCTCTTACTATCATCTATGGAAACCATGCCTTACCCTCTGTCTACAGAATCCAAATGAGTTTCCTGCTCTGTTTGCAGAAAGCTTATAACTCTAAGCCTAGGAGAAATCCTAGAAGATGTTATCTGATGCTAATATGAAGCAAAAATGTGTTATCACTACAGGTAAGGTTAATGATGCATCAGCAGTACATTCTTTCCAGAAATATGATGAACACCTTGAACTACTCTAAATCTAAGACACATGTTGAAGAAATTTATCATACAATTTAAATTTCTATTGCAGAATCTTTTATACCATTGGTATTCTTTAAAAAGTATTGGCTATTTGAAAAAGTTTTAGACATGTAGTATATAACTGTCATACTTGTATTGGACATGGGAAAAAAAAAGTTTATCTAGGCCCTAGTGCCCTACTATACTCAAAACTCATTTTGGCTTTACCATCTTTGTGTCGGTTCACCACACCCTGTATCACACTTGTCGGGCATGAATTTGCCTCTATAATCGCACTTCTGAACGCAATCCTCGTGGATAGAGCTTTTCCTAGGCCAATATCTCCCAATTTCCTCTCCATTCAGCCAAGCTAAGCCTTTTCCCATATGAATCATGTCCAATCCTACTGGTTCGTTTCCAGTAGGAGGGTCCAAAACAGCCTGCAAAATAGTTCATGAAAGCACTTCACTCATTCCACATTTGATTATAAGCTCCATGCTCATGTATGAGATATCACCCCTAATTATTACCTTGTACCATGTGAGGGGCTGATCTTTTGGTGCTTCTGAGGTTGATTTCCAATTCACATTACTCAAACCAGATGCCTTGTATATACCCAAGTACTCTCCTTGTACTCCAATCTGAGAAATTTAGAATAAAAACTCATTAGGCTCTCACATTTTGAAGTGAAACATACACTAACTACTCTCACAGTTTCATTATGTTTTTACTCTTAGGCTGGTGAGTTTTTCGAATGCCTTGTTGTATTTAAGATTTTTCTTTTCTTTTTTTTTTTGTAACAAAAAGTTTAAGTGAGGGGAGGCTCCCCAGTCCAGGGTCAGGACATTGTCACTGGCCTCTTTGAAGACTTACAGTGCTACTTACAGATTACCCACTAAGGACTACTAAAAAGACTCAAGCTCTCAACGTATTTAAGCTTTATTTAGACCAACATTCGTCGGCTGTATTTAAGCTTTATTTGGAGCATTATACATTTTCTTCTATGAAGCAGTAAACCATATATTTTTAGAACAAAGTGAGACAGACATGGCAAGTATAGATCACACTGTTACCCCGTTAATATACTCACTCCCTCCAAAATTTACATATAAATTTGGAAAAAATGGCATTTGGTAAAAAAAAAAAGTATTTTTCCAAACATACCTCTAACCATCAAATAGAATTAGTAGTGAATGATGCTGAGTGCTCAATTTACTTAATATTAAGTAATAACACATTGGAATAGAGGGAATATTATATACTAGAAAGTCATTAAGTAGTGGGATCAATCAACAAACTATCATGAGTTGATTAAAGATACATTTGAGAAGTGATGGTTTTCTTGAATAATTTTTTAACTCGGCACTAAAAAGATGTGATTATTTTAAGTAGCGTGAACATCTTTTTCTCCTTCATCAAATTCATGTGCATCACTTTTCTCAGAAGCTGTTTAATCCACATTCCACCACTGCCAGTATGTTTGGCACAATGCTGATGGATCGCGGCTGATCATACATGCTGCAGTCGACCCAAAGTGGTCACTCCTATTGTTGGAGCTGCCTTAGTTTCTTATATCATCCATTAATTGCATTAGGACTCAGGTCCCTTGAACATTTGTGTTTGTGTACTATAGATACACACAATCACATAGACAAACGCCATATACACAATTCAAACGTCAAGGTAGATACTTTTATGAATTTAATGAGAGAAGGAGAAACTCAACATGAGATTTTTCTAGAATCTGGATATGTTTGAACGAAGGAGAGGGAGAAAGAGGACGGAGTAAATGTTTCTCTTATCATTATAACTTGGCTTATACTGTCAGGTAGCTTATCAACTTTTTCTTTATATTTTCTGTCCCATTATTATGCTATAGGAAGAGCAGTTTTTGGCCCAATAATTCAATTTCTGAAAAGATTATAATCTGCAAGTTTTTTCCCATTATTGTGATTATATCTTTAGAGCTTAGAATAGCAACTGCATTATTTTTGGATATGCATTTCTTGGTTGATTTAGACATCAAATGCCTTGTGGGTGATTGTACATATTGTGTTTTGATGGAGTTGAGTGTGAAATAGTAATATATTAATGAGTAGTTTTTCTATGCTGAAGAATTATATTACTTATACAAATAACTTTTGTAACTATAGAAAGCGCCTAGTCAAGACCTATATTATAAAGTGCTTAATTTCCTCACAACCACTGTCTTACTTCACCTTAACGGCTTGACAACTATGTCTTCAAGGCTAGGCTTTTTAATCCATGCTGCTGCTTTCTTAACATTAACACCATGACAACTATGTCACTCTATGCTTTTCCTTTAGTATAATAATCACCAAATAAAAAGACAATTTTTGATTTTGAAATTAAGCTTTGTGCTTTTGTGTGTTGTGTAGCCAATTGAATTAAATTCCATGAGGGTCCTTTTGTCCTTCGTCCTTCTTCCTTCATCCCTTATCCTTTCTCTAAGCCATTCTTTAGCTTGTTCAACATCACATAACTACTTTTAGAAACAGAATAGTCCTAGTCCTATTGATCTCACCCATAAAAAAGAGCCTTTACTCAAGAAGATAAATATATAATTAACTAGTTGGCCAATATGGTTGCCAGTATATTAGCTTGTTAATTTAGCAATATATATACATATGTGTGTGTGTGTGTGTGTGTGTGTGTATTAGCTCGTTAATAAGTGGCAAGGTGATGGCAAACAGAAATGTGGATAACAAAATGCAACCTGGGCATTATGCAAATAGACCTAGAAGGTTCCAGAAAGTTTACAGAAGGGTCAAGTCCAATCCTACAGCTGGCCATTAATTAAGGAAGTCGGAAGATTTTAGAGGAAATAACTAGTTCCAGATTTTTGTGTCATGTGTTTTGTGCAGTCAAATCTGTCATAAATTCATTAATTGTGGTCTGCTGGAACATTCTTAGAGGCAGTCAAATCTACTTGGTCAATCAGTCTAAATTAATTAATTTTGGTCTGCTGGAAATTTCTTAGAGTCCTATAAATATATGTAACTTATCACTTGAATAGAAGATGAAGAAAAATGAATATTTCTCTGTTTATTTCTAGATGTGTGAGACATGTTCTCTAGATGTGTGAGACATCTTTCCTTAGGTGAGAGGCCTAAGAATTCTAGGCGTGAGGTCTAGCTTATCCTTCTATTCCTTCTCTTCTTCTTCTTCTGTTTGTTTACATAATCTCCCCAAATTATCTCTTCTTAGTTCTGTCCAAAATAGGCAGATTATGGGTGCTCAAATTAAGATCCTGCATCACAAGGTCTAGTATTGTACTCCTAATTCATAAAATGTATCCATATTACCCTCATGTTTTTATATTCAGTGAGGTTCCTACTATCTACATTTCAAACGAAGTCTAATTATTAAGCTAATTGTTAGAATATGCGGGTGATTGACAAAATAAATTAGCCATGATTTTAGGGTTCAAGAATCCCATAATTTTAGGGATTCTGGAGCTGTAATGATAGAGTAATTATAGGGATTATGAAAGATTATATAGCTGTAATATTTGCGTAGCCTCTCCTTGTAAGCCTATAAAAGTCATATAATATTAGCCTGTAAATAAACAACTGAGATATATATTGTTTCTCTCTTTTATATATTATTCACTTGTCAAATTTTTATTGAATTGTGAGTATGTTTGTGTGCATAGATATGTTCTTTTCTCGTCTTGTTTCATTTTAATCATGGAGTGGGATGTTTTCCTCCATGAATTACAACACTAATAAAAACAATGGACAAAAATAAATAAAGAATATCTACTGCAGAGATTCCTGCTACTAAGATATGAATAGGCTTCAACAATGATTAAAGCATCATGTGCAGAGATCAGGTAAAGAGAGAATGAAACAAAATATGGTCACCTTATAAGTCCACGTACTTGTAGATAAGTCCATTGTTCCATTATTAAAACCCTTTATTTTAACACTTGTCAAACCTGCTCCAACCCATTCATAGAAGGCTCCTGCAGTCTAAAGGATATAAAATACAGTAAGGATTGTACGAAAATCAAAAACAGGATCTATAAAAGGAAATTGGCAAATACTCTGCTACAGACCAAGAGTTCATCAAGCACATGCATGATTAAGCACGTAAGTTCATGTCACCCAAAACAATTCAGTTAAGCACCCAGATCAGCCTTAAGCTTATTCATGCAAGAACAAAATAATTTTTATTCTCGTTTTTTTTCTTCTTTTTTCCGTCTCCAATCTCTCTCTTTTATTTTTATTCGCATTTGAACTTTAGTCCAGTCACCCACAAGGCAATACACATGGAGCACTGGCCTGGATTATTGATTTCTTCCATAGGACACTAAGCATGTTTAGGGAGTCATAATATGCATTATAAATTCTGCAATGTGCATAATATCATTCGGTTCTCCACGATATGAATTTCTTCATGCCCATACAGTTGTAGAAAACCATTGAGTATCCTTACTTCTCAATTATCAGTTGAGTACTCAAAATAACATTATTGCTTTCTCAATATAAGTTGGTGATCCTCTTTGTTAAGTTCATTCAAGCAATACAGTATTGCAAAAGAAAATAAAGTCATACAAATTGCTCAAGATGTTTTGTGATAGACTTTTGTTCCTTGAGTATTTTGGCCCTTCCGCTCGAAAATGCTCAACTTTTGTTAGTAAACATACCCCTAGTCTTTTTAATGTTTCTGTGTAACGAATAACCTGATAGGTTACCAAAAGCACGTAATTTTCTGTTTCAACTTCTTGTGATGTTCTTCTCACTACACGTCAACATTCGAAACTTGCATGTTCAGCCGAATCTTGTCAAGGATTTGGTTTTCACTGAAAAACGTATTGATGCCGTGACGTAGATTTTGATAAATATAATTATTTCATGTTATGTTAAACATGGTTTACACCAATCAAGATGTTTCGCATGCAGGCAATGTTGTGATAAACATAATGGGTTGAAAAAATGTATATTCATAATAAAGGAGGTACTTCAGAAACTAGTCTGGAATTTGGGATGAAGAAATCCATTTTGATAGGTTATCCTCTGTAAGCTGAATTGCCCTTCCTACAGTCTTAAGTCTCAGGAGGCAATAATTAGAAGTCAAGATTTCTTTAATTATAATGATTCTTTCTATTCCATCTTTAATTTTTCCAAAGGCTTCAACTTGACTATATAGGAGATAAATTCCAAAGGGGGGAGGAATTGCTGTGACCTCCTGTCAGATTGTAGTTCTGCCCCTGCACAGGATCATTTCTGATAACTTTCCAAGCCCCAGCCAACCAACATCCCATCCTCATACACAGATACATACACATAAAAAAGAAAACAACAGACAGAATGTTGTTTTAAGTATTTGATTTGTAAATTAATTCAGTCAGATTGTACTTTCTTTTTCCTTGGCTCCTCTAGATTATTCGTTTTCTTATTTTCTAGTTGGGGTGGAGTATTTCATTGTCACTAATATTCTTTGAATGTTTGTTTTGGAGTAATTGATTGTCACTACTACTCTTTGAATGTCGATTTTAAATTCTATGTTCATTAACACTTCCTATACAATTAGATGCTCAAAGCCAACACTTCCTTATATATTTGGAACGAAGGGACAGAAAATAATTGACAATGCAAAAGACAATCACTGGTAGTTAGGAGGTGGAATAGAGGTATGTAATTAGGGAAAGAAAATATCAAGAATGAACACATTTAAACTGAATAGTTTCATAATTAATTCACTATACAAAACTAGATAAATTTCTGGTTGTCAGATGGTTACAAAAGTATGCTTGAACCTAGCCCTGGAAAGGGTATTCTGTGTATGTTAGAGTTTAAGTATAAATACTTATATGTATAAATCCCTGTAGCTCTACTTCCCATATGTGGAATTCAGTCAAGGTTCTTTCTTACAACTCTCTATCTTCCTCTCCTTGTCTATTGTATTACAACATGCACAGAAATTTGTATAGAGATCTTATCCTGAATGCAAAATTTTAGTAAGACAATAAACATATGATCATGGAAACATATGGATTAGGAAAACTTAATGGCTTATTTGATTACGTGAGGAGATACCAGTTGATAGGTAGGAAGGAACCTTTTTGGTCTTTCTAACTCCAGTATAGATACTAAAAAATCAATAAATCTTCACTGAATGTTAATGACATACATAATAAACTGCCTTTAACACACCTCAACTTCTCTTTTCTATATTATATGACAATAACAATAAATAAATAGACATACTTTCAGTTTAAGTATTAACTAGTTGAACCTTTCAGTTAACATGACAAACAGTAAGAGAGTAAATAATGGATAGTGACTTACTTTTTGACCAACTGTCATGCCTAAAAGAGAGATTTCATTCTTCCCAGCCTTAAGAGAAATGGGAATCTGAGCCTTAAAGGGTGATACTAAACCATCTCCAGATGCACTACCTGAACAGCAGCATGTAAATCATAAAAACATTACTTCTGAACAGCACTACCCAAGGATAAGGTTGAACAACTCAGTAACTCACAGCCAACAGATTTGCACTTAGTAAGATCTAAAGTATGTCATAGCACTCGCAGATACAAGGAAATAAAATTCTAAAATAATGAGTAATGGAAGTATTACCATGAAGTATTTGGTTCACAAAGGCATGGATAGCATGACCTTTTGATTCAATCAAAAGCATTGGTTGGCTTCTGTTTCTCAATAACCCTTCATTCTCATCAACATGTATACTGATATTGAAGAAGAGCACTAAGAATCAGTTTTTGGGAAATCCTAAAAAAAGCATGTACTTGATGCAGTATTTCACAAGATCACAACAAACTTATGGTCCAATTTTAGAGCTAAGAATAAGACCTTGTATTTACATTCTTAAAGATCAACCCTAGTAGTGCTGAGCATGCATCAACTAATACAAATATTAGAAATGTTTCACAAAATAACAGCTACAATGGAGAGAAGATGTAAGAGATGTAACTTATGCAATAAAGTAAGACACATTTGCAATTCTTTCTTATTCTCTGCTAGTTTGGTGTGCGGTGTTCTTTGTTTAGAATCTTGTAGAATTTCAAAATTAACGGCAGAGAACTGTCATCTCTGCATTTTCAAAGGGCTTCGAAGAGAGAAAAATGACTAAATATTGTCTGCCTACATTGGGATTGAATGCCTTTCCATGCATCTCTTCAGATTTTACCCCAAGCAAACGTTTCAAGAAATTACCTATTGGATGTACTAATGTACCTAGGGACTGGTTACTTGTGCTAAACTGAAGTAAGTGTTTTAAATTTCTTTTTGTTCTTTGTTGTTTGTCATTTAGGAAGGATTTGTCCTCCACTACCAAGGAGTATCCAGACAGATAGGGGTACTTTAAAGAATCCAACAACGATATTGCCTTAATTCTGGCAAATTTTTACACCCAAATGAGGTATCCCACGTCAACACCCTTATCCTTATGTTGAGTGTCAGACATTGGTTGCTTTGAGAAAACATAAACTACCCGTGTAATATAGTCCTCCATTTGTTTCCATGTTCCTAGATGATATATATATATATACACACACACACACACACACATATATTTGTTTTTTACCATGGGAAAGTCGACAAAGCTAACGCTGTTCTTTTCATTAATAAAAATAGTTTATTAGTAGAAAGAAACTACGAAAGCATCAGATGAGGACTTCCTTCAAGTTGTTGCAAATCTGAACAAGAGATCCCAGGAAAAATACTAACCTTTGAAAATGGAAAGGATAATAAACATGTCCCCAGGAGATGAGAGACAGAACTGGGGGCTATATATTTTAGCAGTTCTTCTCTGCTCAAGTATTGAGGAGTATTAAAAAGAAACCCATAACGAAAAGCACAGATTTGCAAACACAAAACCACTACATTCCGACTTGAATTTAGCAATGAACGCACTGCAAGCCAAGTTACTATCTCCCTCAATTTTAACAATGAATTTTACTGTCCTACCACTAACCTAACGGAACAAGTTAAGAGTTGCAATCACCTCAACCCACTTGAACAGCATCTTCTGCCTCCAACTGACCTCCTCTCTCATACTAAAGTATTAGTCTATTAGGAAAGCAATTATTAACCAAATCCACAGAGAGAGATAATTTCCCATCACCCACCCAAAAGGGATTGGTACAGGACTCTGTGTTAATGTGCAGAAGACCAAGCTCTTACTTGGGGGAGTTCATGACAGTGACAAGCAGAGCAACTGTCAGCTCACTGGTTTCCAGGAGGGGGGAATTTTCAGCAATAGGCAAAAGCCTGGGCAATGCCAGGTGAAGGTAGAAGGTGCAGGGGTTGTGAACTCCCTTTCCAGTTCTCTGTCTATGCAGGCTTTGGCTTCTTCATGAAAGCTTGCCCTATCCCTATGCCTTGAAGCAAGGACAGATCAATCAGGTAAATGGAATTGATGGAAACACAAGTCCCCAAACATCCTTGTTCCCCATTTTAGCTCACCTTCAAAAGCCTCTTTTTAATTAAAAAATCAAAATGCAGCAACCAGAAAGAGGTAAAAAATATGTATAAGTGTGTACATCTGTGAAACTACACCCATCACCGCATAAAAAGGGCCTTAGAATTTAAGATGTGAGACCTACATATTCCCAAATTCATAAGAGCATGTATGTCATTGAAACTACACCCATCACCACATAAAAAGGACCTTGGGATTTAAGAAGTGAGAGCTACATACTCTCAAATTCATAAGGCTTAGAACCACTCTGGTTCTGACTCAACAATAATTAGGCATATGGAGAAGCCAACAAGGGAGAACTACTTGTACATGATCAACAAATACATCCTTCCACTTCTTAGTAAACAAAATACAATCTATAAAACTAGTTATAAGCTATTCTCAAAATAAGAACACTATAATTAGAAAACTCTTGATGTCGTAATTCTGGAACCCCCGTCCTTCTCCAGACAAACTTAAATGGCATTGAAGTCAAACTTAAGAGGACCGAAGGATATGGAAGCCTAAAACCACAAACTCATACGGACTTCATCGAAAAGCGAACCTAGTATTAAGCTACTACACCTATGGCTATTGTTATGGATAAAATCTTTGTACTCCTTAGGCTTGTAGTTTGATAACGCACTTCATAAACATCAACAAGGCCTCTAACAGCAAACTAATTGGATTGGTTATCAAGGCAAGAAAAAGAAAGTTGAAAGATAATGAGAACATATAGAGGAGAAAAAATAATTAATAAATAGTTACAGAATAGTATAAGGATATAGTCAATAAAAACCAATAAAAATAGTAAATCAATAGTGAAAATATTGGATAAGTTTAATTTGTCATATATTAATTTGCGTGCTGATATATGTAATAAAATTATGTGTCTGAGTGTGTTGTGTGTGCGCACGTGTGTGTGCCTTCTTATTAGGGTAAGTTTATTTGCCTGAAAATTGACAGTTCAAATTAATGTCAAAATTCACTAAAAGTATTGTCCATAACTTTTCACAAATGAACAACAATAGTTGTACTTCTAAGTTCTAATACACATACAGATCAACAATTATACTTTCAGCTAAAACACATTGCAGAATTAGACCAACCTAGTTGTATGCCAGAGGTAATCAGTGGTATCTTTCGTGGTATTGATATGATCTACGAAGCCATTATGAACTAAATCAGCTTCTCCCCAGATTCCAGCTTTTTCCAAATATACTTCCCATTTAGAAGCTTTTAAGTCTTTATCTGGTGATATCCCCGATGGCTTTAGATCTTCTGGTACCATCTCAACTACAGAAGATTGAGATCCAACCTGTTCAAAGTAGAAGCACAAGTCTCGGACTAGTAAGAGCAATAAGCAGACAATAGTATATGCACAACGAGCAGCTCTATGATAATGAAACTCTATTTTGAGTGCAAAGACTGTAAGATACTGCTAATGCAACTAAAATGTGATTATTCAAATTTTTATCCCAATTATTCAAGTCATGATTTGTGCAGTGAAGCCAAACCAGATAGTGGTATATGTCCAAGGTCTCAATATTATCTAGGCACGAAAGTTCTAATTCGCTGGAGATAATGATCATTCCATCGTCATGAAATCCAACTTGATATCGTTAAGATGCAAAATCTTTTATGGTTCCTAATACTCCCTCCGTCCCAAAAAGGATGGCTTAAGTATAAAGAATTTTTGTTCCAAAAAGGATGGCTTAAGTACATTAATAAAGTATAAGTTGACTACTTTAACCTTACAAGTGGACAATATTTTCTTCTTGGGAAGAACAATAAGTACAAATATGGTATTTAAAATTATTATATGGACCCACTATAAAGGATATAATGGTAACCTTACTTCTTTAAAATGTCTTTCTTAAAAAGTGTGCAAATTGTACTTAAGTCATCCTTCCCGGAATGGAGGTAGTAATTATTCACGCAATAAATGGTTTTTGACAAAGAGCGAAGGAGGATATTCTTGTCAACTCGTGATGAAGAGGCATAGGCTAACCTAGCAGAACCAAAGCAATTTGGATGAAGTTACATTGGAACAACAGTCTAAAGTCCCCACCAGTGAGTGAACAAATGGGAACTGGTGGTAATGTCGGAGAAGATGCCCTGATGCCTTCTCCTGAAGCAGGTCTATCTGCACTGCTTTGGCAGATATTTCTCACAAGTTTTCAGTATTGAAAGGTAAGAAAGAAGTGAGATCTGAAGAACATATTCTTTTACGATATTATTATATGTACCACTTCAACACTCTTTTGTATAGGAGTGTGATATCAACATTAACCAGCCTAAGAACCACCACTGTGTTCATGTACCACTGAGTATTCTAAAACTCAATTGAATGTACTTGGTACTCCAACTATCTTCTTCGATATTCTAAATTCATGCAGACATATAAATATATCATTATAGAAACAAAAAGACAGTACAGCTCTCCACGTTGTTCATGGGTTCATCTATGAGCCTATGACATGATTCTCTCCACAACTAATAAGAGCTTTAAGTAACATTTATTCCAGCAATGATCCCAATAGATCTGGTTGCAAAAGAAGCACGCAACAAAGAAAATATTTCTGTTCTTATAAATCTAGCCCTGAGCTAGTACAAACTATTGGAGGTTAAAGTAAAACTATTATAGCAGCAACTACCCTCATCAAAATGATGCTCCAACGATACAAAATTTCACCAACGATTGACAGGAAACAACTTTGCAAAGCGTTACATCCCATAAGATCACCGACTTACATTAACATGTGAAGTTTGACAAATAGATAAACACTTAGCATTAAATAATACCTTTGCGGTGTTAAACATCACATTTTTGCAATCTGGCAGGATGCTGACTGACCAAGCCGGCAGCTGGAATGTCTCATTACGAAAATTTACCATCTTGTCATTTTTGTCGTCCATGTTAGCAATAAAGGCAGCACATGTTCCTGAACCATCTGAGAATACATCAACCTAGGAAAAGTGTTTTCAATTAATTATATGAAATAAAGAAACAGGACAAAGAAAATGAGAAACCAAAATTAATTATTTGCCCAAATTCAAATTGAAAATTGTGATGATGCATTTCAAGTTAAATGAATGATCGAGTGACGCATCCTCCGATTGAAGTAGTATCATCTGATAAAAAATACCATAAGGTGAGCTGCTTTTACAGTTTTACCATTTCTGGATGTGCAGGAAGGAAAAAAATAGTTTAAAAATAAAAGAAGTGTTTTCAGAACATTGGCAGGAAAACTATTGAGAATATGCTCTTCTGCATATACTGGTGAATAGGTTTCTGGTTTCTATCAGCCAAAGTCAAACATGCCATGCATCTCTTATTTATTTAATCTTTCCCAAATTTAATTTCTAGGAGAACGAAAAGAATCATTTTCGTTACAATGTTGAGTAATGTGATAAGAATGCGCTCTTAGTTCAGTTCGGTAGAGCATGGATAAGAGCAACCATTTCCCACCCTTGATCTAAGACCTTATTTTAAGAAAGAAATTCAGCGTGGAACTACTTTCAATATAGTCTACTGAATTAATTCAACTAAATGTTTTCTAGAGGAAATTCATGAGCAATCACAAATTTCATTTTATTTAATCCTAGTTTGATAAGAAAATTCAGCTTCTCAAGGATTTGGTTGAATGTGAATCTGCACATTCAAATATTTTCGTCAGGAGCAGAATGTCACGGCCTCACGCTACGAGGCCATGCAGAGCCTTGCTAAAGCCACATTCGCGTGCACACCAACCTTTGCCATATGGGTCATGAGCGCCAAAGCCAACATATTTGCACAAAGAGAGGTTATTGGAGCATACCCAAGATAATGACATTGATATCACATATTAGCACCAACACAATTACTCGGAGGCCAACCCATATATCAAAGTCTGTCCCACAGATCGTGACAACCTCCCCCACCCAATCCTGTGAATGCCCTCGTCCACGTAAAGGGAGCGATCCAACATTGACCTACCAATAACACCCATGGATAATCGTTTTTACGCAACGCACTCCTTTCCTAACATCGTAGCAGAACTTGTCAATGTGCTAGGAACAAAACTGAATTGCTCATGACTAGAATTTCAATCCCTGAGTGGTTATTGTCACCCAATCGTTCAAACCCATGGCATACTATAATATGCACTTATCGAAGGCAAACTACTGGCTGAGTCCTAGAGGTTAACAGACAACAAAAGAAAATTGTACAGTAAAATTTCTCTCTTAGGATGAATGAAGAAAATAAAATTCAATTATTTATGCTAGTGGACCTAAGTAAAAGTCCTTACTCAAATAAATATCAAAGTATAAACAGCAGGAGTATATCCTGAATGAATGTGTGTATATTTATAACATTACAAGAAATCTACACATTATAAGAGGGAAAGAATTTACCTCTTGTAAAGAGCCTAGAGAAAGTGTGGTTGGTGCATTGTTTAGTAGTGCATTCTCACATAGCTTTATAGCTTTATGTAGTTCTCTAAGATGTCCCCATTTTGGAAGCCTTGGCAAACCTGGATGTCAGAGAAACAACATATGGTAATGCTTCAGTCTCCACTTTGAGTTCGTCTTAGAACATGGTACCATCGTGACAGTATCTAACGTCTAAACATGAAATAGTACACTCTACAAATAACAACTCTGAGACACACCATATTCATCAATAGGTGCATCATAATCATAACTTGTTGTAATAAATGGGCCACCAGCTGTTCGTCCAAAGTTTGTTCCACCATGATACTGAAGTTAGTGACAAATAAAGTAAATGGAAATTAGAAGAGTTATATAAAAATTTATATTTTGGAGTATAAAGATTGAAACAAAATAACACTAATTTCATGCTCAGTCGTTGAGACCTTGACCAAGTAACTAGTTAAAGTAATTGAGCCCGAGAGATGAATCTTAATTTTCTTTTTGATATAACTTGTGATGATTTTAATGATATTACCATATAATAATTTTGCAAGCCTCCCCCTTTCTGGAAAAAACGAGCAACTGAATAAGCGATATCTTCAGGAGGCCTGTGGGGATCTCTCCCGCCAAATGTTTTGAACCTGAAAAAAGAAATTGGATGTTTATATGCGGCACACAGCTAAAAGGCATATCCTTAAGTTAGATTTTATCATAATATCCACTAGCATTTTCAGGGCATCAAAAAGATATGTACCGAAGAAAAGTAACTCAAAGTTCTTTTGTAAAGCACTCCTCTGAGTGCCAAATCAACTGCAGTTGTTAAGAAGACCAAATTTTTTAATTTATAGGAACAGAATAATTTAATCAAAAATAAAAAGGTTCACGTGATATTTACAAGCCTTCTTCAACAAGGAAAATGTTCTCCATAACCAAGAAATATTCTACTTCATATGGAACACTTTCAGTTCCAGTTGCATATCCATGTTTGAGCCTTCAGGGATGCAAGTAAAACATTGATCATTATTATACAGTTTGAAATTCTGCATGTTTTTCCCATATGTTACATACATTTGGTCAACTGTTTCACTGTTATATATGGAGTGAAATTAGGCACTCCTCTGAGTGCCAAATCAACTGTAGTTGTTAAGACGACCGAATTTTTTAATTTATAGGAACAGAATAATTTAATCAAAAATAAAAAGGTTCACGTGATATTTACAAGCCTTCTTCAACAAGGAAAATGTTCTCCATAACCATGAAATATTCTACTTCATAAGGAACACTTTCAGTTCCAGTTGCATATCCATGTTTGAGCCTTCAGGGATGCAAGTAAAACATTGATCATTATTATACAGTTTGAAATTCTGCATGTTTTTCCTATATGTTACATACAATTGGTCGACTGTTTCACTGTTATATATGGAGTGAAATTAGGAATCTCTAGAACTGTCAAAGGAGTATCATCAACAGTCATAGACACATGACAGTTTGAATAAAGAGGAATAAAGTTGACCATGAAAGATTCCAGTAAGTATTTTTCAAATATACCCATTAGAAAATATATCCTCTCCTATATATGGAAACATTGTGGTCTCAGAGATATGGACCATATGGTGAAGCCATGGTAAATAAGATAGTGAGAATTGCCAAACCTGATTGATGCAGGTCTAACCGAAAATTTGTATAGGTATAAACATTTATTATTGAATATTGAAGTATGTCATTTGACTGAACAATGATTCCTTGTTTTATCTTTTCTATTAGTAGTTCTTTTTCTTCTTTCCGATTCCTGTACCTCCTCTTAGTAGTCACCCATACCATTTGGTATCAGCTTGCTTTCAGCTCACTCTTCAACTTGAATCATTTAATGGTGGGATGACGAGATAGAGGACGATAAAAATAACTGTGTAGGATAATCGAGACAGGCGAACAAGACATATAGAATTTCAAAACAAGTTGAGCATTATATAAAATTCGATCTTGATAATACTAGAGAGGTGAAAGTGTCATGACATTTTGTCACATTGGAGATGCTTTGAACACCTAAATAATTCTTGTAGCACAGTATATCAACCCCGCTACGTTTCTTGGCCAGCACTTTTGAGGAATTTGGCAAGGAGGTTGATGTATAGTACATATAAGAAATGCTTTAACTAATAATTTGTAGGTGGCACAAAAATTTCTCTTATGAAAGCAGGCAAGATACCATCTAGATAAGAGTACAACTAAGAATTTTAGGTTGCACAAAAATCTGTAATGAAAACAGTCAAGATACCATCTAGATACTTCCAAAGAGTACACCCTTAAGGAGTTAAAAAGTAGCCTTCTATAAACTTCCAATGACAGTCATACTCCAGTACTTAAGAGTAACTTCCCAGATTGGTCCAAAATCAACCAGGAAATGGAAGCACATTAATGACTGCGGACATTCAAACTTCTGTAGTAGTTGTCTACATATATTGTTTTTAGGCATAATCCATTATAATGTTGTATATGCTATTCATGAATAATGGCTTTGATGTTCCAAGTGTGTGTAAGGTCAAGCTGTAGACATAGAATTAGGACTGTTATAAGCTTTTGTCAACGTGGATATCATTCACCTGGTAACAAATAAAGAGAGAGCTCAAATGATGACATTTTAGAGGGTAAATAAAATAGAATATATTTCACATATTTGAATGGGGAATCCAATAGTACCATCCTGGCCAGTTCTCAGTCCAAATTTTCGGCATATTTGGGTAGCTTGGTGTGAATTGGTCACAGTAAAATGAATTGCATGTGTTTATCTGCAAGATAAAAGTGTCAGGCAGTGCATTGACTGGATTGAAACAGTTATCACATAACATGGTACTACTATTTCTTAATTTGATAATATTGAATCCTACATCTGATTGATACGTTGAAGCCCCACTGATCATCCTTAAATGTCAGCTAAAGAAGAGATTCAATCAGAAAGAAAGCTACAGAAGGAAAACTACAAACGTAAATTTTTTTGACACCAACTAGAATTTTAGTTCTCAAATCTAGTCATAAGCATGACAAGTTATCACTCCTCTCTACAATCTAATTGCTAATAGCTGAACATCTGTCATATCAGATATTGGTTCAAGTACTTCTTTACAGACTTTGAATTCACGCTATTTCCTAGCACCCAATAGTTGAGTTTGTTCTAAGAGAGGAAGAGGAAAATGCAAATATTTTAATAAACAAAAGGAGGTTTTCCCTGCACTAAATTTTAGCAATATCCTTGGTATTTTGACTTTTGGAAGCCTCTATTATTGGATTTCTGTCACTAAAATTGTTGTTTACATTCTTAGTTTCCATGTTATTTCCTTTTTCCTCTCTCACTTTCCGAGATCCAGAGCTAGGATGTAGATGAATCAGTGTTCATCAACAATGCAGGATGCAGGGTACAAACAAAAATTCACTCACCACAGGCTCAGGATTATCCCATTGCTGGCACATTATCCAAGGCACCCCTGTACTTTGAGAAAGAGCCATTTTAGCAGCCCAAGAGGCATATGCTTTGCCTGAATTTCCATATGATTGTTCATAGGATCCGTACTCATTTTCTACCTGTAATAGTACAAATTTCAAAATGAACACTAACCACCAGTAATTATTTTCAAATTTTAATAATAAGCAATTTTAAAACAAGTAGATATGACATTTCCTGATCAATTTCTTTTTCTCAATCCTTGAAACGAAGTGTAATGAGAGAGGAAAATAAAAGCTGCCAAAAGGAAAATTATAACTTTGCGAACCCGAAAAACAAAAAATTGAAAGTTCAATGGAGCAAACTAGATAACAGTCCCAACACCAATGGATTACACCTTACTTATATGCCCATGAGATTAATGCACCTAACATGCACATGTGTTTGTCTCCTTAAGCCTCAGCTAGCAGAATGTCAGCAACTCTTGTGTGTGTCCAAAAATAATGTGACATATGCCTACGAAGCAATATGTGCAGTCCCAAGGGCTCCCATTCCAAACTTAATCATTTCTACTACTACTAAATTAGTCTAAGCTAAATTATTACCCAACTAATTAATTAAGGTTTGACTATATATTTTATTTATTTATTTTCTGAAAGGTGTATAATATATATGCGCGTGTGCTCACGTGTGTGCGTGTTTGTATTTATATGTTTGTGTGTGTGTGTATATATATATAAAGGGAAAAGGGAAATGAATTATATCTCATTTATACAGTTATACCCATCCATGCTATGCTTTGATCTCCAAAATAAATGACAAAAATCTAACCGTATGGATTAAAAAAGCATACAAAAACAATACAAAATGTCAATTTTTTCAAGCTCATTTACATAGTTTATATAATCATGTAAAAAACAACACATCTTAGCCTTGAAAAAAAACTAATTTTTCATGGTTTTAAGAACTATGTTATACACCACAAAAAGAAAATGAGAAAATTTATATACCCCTCTATCTTTTATACTCTTTTAATCCATATAAATATAAAACTAGTGGGTATGATTTGAAAAATAGGTCATAGGTCATTTTCCTAATATATATATATATATATATATATATATATATATATATATATATAT
>CM025786.1:11318860-11347246 GCA_014636745.2 Centella asiatica
ATATATATATATATATATATATATATATATATATATATATATATATTTCTTAATTTTTATTTTTGTGCGTGTATATATGAAAATGATCAGTTTGTAAATATAATTATTTACTAGGTGCAATATTATATATATTTCTTAATTTTTATTTTTGTTCGTGTATATATGAAAATGATCAGTTTGTAAATATAATTATTTACTAGGTGCAATATTATATTTGTTTCTTACAAAATAGTTCAGTTTTTTAAATATCTTAAGCAAGATATTAACATTTCAAAACTGAAAAAATATATAATTTTGAACGAGAGAAAAAATTATACTGCTTACCCACAGGTATCAAATATTTTTATCAGAAGTGTCGTTACATGTCTCTATCTATCTATTTAATGTGTGCATAATATATATAATATATTAAGTAGTTTTCATAATCATGTAAAAATTAATATATCTTAGGCCTTAGCTCTTGAAAATGTAAAGATTTTACATGGTTATAAAATTCATGGCCACAGAAGGAATGAGAAAATTTATATACCCCTCTATTTTCTGATACTCTTTTAATATGTACAGTTGGATTTTCTAAATAGATTGTAGATTCATATATATATAACTAGCAGATAAAATTTAATTTCATTTCCCTTAATTTCTCTCTCTCTCTCTCTCTCTATATATATATATATATGTATATATGTATGTATATGTAAGAAGAAAAAGGAGACAGTAATATATGTGGAAAATTAAAATAAGTAGATTCCGTATAAAGTTTTTATATGGTTTAACTATCAATGGGTCACTATCAGTTTGCTTAAGAGTCGTCAACTACTGCAAGAATGTAATGAGAACTATAATGTTGCTATGAGTCCTAGACGACAACACTGCAACAGTTGCAAACTTGCAATTTAGATATTTTCTGTTCCTGTTTTGGAAATCCCAGTACCATGTCACCATAAATCTATTACTCTATTAGTACAAGCATTACCATTACCTATGTTTAGAGACAAGACTTTTGGCAAGTGTCTGATCTCTTCTTGAGGATATTGATCCCAATATGTAGATAAATTGGTGGTACCAAAGGTACATTTAGAACTTCTGCATAACTTAAATACCATTTTATGAGGACATCAAATTAAGACAGGAGGATATCTGCCCTTCCACCAACAGTTGCAGCTTTTATTGTTCCCATTACATTAAAGGAAACTCTCCTTTATACCTTTGTTGTCAATGTAATATATTAGAATACACAAGAGTAGAACTGTAGAATCATTTGGGTCAAAGGTGTTCTAGACGTTGATGTTGATGCTAGCCTAGAATCGAAACCAGTGTTCTTGCAAAACAAGTCAGATGATTCAAATTTCACCGAAGTACAAAGACATAAAATTGCATCACCAAAAGACTTTAAAATTGCGAGAATGAGGACAATGAGAACCATATAAAGAAGTCCACAAAATATCCATTAATTTCAAGTGCGTTACTTGCCTGGCTTAAGATGATAGGTCCGCCTTGTGATGCAAAAAGCTTCTCTTGCTTCATCATGTTAACTATGTAGGACACAAACTTCTCCATGTAATGCTGAAATTCCATGAAAGAGAAGTTGTAGAATAATATTATGCAGAAAGACTGAAGAAATCTTCAACTAATAAGTTTCCAAGCCTTTTAAGACCTGTAACTTGCATTGAGGCTACTATTTCCATACCTTGAAGGGTTCATTATCAGTTCGGAAAACAGTGCCAGGCACATAATGCAACCAAACAGGTATCCCTCTGTATTACAAGATCAATTGTTGAAGAAAAATATATAATGGTATTGCAATGAACATGTTATATGGCATCCACATGATATTGGCTATTACCATACCCAAAGTTCCATTCTGCAGCAACAAATGGTCCAATTCGAAGAATCAAATACATGCCAGCCTGCTGAACAATCTTCACAAATTTGACCAAATCGTACCGTCCCCCAAAATAAAACTAAAGCAATCAACATGAAAAAGAATAAGAATAGATTTTATGTCCTCGGCAATAATAATAAGATAAGATTTGAAGTTGAGTGAAGCAAAGCATTGAAAATTTCAAATTTTAATTTTACGCACTTGACCTGGAGAAGTTTCATGACCATTCCAGAACACATAGGTCTCAATCACATCCACACCTCCTTCCTTCGCTGTTTGCACCAGTCCTGGCCACATCTATGAAATTCCATATTCATGGAGAGATTTTCTATTCTTTAGTTTATTTGATGATAAACATTTAAAAAACCAAAGAATGACAGGGGAAGGATTATTCTCTCAGCAAGGAAACTCTAATAGGAAAAAATAAGGAATAAAAAATGAGAAGAACAAAAAAACACAAGCAGAGATCTCTCATATAACACAAACTATAATTTTGTTTTGGTACTGAAAAAAAATCCAAATATTTTAATATTAATCAATAGGAGAATAACAATAGATAAAACCCATAGCAAGCAAAATTATGCAAAGTCTTCTGATTCTCATATATTTGATTGTTGTATAACTCGGCAATCATACAGATAGATAGCAAGATTTGCATACATAGTTTCAACCATACAAACAAGAAAATTTACAAGAGTGAGCAAATCTTACTTTTTCCTTCAGTAGCTAAATGCAGGACACACACACACACATAATGTGTTACGCGCACAGATATATACATTGTAATTTGGGTAACTCAACATCATAATTTCACCAGAATTGCCAATTACATTACAGTCTATTATGGTAATCTGATACGACCAGACAGCACCTAATACTGACAAGTACCCTACAGTATTATAGCCTTAAAAAACCAGTTAATGGGTATAATCCTTTCTTTAGGTTTCCCAGAAACTAAAACAGCAAACAGAGTAAATATATGAATAAATTGCCGACATTACAACTCACAAATACCACATTAAGCAATCTTCAAGTATCCTATAACATCGTAGCGATCTTTAAGAGGTCAATAGATGAGTAACAACTACAACATAGTACTCCTCGTTGCTAGCTAATTAAACCACAGAGCACTAAACCTACAATTCCACAAAAATTCAAGTATAGGAGTACAAGTTCTGTACAACACATTTCCTTGTTGCTAGTTCAATCACAGGAGCTAAACCAACAATTCCACAAAAAAATCAATAACAGGAGTACAAATTCTGTACAACACATTTCTTTTCAGGGAATCCATGGGGTACTCACCGCAGGTACGCTGCGAGGGTAGTGAATGGAGGCGGAGATAAGAAGCTTTCTGTGGCCATCGATGATGAGAGAGCGATGGTCGTAGGAGACATTGTAAGCTGCAAATGAGAGAGAGAAGAAGAAACACAAGAAGAAGGTGATGAACAACGGAAACTTCATTGATGAATTTTGAGCATATCAAAGCTCGAAAATGATACTCCAGTACTAGTACTCGTAGTAATACAGAGGAGGAAGGGTAGAAGTAGGCATGGCACGGCACTAAAATTACATAATCCCCGAACCCAACCCGTCCCCGACCGTTACCAAAAATTATTTTTTTTGGTTTAATTTTTTTTTATTATTTTCTTATAAAAATTTTTAAAATTATTATAAATTATGATTTATATATAAACGAATTGAAATTAAAATTTAATGGAATAAGATTGATAAATTTTATATTCTATTTTAACTCTATAATTTGAACCAAATATTAACCATTCAAGTCAAATTGTGATACAAGAGGGAGAGACAGAAAAATCAGGACAGCAATTACACGGATATCGAGGCGTCGGTGTTTTGTGGACACGTAATTAAATGTGGTGGTTCAGACTTCAGATGAGACGCGGTATGGCGTGAGGTGCTGGTTCCCATGATTAACTGATCGCGTTCTTTACGCGATACTTTTAGTTTAGTTATTAATATTGTCCCAATAAAAAGTCTCAATACCTCTCCAAAAATTTTCTAAAAGATAAACACCTATTTCTTTTTCTTTTTTTTTTCTTCCTTTAATTAATGAAAATTTTGATAAATACATTAATTTTTTACTCCTAAATTTATATATTTGAGTGTCCTTAAAACACTCTTTCGAAACAAAAATAATAATCTATTTATATTTATTGTTCCGACAATAATTTTTTTATTTTGATAATATCATCACAATTTTTCTAGTTTTTCATTTATATGTACAAGCTATAGGTTTATATTTTAAGTGGCACACCCCACGTTATGTATTATAAAAAGTATTGAAACTCAAGATAAAAAAAGAAAAATCAAGCATTCTCAAAAATTAAAACAAAAATAGAAAATAAAAATACAAATATATGACTTTCAGTTTAACCATATGGTAAGGCAATAAAATAGAAGCGAAAAAGAAATCAAACGCCAAATACCAACAACATTTTGTTAACAAAATAATAGTAAAAAACTTGGCGAGTTTATAATATAGCCATTCTAGTCCTGGCCAATGATTAAATAATTCTTACAAATTAAAAATATAAAAGTTATATAAGTTGTAAATTTTAAGATTCCATTTATTTTTTATATACTTATTATTTTATGTATTTTATTGTTATACCATTTTATCTTAACAAAATAAAATAACATTATATAATTATTATATTTCATTCTAAAATTAAATATATATTTTGACTTTTTGCATCAAACGATAACATATTAAATTTTAAAATAATATTAATTTATTTGAATTTAATTTATACAATTATTATAATTATATAATTTGTAACAAAAAATTTAATTAAAAAATTACATCTCAAACTATTATTTATCACATAAGTTCGAAAAAGTATTATTATCTTCGTTTGTATACAAAATCCATATCAGAGTAAATTATCGATATATAGCAACAAAAAAAAAAGTTAATAGTAATAAAGTTGAGGCGAGAATGATGAAATATTAGAGAGAGAGAGAGAGAGAGAGAGACGTGACGAAGTAGCATAACAGAGAACGTGAAGCAGCTCATTCTGGTCTGGTCCAATAATCGGTTGAGATAGTGACGTGTTGGATTCATGCAGTAGATCCTTGCTTTCTCGTACAATATAATCTTTTATTTTTTAAAAGTTTTTTCATAATTCATAACAATCTTTTTCACCCCACCGACTACATAAGATTAGAAAAAGTAGTTACCAAATTCGTACACAATTCGAATATATTTTATTAATATATTTTAAATATTATAATTTTAATTTCTCTATTTTTGTTTAAAAATTTTATTACATTTTTAGATGTTATATATTAATTTAGAATAATTTTTTAAAATTATTTATTTTTAAGTTTATAGATAATATATTTAGAATTGTATTTTTTGTTTGTGCGTGAGGTATGTTTTTTCTTTATAAGATCCAGTTTTTAAATTTTTTCATTTTATGGTCTTATATTTTTTTTATTGTTATATAATTTAAATTATTGAATTTTTATTAATCTTTAGGGTTAGTTTTTATGAATTTTTTTAACCTAATATATAAATTTTTTTTTTCCGCCTTTTTCTTGGCGAGTTTTAACTGTGAAATTCTAAGGGTGTTTTTTTTTTACCCCGACCGATTGAATGTATATTCGTACCTCTTATTTCTTCTCTTACTCATTTTATTATATCGGTATAGATTTTAAACATATTTTATCTCTTTTTTATGTATTAGATTTTGTGCCGATATGTAATATGTGTCATTTTATTTTTTAAAAATTTTAATATAATATTAAGAAATTTTACCTTTATATTTTATTTCTCATGTATGAATTATATATTTTTCAAATTTATGTAAGATAAAACAAATAATTTTAATATCTATTTTAGTTGTATTATTTTAGTATATGTAAATATATTTATTTATATCTTATACGTATACAATTTTTATTTATTATTTAGTTTTTTTGTTTTTCGTGTTTTTTTTTAAATATTATAAAAATATTTTTGGAAACTTAACCTATTTTGATTCTTTTGATCGTTTTCATATTTCAATTTTAAGTCGAAGTAGAATCCAATTAAAGTCAAACAACTAATATTTGGATCTAAACCAATTATAATTATTTTTCGCAACAATAAATGTTTTTTTGATTTGATCGAGTTGACATTCTAGCATAACAAAGTTAATTGTCCCTAAATATGGCATATCAATTAATACAGAGTAATAAATTGTATAATTGCATTTTAGATAAAATATTTCATCTGTTAAAAAAATATTTGTATTTTATTTTTTTATGTTTTCAAAATCTTAAAACTCAAAATTTTGTATTATTTATTAATTTTGATTCAACTGGAGATAAATAACACAAATCACAAATAAAAAATTTCAATAAAACAAAACTTGTTTATTACAAAATACTTCATAATCTAGATGTTAAGATTTTACAATTCTAAAAACATAAACTGCAACCTTTTTTATTGTTGAATATATATTTCTATTGTGTATTTTCTTCTTGTGGCCTGTTCTTTTAATTGTGCTTGTTCGAGTTTGGATGGCTCTCGATAACTGATTGTTATAATCGATCTACATAAATGTTTGTTTCATAAAATTTGGATAACCCTAATAGGGTGTTTGGTTGGTGAGACTTGGAGAGGGAATAGAATGCTCCATTTATTATAATATTCTTTTATTATGTGTGGTATACAATTTGATTCAAATATACTTTTCACGGAAAAGTTGTTTTCCTTTATTAATTGAAATGAACCATTATTTAAGGGAACCTTGGTAATGGAGCATTACTATAAAAAAAAATTAATGAAAAAAATTCATATTTACTAAAATGTCTTCGCTTATAATTCTATAATATTATTTATATTTTATATCTTTACATATATATACACACACACACACACACACATATATATATATATAATTTTATTATAATAATATATTTGTTTACATTTTTATAATAATATTTATATTGTATATTGTATATTTAAACCAAACATCCCATAAGTTTTTCTTTTAGATTGATATTCAAAACTGACTATTTTGGTGGAGGTCGATTTGCCTGATCCAAAAAGATATGCATCGCCTGATACATGCTTCGCCCGATAGCCACATGGATATTGCTATTTACATAATTATATGTAAATTTAAACCGAAGTCGTTAATATTTGTATAACTCTAACTCTAACAAAATTCGATTATTTGGATTCTATAAAATTAAAATAGGGTATGAAATTTACCATCTCATCTCATCTAACTCCGATTCCGTCCTATTTATTTATAAAACATAATTTATAATAATTTTAGAAGACTTTATATAAAAAAATATATAAAAAACAAAGGAAAAAAATAAATATATTAAATTTAAAAATATTATTCAGGGTAACGAGGCAGAAACAGGGCGAGAACGGTATAAACATTAACGGGATGGGTTTAAGAGACTTAACGAATAGATTTTGGGAATGTCTCTCCCATCTTATTTCCATGCTTAATTACATCCATGAACTCGCCTTATTAAAAGATATATAGATCTTTTATTATTGACTAAAAATTTATTCTTAAATTATTATTTAATTTCTTTAATTAAATAATTATTATTTCTCAATCAAGTAATTTATTTCTTAATTACTTTTGACTTAAATGATTTATTGTTCATTTAATATTCATTTATAATTTATTCATTAATTGTTTTAATTAAATAATAATTGTTCTTGATTTATTAATTAATTAAATAATAGTTACTCCCTAATTTTTCTTAGCTTCAATGATTTATTAATCATTTATTATAATCTAGAATTTCTTCCTTAATTATTATTTAATTCCTTCAATTAAATAATGACCATCTTTTCTTTTTGTTAATACGAATCATTTATAAGTTAATAATTTATCACTTATTTGTAGAAATTAAAAGACTCTTTCTTCATTAAATAATTTTTTTTTAAATCATAAAAAATTTCAATCATTTAAAAAGTTTATTTACATGTCAAAATAATTATTCTCAAGTTATTCATTTATCAATTTAAATTGTAATCTTTCTAAAATGTAGATTGGACCTTAGGAGAAAACAAGATAAAGGGCTGGGTTAGAACCGGGTTCGACCCATCATCACTTTCTCCTTCCTTTTAGGATTTTTGTAATAGGTAGAGGAGGCGTCGACAACGCTTTCGCCGGAGTCGTGGTTACCCATACCAAAACTTCATTATCCGCACTCCACTTCATAGAGGCGACGCCACCATGAGGTTCCCAATAGGGGAATACCTTGATCCTACCAACGCCATACGCTAAAATGTAACGAGGAGGGGTTTTCGAGGTTAACCGCAAACGACCTCCATGAAACCTAACAAAGGCTTCAGCCAGGTCCAAACTTGTCAAAACATCCCCATCTTTGACGAATTAACCATGGAAACTAAGTTTTTGACTTTGAAAGACGCAACCATGATGTCAATTTCAAGTTTTAACACCAAAATCAAGCATAAAATCTACATGTAAGTTTCAGGTATTCAAAACTCTTCAGTCGGGGCATGAACTCACACAATACTTGACCATTTTTAACATTCTTTGAGGCAAAATGATCATCACATGAACAGGAACAAGGCTCTAACATTTGATTTTGTGTTAGATACATCATCTTGGTCGAATTAGATGAAGAATAGTTAGGATTTTTAGTGTTCATATGAATGTTCTTCATTTTTTTTTATTTTGATTATACTTTAAAATTCAATATCTCACAAACTAGGACACGTGTTATACATGAATTTGATATTGAAAAATTTACTATACACAATAGTAATAACATAAATAAAAATAAATGCTAAATAAAAAAGGTAGTGTGTTATCTCTTTAAAACTTTAAATGAGAATAAATGCTTGATCTTCCAATAAATGCTCTTAAATGAAATTTTAGATTTTGTTTGGTGGATTTGCTCGAGGAAATTTACTGAAGTGGAGACTAGGGTTTGGTTATAATGATATATTTATATAACTTGCAATTCATTCTTGACCATTAGATTAGTTTTAGCAAAAATTTACGTAGATTGGTAAAATAATTTTTCATTGTTTTTGCCATTTAAGGAAGTGTTGAAATTTTGAGTTTAATTAATGTTTAACTTGATTTGTTTAACCACTAAATGAGTTATAATGGTTATGCATTGGTTTCTTGCATAAACCGTAAAGTTTACCTGTACTGCTTAAGTAAGAATGTGATTATGAGATTCTTATCATATTTAACGTTTCATGACTTTTATAATGTTAGGTTTGTTATAATTTGTCGTTAGTGGAGGTGCGCATCTCGATTTGCATGGTTTACACGTATATTTAATCGTGATATTTATCGGTCATTGAAATGAAATTTTTTTTCATAACTATCATATATTTAATATTTATACATTTTATTTGAATTTTTGGGTTGTCACACCTTAAGTTTTTGAACTAGTGAAGAGTTGTAGCTATTATTATCTTGTTAAGAAGTTGTGTTTGAGTTGTGACTTACATCCATAAATTAATATTTATTGATGTTATTGTTTATATCAATTCTTTATTATTTAATTCCCTCATTTGCTATTTTAATTTTTGTTGTTACTAATGTTATATTTTTCCCTTTGTTTTTTTTTTCAATATTCTGATTATGTGTAGGATAATTATGAATAAGAACAATGACAACTCTGCTGTAAATATATATATATATATATATATTTTTTGAAGTTGACAACTACAACGAATTAACTGTTTCTCGAGGAAATGGTTCGTGAACAAACCCAAGAAAACATGTCTGAAGAGACATTTATTACACATGCCTATAACAGCATGTTAACGTATTTATGTGAAAAACTTGAGATGTCTCACTTGAAAAAGTCTCACTTAATTAATGAAAAAGTCTCACTTTGCCGAATGTTATGACTTGTTTAGATGTAGGGTTAAATTAAGTGGGTTTGCTTAGAATTCTACAAAACAGTGGAATGTTGAACCCCAAGTGTGGCAAGCGCTTATAGAGGTATTTATTTCATTAAAATATTAAATGTTTATGTCCAAGGCTGCTATTTCCTAAACAATTTGTTCTTTTAACTTTTCAAGGCAAAACCTAAGGATGCTGTTTGGAAAGATAAACCAATCTACAACTATGATCTTTTGGAAGAGTTGTTTGCAAAAGATAGGGTAATTTGGGATTGACACCTTTTGTTTTGATAATTTTGGGTCTGATGATGTGTAAAATTAATTTAGATATTCCTTTGGGTGCACCACTACTATAAATTACTTTATCTTTAGGGGGTGTAAATATGCAATATATCCTCAAGTACCATTATTTAATTTATTTTGAAATATGACATTTGGATATGAGAATGCAATGGACTGTTGATTACTATTAAATGTGACATTTGAAATTTGAATATGGCAATGTAATGAAGTGCAAATTACTATTTCTTAGTTTTGAAATTGTAGAACATTTTTTATGTGAATATTTGCAAGTATGTTAACCACATGTTTGGATTTTGCCTAATGCTTTTGTTATGTGCTCATGGTATATAATT
This sequence comes from Centella asiatica, assembly GCA_014636745.2. Taxonomy (NCBI): domain Eukaryota; kingdom Viridiplantae; phylum Streptophyta; class Magnoliopsida; order Apiales; family Apiaceae; genus Centella; species Centella asiatica. Next base: position 11,329,257 of record CM025786.1, read on the forward strand.
TAAAAAAATAATAATAATTTATGGGGTGTAAATTGAACTCACTGATTGAACAAAAAAAAAAGAATATTTCATGATGTAAGACGAGAGAGATGAAAAAAATAAAAGAAGGGATGGGAAAGAAAGACTGAAAATGAAGAAGGTTGGAAGAATTGTTTGCATGCATGTTAACAAAATTAAAAAAGGTAAAAATGAAAAAAAAATAGTTTTCTTTTCTTTTATTTCGAACTCAGAAATATCATAAAAGACTTTTTTTATTTTATAGTTTTATATTATTTTTTGTTATAAATTGAAAAACACCACATCGTTTTCTATTTTTTTTCTCTTTCTATTACTATCAAGTTTTTTGTTCTTTTTTTTTTTTTTAATTCAAAACTCATGAACATAGTGTTAATGAGAAGGGTGGGAGAAAACTTGAACCCAGTTTTTACAATAATAAAAGTTCTATTTCGTATTTGGGACAACATGATTCTACTCTACAAGAACTCTAAATCATTCTGTTTAAACTCATTATAAAAAATCCGCTTCTCTCGAAATAATTTGGACCAACGAAGATATCTTAATTTTCATCTATATTCAGATAATTTTCAAATTATTCATAAATTTCTCGCTGTGTTGCTCGATAATTAAATAACAAATTTGATTACAACATTTCATGATGAATAAATATTTTATTCAACTCAATTTCAATCTCAATTCCCTAAATCAGTTTAGTTGGAACATAAAATACATCATCTCTATTTTTATTTCTACATCATGGGGCCATTGACCACAGCTCCCAGTCACTGATACTATCAATCAATGCCTGCTCTGATCTAGCTCACTCGCCCGCCATCTCCAATCCTCTTCGATCCTCCATTCTAGGGTTTCACCGCACATTTCAATTTCATGACTATTATGAGCGCATAGTCATGAAATCACTCCATCGAAACCATCTTCTGTATCTTCTTCTCCTTCTGCTACTTTCTCATTTCACTTCTGTCGCCTCCTGGAAAAGAGACGAATTCAGAAACTGTAATCAAACCCCTTTCTGCAAACGAGCTCGATCTCGCAAACCCGGTTTCTGCTCTCTCATCGCCACTGATATCGCCATTGATCGTGGCAATCTCGTCGCCAAACTCATTCCCAAATACCCACGCAATCAACAAAAACTAGAGAACCCAATTACAGAAAGTGAAGAAAATGTGGAAAATACAATTACGGAAAACGAAGAACACCCAAGTAAACCGTTGATTCTTTCTCTGTCTGTGTATCAGGATGGGATATTGAGGCTGAAGATTGATGAAGACCCTGGTCTGGATCCTCCTAAAAGGCGTCTGGAGGTGCCTGATGTGATTGAACCTGATTTCTTGAACAAGAAACTTTGGTTGCAAAGGTTGAGTCAAGAGAAAGATTCGTCGGTCGTTTATCTGTCCGATGAGTATGAAGCTGTTCTTAGACATGACCCTTTTGAGGTTTTTGTGAGAGCCAAAGGAGGTAAGCGTGTGCTTTCCTTGAATTCACATGGTTTGTTTGATTTTGAACAATTGAGGGTGAAAAAGGAAGGGGAAGATTGGGCGGAAAGGTTTAGAGGGCATACTGATAGTAGGCCATATGGACCTCAATCAATTAGTTTTGATGTGTCATTCTATGATGCTAATTTTGTTTATGGTATTCCCGAACATGCTACTAGTCTTGCTCTGAAGCCTACTAGGGGTCCTGGCGTAGAAGAATCTGAACCGTACAGGCTTTTTAATTTGGATGTTTTTGAGTATGAACATGATTCACCTTTTGGGCTTTATGGGTCAGTACCATTTATGCTTGCTCATGGGAAAAAGAGGGGCACCTCTGGGTTTTTCTGGTTAAATGGAGCTGAAATGCAGATTGATGTTCTTCAGTCTGGATGGGATGCTGAGTCGTCAATCTCGCTTCCTTCAGATCAAAATAGGATTGATACTTTGTGGATGACTGAGGCCGGTGTTGTTGATACATTCTTTTTTCTCGGTCCTGGCCCAAAGGACGTTGTCAGGCAGTATACTAGTGTAACTGGAACACCGGCACTGCCACAACTGTTTGCCACAGCTTATCATCAATGTAGATGGAATTATAGGGATGAAGAGGATGTTCACAATGTAGATTCCAAGTTTGATGAACATGATATACCATATGATGTTTTATGGCTTGACATTGAGCACACAGACGGAAAGAAGTACTTTACATGGGATAGGACGCTGTTCCCGAACCCAGAGGAAATGCAGAAGAAGTTGGCCGCAAAAGGTAGGAAAATGGTCACCATTGTGGATCCTCACATAAAGAGGGACCACTCCTACCATATTCATAAGGAGGCTACTGATAAGGGATATTATGTTAAGGATGCAAATGGTAATGACTATGATGGTTGGTGCTGGCCTGGCTCGTCATCTTACCTTGATATGGTGAATCCAGAGATCAGATCATGGTGGGCTGAGAAGTTCTCATACAAGGAATACGTTGGTTCAACTCCTTCCTTGTATATTTGGAATGACATGAATGAACCTTCCGTGTTTAATGGCCCAGAGGTATGTTATTCATTTCAATTGTTTTTGTGTTATTCTATATGGTTCGTGTGTTTCTAAAGGCACAATATTCTCTTACTATCACGTGGTGTACGTAACACGGACTTACTATTTTAGAAATTTGATTATGAAAATTGTAAAGACTTCAGAGATCATTGTGTTTGTTCTTTTTAGTATGAAAATGCCAGAAATTTACAGATTGCCAAGTGATAGAATTCATAAAAAGCTCAAGGGAATAAGCCTAAAAAGAATATCTATTTTATGATTGAGTTCAAAATATATGCTTGAAACTTGAGTTGGTGATGAATACAGACTGTACTTAGTTCTCCTATCTTAGAATAAATTGATATTATATTATGTGAAATTATTGTTTACCACCTTCCTGTTACCTGTAACATTGTTTAATGTATGACGACTTCTTATAATCTATTTATTTTGATCACAGTAGTTTTTATTTTTATTTGCTATTGCTGGTTTAATGCACTGGAGGAAGTCTATACATTAAACAACACTTGATGCAATTTAAGTGAGAATGTAAGAGAGGAAATAAAAATTTTATGGAGAAAATAAAAATTTTATTTGGAATGAGAGTTTGATATGGAGAACTTGAAAATAGTGTGGGACTTCTTGATACAAAAAGAAAACAAAAGATGTAGAGAGGGAGAAAGTAGGAGTTTTTAGAGTGATCAAGGGTGAGGCTTTTAGAGAAAGAAATTCAGTAGTTCTCAAGAGAGACTAATAAATCTTAGAGAGAGATAGAGAGAGAGAGAAGTTCTATTGAGGGGAAATTAGAATTGTACAAAGAGAAAGTGAAAGGTAATGTAATGACTCTTATCAGTATGGCTTGTTCCAACTGCCCTTGTCAGTGAAGACCTGTTTCCTCTCCTTATTAAACACTCTGTCCATTAATGCTAGCCAATACCTCAGGGATATGATTGAAAACTCGATATGTAATAGAGCAGGAGAAAATTAGAAGAGTGGAGTTCTGATCCCTGTGTATTATTTAAGATCAGAACACTTCAAGGCCAATATCCTTTGACATCTGGAGTCACTTGTTACTCTCAGAGAACTAAAAACTTCACTCAAATCTGTGTAGATTATGTTTTGTGGATACAGTAACGCGGGTTCTTATACGAGTAATTCTTTGAGTCCTAATGTCAGGCAAGGGTACATTAGGTAGCTAATATATCTATAACTATATATTATTTCAGCAAGGCCGTTTCGCGTAAGAGTCAACAGGGTATATAACTCGACTGATTCGGTAATAATTAATATAATGATATCATATTTTATTAAAAGTTCAACCCAAATCAAATTTGGATAACAGAATATCTTACCAAAATAAATCTAATCCTAATCAAAATCAAAATAACAATTATACTTAATTATACAATTAATATTAATTTAAACGATTAAAATCAAGTAGTAATTACATATAACATAATCAACTGGGATATATCTTGTTTGACTTGCCCATTCTAACTGATTAGATATCAATTAATATAATTATCATTTTTTACTAAAAAATTCAATCTGGATTGGATTCGAATGTTGTAATTGCAATTATATGCAAACTTCATCTTTTACCAAAATAAATCTAATCCAAATCTAACTCAGAATCATAATTGCACTTAATTATACAATCAATATTCATTAAAACAATTATAATCTAATAGTATTTACATATAACATAATCAAACAATGACCTAATTATTATGATTTAGGTTATACAAAAAATACATATAAAATTATTAATCAAACAATGATTTAAAGACATAGTTAAGCAACAATTTATTCTTTAATCAAATTATATATCATAATTAAAATAATTTTATTCAAATTAATGATCACACCCATGCGTTGCACGGGTTTTTATTGCTAGTGTTAGAATAGTGGAAGCACGGGTTTTTATTGCTAGTGTTAGAATATTCCAGTAACAAGTATGTTTAGTATCTTATGGTGTAATACTCTACTAGTGGAAGTCGGAGTAGCATATTAGCTAAAGTGAGCCTCTATGTCTGTATAAATATAACTCAATCATGTAATGAAAGATTATGAATGAGAATATTATGAAATATTGAGAACACGTTGTCTCCCTCGTCATCGTTTCTTTTTCTATCTCTCATCCTTACTCTATCTGTCCTCTCATCCCCCTTCGTCTTTTACCTCTCATCCCTGTTTCTTCTATTTTCTCATCCTACTGCCAAAACCCTAACAACTGTATATCCCATGCCAGGCATATCAATGGGCTGACAAATATGGTGTTAGAGGATGGTTCTGGGCTCCTAACCACCATTTTTATCTTCAACCTTCATCTTCAAGCTTCTGTTAACCCTTTGTCAGTACACCATCCATCATATCCCTTTGCCCCTCAGTCTTCGAGAATCAGAAAGATCCTTTTCAAGTTTGAGTTCGTTCATTTGAAATCTAAGTTCTATATTTACTTGTACCTAGTTTACTTATTTTCTTCAAAAAGCCACTAGATACCCTTCATTTTAGACTCAGGCGAGTCAAGTGAGGCTGGTTTGGTGAGTAGGAAGCGATTCAGTGAGTGAAGGAAGTGGGTTCTTCGTACTCCGGTTTTCCAGCAAACCTGCTACTCAAGTTTCTGGTCATTATCAACTTGTTTTTTTGTGAGACTTTCTCATCCTTTAGACTTGATTTATTCATAGTAGCTAGCCTAGAAGTTTTCCAGCCGAATGACATAAATCCTCAAGTTCTAAACTCAGAATTGTCAAAAATACTCTGACAACGAAATTTCTTGAGTTTCTGTCTGATATTAGCTTATAAATGCAATTTTCTGGGAGATTTCACTCATTAAGACTTGTTTTTGTTAATTGTAGACGTTTTGAGTTCCATTAGCCATGTTCAACAATGTTTGATCATGTTTTCTGCATAGATCTCAGTTTTCTCTCCATAGCAGAATTTTCTTTTTTTTTGCTCTTTGGTTGTCCAGATTTGTTGATTAGCTGTTTTATACTGTTTGATTAATTCTGTGGAACACTGCAGAAATGCTTGTCGTAGTGCTAATGCACCATGCTTTATTCTTCATTGTATTTATATTTATATATCTTGTCCAACCAGGTAACGATGCCTAGAGATGCTTTACACTATGGAAATGTGGAACACCGAGAGTTGCATAATGCCTATGGTTACTACTTCCATATGGCGACAGCTAATGGACTTGTAAAGCGAGAAGCTGGAAATGATAGGTCTTTCGTTTTGTCGAGAGCATTTTTTCCAGGAAGCCAGAGGTATGGTGCAATTTGGACAGGAGATAACACTGCAGAATGGGATCACCTCCGAGTTTCTGTTCCAATGGTTTTGACCCTCAGTCTTACTGGAATTTCATTCTCTGGTTAGTTAGGTCCTTCTGTTTGAGTTATGATATTGTCAAATGCTTTCTGTAATTCCTAGTAATTATGAGTAATGTTTTACAGGTGCGGATGTTGGTGGTTTCTTTGGAAATCCTGAGCCTGAGTTGTTACTTCGTTGGTATCAGCTAGGGGCATACTATCCCTTCTTTAGGGCTCATGCTCATCATGACACGAAAAGACGAGAACCCTGGTTATTTGGGTATGCAGTATGCTCTGTAATTTCATTTATTTAAAGCCAATGCATCATATTCATATAAAAATGTATTTAAATATTTGCTTTGGTACTTATATTCATGTATTTTAAACTTGATATATTTTTTATTTTTTCTAAAAATAATCTAATTCAGATGCATGTAATCTTCATGCTTATCAATGAAATAAGAATATTCATATTAGTTGCCTTTTTAGCCTGGAGTAAATACTTTTATTTATTTCAGATGCACATAATGTTCATACTTATCAAAATTCTTGTGATAATACTAATAAGAAAGAAAAAAAAAAAGAAGAAAAAGTGATCCATGTTCATATTGATTACAATTAGGCTATGCCTCAGTAACTTTTCTATAGCAGTTGTTATCCTAGGTATAGGGATGAAAATTTCACCTGAACATGTTAATATTCCGCCCAAATCCGACTCTAATGTGAACATGATATTTGAACCCTATAAAGTTAGGGTAGGTATGGGATTACCCTCTCACCCCATCTAACCCCAACTCCGACCTGCTTATATATAAAACATATTTTATAATGATTTTAGATAATTTTGTAAGAGAAAAATATATAAAAACAAAGGGAAAAAAGAAATAAATTAAATTAAAAATATATTATTTGGGGTAACGGGGTGGGGATTGGTTGGGTTTGGTATAAATGTTAATGGGGCGGGGCGGGTTTGAGGGACTATACATTTTTAACGGGTAGGGTTTGGGGGACTATATATTTTTAACGGGTAGGGTTTGGGAATGACTCTCCCGTCCCATATCTGTCTTGTTGCCATGCCTACCTAGGTAATTCCAACTATTTATATAATTTGTCTTCCTTTTGTTGTTTACCAGTTTTACAATCAACAATGTATCGTGTGGAGTACATTTACATCAGACACTTAAATGTTTGTGAAGATATATAGTAATGCATATGTTCAAAGATGATACTAATAGTTTGAACGACCTTGCATTAATGTGGAGAATTAAATGTCGAGGAGAGATAATAGTCTTTTTAAGGGAGTGAGCTCCCATTTTTAGACTTTAACATGTTGATGTTGAGAGTGCAGTGCTTGCACGTGCTGCATGGTTATTACACTGGCTGTGTGGTAGTAAGTTTCTGACAATTTCAGTCTTGATGAATAAAAATTGGAAAGTGTCAGCTAACTCTTGGATTATAGGTTGAACCTTTAAGTTCCCTTTAATTATTTATTAAGTTTGTTTGCTTGTGGTTATTAATTTTATTATATTATTATTATTTTTTATACCTTGTGTGGGATTTGGATTTCTTACTTTTTTGGTATATTACAATGATGCAAAGATAATTTATAATTATTTATTTGTATTATTATTATTTCTGTTGGATTTTTATGGCATTGTCTCTGTAATTCTCTTCCTCATTTAACTAAGATTCGTGATAAATCTTAAACATTAGTAAAATTTTCTATTGTGTTCATTTTATTAATAGATAATAGAAAAGTTCTCTTCACCCCCCTGGCCTACACACACAAAAAAGAAAGAAAACCCCAAAACACATCCACAAAAAAAGCTCTCAATAATTTGTTTACCTGAATTATATACTCGGACACTAAAATAGTTGTTTGAGGAATCATATCTTATTGATTGTCTCTGTTTTTTCTGATGTCAAGTTACTAATCATTATTATGACATTCATTGATTTCAGAGAACATAAGACTAAGCTGATTAGGGAAGCCATTCAGATTCGGTACATGTTGCTTCCGTATTATTACACATTGTTCCGTGAAGCAAACATCAGTGGCGTCCCTGTCATGCGTCCTATTTGGATGGAGTTCCCCTCAGATGAAGATACCTTTGGCAATGATGAGGCTTTCATGGTTGGAAATAGTATTTTGGTTCAAGGAATTTATGCTGCGGTAATATATTCCCAAATTTATGATAACATGCTGTAGTTATAGTTATATTCACCCCGTTTTCTTGCATTCTTCTTTTTTTAATTTTATTTTAAGATCTTCTAATCCTTTTCTTTTATGGTTTTCTTTTTAATCTTAACTAATGCATCAAAATTATCAAGCAGGGAACTAAGCAGGTATCAATATATCTACCTGGGGGAGAATCATGGTATGATCTGAAAACTGGAACTGTTTTTAGGGGAGGTGTTACTCACAAGTTAGACGTATCAGAAGAAGGTGTTCCTGCTTTCCAGCGGTCTGGGACCATCATACCTAGGAAAGATCGTCTTCGCAGAAGCTCCAGACAGATGGAGAATGATCCCTACACCTTGGTATGTTTTAATTTTTAAATGGCTTTTATATGTTTATTCCTCCCTAAAGTTTCATTTTTGCACAAATTTGCATGTGATTAGCAAGTCAATTGACTTATGATCCATATGTAGACAAACATAGGCTATAGTTATTAAAGAAGACACGGTGTTACATAGCAATGATTGAAGCCGAAGATGGAAATAAATTCCTTTTTTCCTTTAAGTAGAGAAAGGTAAAGATTCTTTTTAAAAGGAGTAAAGAAGAAAAGGAGTGCAAATTTAATACTGTGACACAAGCATCTCAGGTTTCAAGGGAAACTTTCTAAATCATGACTCGGGAAAAGTGATTATTGCCACTCATGTAAAAGTCTGATTTCTGACGTGGCAAATTGAACTTATTGTGGTTTTATTTAATTAAAACTTCAAAATAGTGAACCTTCGTAAATTCACTCTTCAATTATTGCTTATTTTGAATTTTGTGATTCTTAAAAATCTAGATTCTGAAAATCCTAGGAGTAGCCTCTGCCCTCGGCCTGATAAAAAAGTTCCCATGGTTGGAACTATTACCTTGCATCTCGTGACTGGTTTGTGGAACTTTACACTAGGAGAACTGACTTCTTATTTGTCTCGATCTGGCCTTCGTTGCTCTCTGCCGGGAGTTATGTTGTATGTAGCTAATGTTTTATCTAATTTTCTTTTCTGTATGATTAGGTGATTGCTCTTAATAGTTCCCAAGCAGCTGAAGGTGAGCTTTATGTTGACGATGGCAAGAGCTTTAACTTTGCGCAAGGAGCCTATATTCATCGCCGCTTTATATTCCATGATGGAAAGCTCACATCTCTAAACTTGGCACCTTCATCTGCTGGAAAAGGCCAATTCACTTCAGATTGTATGGTTGAGAGGATCATCCTTCTGGGGCACACCCTGGGACCAAAAAGTGCCCTTGTGGAACCATCAAATCATAAGGCTGAAGTAGAACTGGGACCGCTTCTGCTTCGAGCAGGGCAGAGCCCAACTGTACTGACCATTCGCAAACCTAATGTGCTGATTGCAGAGGACTGGACAATAAAATTTTTGTAGCTGAATAGAGTTTTTGAAATGCAATGGGTTGAGGAAATCTCTATTGTTGGTAAGATGTTATCTACTGGCATCATCATTTATTTCCTCCAAATGCGTACGGAAAATTTTAAACCCATTCTAACATACGTGGGCAACTACTTTGAAAGTATAACTATCATCCTAAAAACTTAATTTTATAGGCCTTGGTTTCGAACCCTTGTTCTAGCTGAATCTGTGATGTTTGTATTTATTTTGGTTTTATTATTTTCTTTGCCTCGTAAGGAAAGTCATCTCTGAAAATTTAGTAAATCTTAAGGATATCGTAATCTCACGTTAGTTATTATTATTATTATTATTATTTTGTTAATATAGAAGTAATCTCACATGTTTTATCCCCCAACCAGATTTCGTCTGTTGATATGTTATAGGTCCCTTTGAAGCTTAAATGTTGAGTTTGCTGTTTAGAAGGTGGCCAGGGCCACTATGGCGCAGTCTCTGAAGTTCGAAATCTCAAAGTTAAGGGGCCTTTTTTTTTTTTTTGGATAACATCAACTCAAGTCCAAGGGTTTTTATTGGTAACATCAACTCAAACTCCAGACATTATTTATTTTTATTTTAAAAAAAATAAATCAAAGTCCAGGCTTTGGAAAGCACAAGAAACTCCGAAGCCGAGCAAAGACTCAAATTCCGTTCAGCCATTCTTCTAATTTTGCATCCATCCACAAAAAGAAAGAGATCCGTGGCTCCTTGCCTATTGCATGGCTCTTGCCCCTCCCATGTTTCCTGCAAGAAACCAAGCATTAGAACCACCTCCTAGATTTAAGGTAGTATTCACCGTTCTCTCAACTTCGACCCAATCTGCAAAATACGAGAAATCAGGTCAGATACCCCAGGTGTTGCACCCTAAGTATTTTCTCACTCTGAGACAACCAAATCTGGTAACGTGAGAACCCGAAAATAAAATAGAAATAAAGTGTAAGAATGATAACTTCATATTATATATGAATAATTAATTTATATCATGTATGAAATTTATTATGTCTATGTAATGTCTTAATTAACTACTTTGAAACTAATCCAATGGCTCTTATAATGATCTACTAAAGAGATATAAATATATTTTAATTCCAATCATAAAAGATTATTTTAATCAAACATTAACAAGAAATAATTGTATATATTACTTGAGAAAGACTCACTATAAGGAAGAGCTGCAGTGTAAATTTTTGATCAAGGACTGTTGTGTGTAAGTAATATAATCATATTATATCGGGGATTGAGTTCCTAAGTGATCCAACGGCTGATAAATCAAACTCAGGCTATATATTCAAACCATGGTTAGTAACTTGATTATGCTTGTGAATATATTTCTTTAAGGAAAGTTTGTTGCATGAGGCACCAACAAGGAAAAAATCTTTGTACAATAAAATGTCTGCTATTGCGGTCAACAGAGGATTGATTGATATTTTGACATCCGCAACAGTGGTCAGTATAGCAAATCACATTACTCTAAAGCATATTAGAGGTCAATCTAACCAACAACCGATAATTATTCACTCAAATGATCAAACTGCTATAGTTGATTGGCAAGAGATATGAATATATCATCTGAGGTACAACTCTAGCATCATTCCCATAATTTCTCTTTAGCCTATCACCCACATAAATTTCAGATTTTACTTTTAAGAGCAACTCAAATTTTTAATTTCTTCATTAAAATTCAAAGAGGTAAGAGTTTCATATTAAAGTCCTACTCTATTCTGCTCTGTTTTGTCATTTTTATTCATATCATGTTATAAAATACTTTGTTTACTCACTTTCAAAAACATGATATAAAACGTACACATAACATCATTAGTTATTAATTATGTATTCTAAAAGTTATCCAAAAAGAGAATAAGAAATATTAATTCTCAACTATTGTTATATTAGTTGTTAAAAACTGTATAAGGACACCACTTTTGTGTCCTGAACAACTTGAGTTTAGCAGTTGTTTATAAATATAAGAAATAAGAAAGAAAACTCAAGTTTTCCCAACTCAAGTTTTCCTCCTTAGTCATCTCAGGATAAAATATAATTTTAAGAAGTGCAGAACTTTACAATTATGAAATTGTAGTAGTGTTTTCACCTGTGTGTGTGTTTTTGATGAGAAACAATAACAAACATTGCGGGAGAGATGTTGAGAAAGTGTCTTTAATAAGATTTATCTATTGATGACATCACCCATTAATGAATGGAAAAGTCATCCTCTGTAAGTGAGAGTAATTTTATTTTAGTACTGTATAACTCAATATTAGTCTTTGATAGACAAAAATGTTAGTTTCCGACAATTTAAAATGTTAGTTTCTGACAGATAAAACTTTTAGTCTCCGACAAAGAAAATTTCCTAGTCTCCGACAAGTTAAAACTTTTGGTCTCTGTTCGGCTTGACAAATTCCACCGATGAGAAGTGACTTTAGCGATAGTCAATGACTTTGACGCTATTGTCCAGAGTTAGGCGATGAAACATTTAGCGATGACTTTGGCGATAGTCAAAATGATTTCGGCACTATAGTTTTGCGCTTTGTAAAATTGATAATTTAGCGCTGACTTCTTGAATTAGGTGACGAACAAATTTATCTCCTGACGAGCAAAATTTATCCCCTAATGGCTGAAAACTTATCCCTGATGAATAAAATTTATCTCCTGATAAAATATTGACATGAAATAAAGAGAGATTGAAGAGAGGGTAGAGTTAGCTAGAACACCTCGCCCGACATGAGAGATGAGTCCTGTATTTTTTTTCCTTGTATCAAAGCTTCTCAGTGTTCAACGTGTCCAAAAAAATTTGAAGAAATATTTTGTCCTCCAATTCACTGGCGTAGATGCCGGACATTTGAAAATTGATTTGCTGACTAGATACAACTTAATAATCTTTAAACACTTTGGCCAGCGTAAGACATGAATGGATATTACATTCAAAATCAATGCATTTCTCCTTCTTTCATCCTCAGCAAATTTCAAATGTGATGAAAGGGCCTCCGCACAAAGGATAAACAAGTAGGGTGATATAGGATCCCCTGTCTTAGACCAGATGACGACTTAAATGAAGGTGTTGGGGAGCCATTTCATCTTATCAAAAACCTTAGAAAAATCCACCTTGAGAGCTGCCCCTACATTTCTTTTAGACTTAAATCTTTTAATTTTTGCTATCAATTCATGATTAATTAGAAGATTATCAGAGATGAGCCTTCCCGGAATAATTTCATATTGAAAGTTTGAGATAATATTTGCTAGGACTTTAGAAGCAATTTTATAAAGAACATTACATAAAATAATCGGACTGAAATTTGCAAATGTTTTGGGAGATGGAGTTTTTGGAACCAACGTAATGTATGTAGGTTTTATTGATCTCTTTTAACAAACGTCATGAAGATAAGAACGAGATGGTAGAACCTCTCAACTCATATTTGATGATTTCCTACTTTTTCTGATTAAAAATGGCAGGAATTCCATCAGGACGAAGAGCCATCAAACCATCCATTCGAAAAATTACTTTATCTATTCCTCCATAGAGAATGGCTTGTCCATAAAAGTTATATCATCTGGATTAAGAGCCTTGTTCACATGTCAAAGAATATCTTCCGTTGTCACCCCAGTACCATCCCATCTTCATTAACTGTAAGGAATTGTGTCTGGAAATCTTTATTTGAAGTTTCTCGAAATTCAGATCAAAGTTTGTTCGCAAGAATAGGTCGGTGAAGAGGTACACAACATGGCTGTGCATGATGCACGGTTGTGCAACCTGAAATGTTTTGTGTTTTCCGGCTTCAAAATAGATGCACGGTCCTCATGTGCACAGTGCACAACCGTGCATTGGAGAATCCAAAAATTGTTACTTTTTCTTTTCTGTTTCAACTTGAATTATTAGTGTGACTTGGTGGTTAAGTTCGGTTTCCTTTCTGGTTTGGATTAGTTTGTAACTTGTATAAATAGATTTTTGATAAGTTTATTTGGTAGAAAAAGAAGAGAGTCATGTTCTAGGGGATCAAGAATTTCGGGGTTCTCCACGATGTGTTAGAGATATCATGAGTATTTCTTGTGAATCTTGTGAGAGAATGTGTGTTTTCTCTCTTGGTAGCAATTGAGTGAGTGAGAGTTTGGTTTATCTTGTAAATTTTCCAAATTTCATAGTGGTTATTTTTTTCTTGTATCCGTGGTTTCTCCCAGTTTTGAGTTTTTCACGTTAAATCTTGTGTCAGACTTGTAATGTGTTATTTACTTTGTTGATTGTTAGCTTGTTAGTTTTGTTTTCACTGTTATAACATCAAGTATATTTTATAACATTAACGGTAGAATTATATATTTTCTGAAAATAATCAGCAGCTTCCCTCCTTATTGAAGCAGGGTCAAGACTCTCCGACCTTGTGAATGAACAGGCGGTGCGGTGTGCTATAACCGGCGCCGCCATATCCACTGTTGCTAATCTCCCAACAAGGATATTTTAAGCACATAAGAGGAGTAATTCTTGTTCATTCTAGTATGTGATCGACTAATGTAGCTGTTTCAAAGTTTATGTACTCTGGTTTTGTTGGCATGGGAAATTTGTAGTCCATGAAATGACAATTGTAATTATAATCTGTGTACTCATGTAGTGGGGATTTTGCAAGTCTTCTGCATCTAGGGGGGTTTTCCCTTTGTAATGCGTACAAGTAGCCACAGTGGTGACGTATGGGGATTAAATTTTTTTTTTCTCAATAATATATTTTTATGGTAACTTTTTTATTTATTAAATAATTTAAAAACATAAAATAAATCAATAAAATTATATGTTATCAATAATTTAATGCATTTTCAACTACATTAATCAAATATTACACTATTTAAGTTTCAAATCTCACATATTTGTTCACTTTCTACAACATTACGGAAGAGTAGAAAATGAAAAATTAAGACAAATAAAAAGTTTGGGAACCATAACTTACAAATAGCATATATATATATATATATATATATATATATATATATATATATATTATACATAACAATTACAAATTTGGGGGACCATGGTCTCCCATGGCACTACCTACCCAGCTCCGCCCTGAATAGGTAGTATCTTTTCAAATGTTGGATTTTCTTATTGGAGAAAATTAGAATTTATTATTATTTTTTATTGCGCTGCAATTTCCTAAATTTGTTGTAGTAATCTTCGTTCATTCTATTGAATCTTTTAAAAAATTACTATTTGTAGTAGATTTCAAACAACGCTATTTTACTCTTTTTTTTCTACAAAAATAATTGATGTTACACGTAATTTTAAATGATATTTAGTACAAATTAAAATTTTGTATAATTCTAATTAAAATATTTTTAATTTCTAATTTTTATTAAATAAAATAAAATTTTTATTTATACTAAGTGTGACTTAAAAATATATGCAGTAATGGACAGAGTGAGTATTGTCTTCCCCATTGATTGATGAGGGTTAGTGTAATAATATAAATCTTTAACGGGATCAAGTTTTTCTGATAATTTCTAAGCATAAAGTTGATTAGTTGAATAGTATGGTTAGAGTAAAAAGGAATAAGGATGAAAGCAGTCACCAGCTGACAGGCGCGGATTTAGAAATTTACATGCAAAACAAATCAAAAATAAATAAATAAATAAAATTACACCGTAGAAAATTTTAAAAATAGACATAATAAAGTAACATAGTTATGTCCCAAAATTTATAAAGTGTGAGTATATATATAATTATATAAAAATTTTGACAACAAAGTTATTTGAGTTTCATGTATTTGATTATCTCAAATAATCTTCTCAATCTCACAACACGAGAGATACAGTTGGTGATATAAAAGTATCTATAAAATTTTTAGTCGAAGTACAATGAATAATTGAACACTACCCATTGCAATAAAGAAAAATCACCTAAAATTGTCTAAGCCAAAGGTATAATTTTATTATACATATTCTCTCGTGTTTTAGTTTTAGATTAGTTTCTAAATCTTGAGATACATTTTATTTTTCTAAGTAAATATTTAAACTTTTAAAATTTGAAACTTATACTCCATGTGTAGATGTTATTTTTATACAACTTAGCAAGAAAAATAATGAGTTAGCTAAATTATACAAGAAGTTACCATATTTATCTATTCTAACATCAAAATAAATTTATACGGATTATTGAATTTGAATTATAGGATATCATTGATTGACTTGACAAAATTAATATTATAGATTAAAATTTTCAGAATCACATTGTCATAATCTACAATTTCATAATTTTAATGAATGTACAATTTCATAATTAAAATTACATTGTTAACATCTACAATCTCTTAATTTTAAATCAAAACAAATAAGTAGATATTACTTTTAATATGGAATCACTATTTCACTTGTAAACTAAGATTTGTTGTGTACCAATAATTATACTTATTTTTTTCTTCAAAAAGGCAGTGTAGGCAATTGCCCACACTTGCCTTACTCTAGCTCCGCCCCAGCCAGCTGATAGCTGGAGAGCTAAACCATCATCAAATCTATAATCTATGTTTATAATTTTTCTATCTATAACTATATAATATTTTAGTAAAATTTAATTAAGTATTTAATTTGAATAACTCGTCTCAGTTTAATTAATTTAATACAATTTAATCAATTAACATAATAATATTATCTTTCGTAATTTTCACTTGATATGAATCAAATTTGGATATCGAACTTACAATTGTATGTTAACAATATCTTTTATGAAAATTAATCTAATTTGAATCAAAATCACAATTACATTTAGTTATACAATTAATATTAAATAAAATTTTTTATAATAAAGTAATAATTACACATAGCATAATCAAGCAGTCACTTGTTTATTTTGATTTAAGTTATAGAGTCCACAATCACATAGAGAAACAGGCTGTAGCATGTTTTTGTAAAAAAGGATTACAATAAATTTTTTGATGTGTTTAAAAGATTCAACCTTATCTATGCATAGGAAATTCAAAAACATAAAAAATTATAAATTTTCATAATTTTTGATGATATACAAAGTGGTATTAAAATATAATAAATATATAAAAAAATTTATTCTGCAAAACATGTTCAACTCACACGATTAAAAAAAGAATAGTTCACATCATAAAAATTATGAAAATTTGAATATTCTCTTATTTTTCAATACATTTTTCATCTACATTGTAAGAATTCAGAAATTCAAATAAAAAATGTATGAATACTAATTTGCGATATTTATGAAATTTCTTTTCCCTCTTAATAATTGATAATTTTATAATAGTTATACTTAACAATCACGCAAATCGCGACGCACACGTTCACTAACGCGAAATGGTAATGAACATGAAACATGACATTATAAAAGTACGAGATTTTGAATAGGACAAAAATTTCATGATCATATTTACATCTCGTCAATGCGAACTAACTTCTCAGAATTTCAATAAACGCAATATAGAACAATAATACATCTTTTATAGATATTAAATATAAGAGAAAACAACATTTTGAATTCAAAAATCAGCATTACCCTAAATGACAAAAATAATAGAAAATTATTTTTTCAATCTAAATAAATTTTCATTAAAAAGTATCTAATGACCAAAATTTTTTCCTAACTTACTATATATAGAATAAGATGAAACCCTAACTCCACTTCAATCGTTTTCAGCAGACCCACCAAGCAATTTCAAATTTTCAGTAAGAACATTTATTAGAGGATCAAACTTTTATTTCTCTCTAAAGTTTAAATAGATAAAACACTGCCCTTTTGTTAAAACATTCATGATTATTTATGAGTTTATCATTATGTAGAAAATATTTTTTTCAGTATCATTTTCATATATCACACGTGCAAATAGCCTTAATAAATCTTCAAATTATTTGATTTCAAAATTTTACAAAATAAATTAATATTCACAAAAATATTGAAGAACATTATTGGCCAAGGGGATAATCCTAGAAAAAAAAATCTAACGTTGTAATCTTGTTTTTGCATTTGAGAGGATCCTTCTATCTTAATTAATTTCAAAAATAGTGGAGGTGGATGTTGTTGGGTTTCGTAGGGTAAAATGCAATGGAAAAATACGATTAAAATAAAACAAAACGAAACCCAAACCCAAGAATCTATGCGAAACAATTTAATACAGATAGTTTAAAATTTTACCGATTAATTGTGCGAATCTGAAGGTTTGGCGAAGGTGTTGATCGTCTCCAAATCTTTAACGCAATCCAACTGGACAGCGTCTCTACGGTATCCATACGAACACCCACGAACCGTCTCACGGTTCGAACAAAAAGAGTTACAGTACTAATTGTACGATCTGTATCTCTCTTTTCTCTCTATATCTCTGAACTCTAGTCTCTCTCTTATGAGCAACTAGGGTTCTTAGAATACGTGAAACGTTGGTTTAGAGAGAATCGCTGATATATCATATATATAGTCTTTTATAGAGTAATTCCAAAACTTAATCTAATTAGGAGACTTAAAATTCGAATTTTATATTTATTAGATATATATTTAATCAAGTCTCACTTAATTAATATATATATATATATATATATATATATATATATATATATATATATA
>CM025786.1:11347256-11426210 GCA_014636745.2 Centella asiatica
ATATATATATATATATATATATATATATATATATATATATATATATAATTTAAAGTCATGATTTAATTAAATCAATCTTATTGATATATTAAAATCATTGACATTTAAATTATATCTCCTTGACGAATGTTCTTTGTGTGTGACCCTGTAGGTTATTATTACGTTGGCAATAATTTTAAATCATATTACAAAATTATAAACAGTGAGCGGCATCTAGTAATACATCACTGTTACCCAAGTAATAATAAAGTCATAGATTCGACGTTACCTTTCGTGACCAATGTTTCAATGTAACTTAATCATTTTAACCATGATATCTAAGATTAAATTCAAGGCATGGATTTGCCATCATCTTCATAATTTAATCTCAGTTTTCTTGATCAATGAGTAAACTATATGAAACAAATCTCTATTTGAGCATGACCATACATTTCATAGTTTTACTTAATCAAGAAGCCTATAGATATCACCCCTAATTTATAGGAGGGTTAAATTCCATCTACATCATTCTCATTTCTCACATAACTCATTATGCATCCAACAATCACCTTTATCGTCCACCCGGTTAAAAGTGACTTTTGATAATGTCAAAACGCATAACTCCTTATGTAGAAATGTCATGACTTCAGGTCGAAGGACCATTACATCATTGTCATTATGAGAATTACTTATGACACATAGCATAACACTTCATGTAGAATTCTCATGGTGGGTCTGTCCAGTACTATGTTCCCTAACATGTACCTATGTATCAACTTAATATATCTCGTATATATTTATGACCAATGAGATATGACCATCAGTTAATCCACATACTAGTCTTAATGTATTATTGTTGTCCCACTGACAATGATACTCACTAGGGACATTTAAGAATAATGATACATTACATACTTATATGATCTCATATTCAAGTCACATACTTGAATCCATATAATTAGTATCATTCTTCTAAGGACATTTATTATGTTAACATTTATATAACGCAGTAAATAAAACATAATAAAAGAAATTATCATTTAACCAAAACATATCATAAATATAGTGTCACAATCATTACATAATTGGCCACTAGGGCATACACCCTAACAATACGTAGTTTATCCAAAAATTTATTATGTCGATATCATGCTTCTATTTCTTCAAAGTTGTGTAACATGCAATCTATTGATCCGATATACGTGAAAAATATTGTATTATATGGAAATACTCTTTGGGAGGTTATTTAGCTATTTAAATTTGTTAACATGCTAAATTGAATCTTATACCAACGTAAAAACTTATTTCACACTCCATACTTGTAAAGTATATCCGTGTTGGTAACTAAACGCTAGTGGGATGCATCTATCTGACACCTCGGTCTAGGATTTTTTAGGAAATAGAAATCGAGACATCGGTAACCAAACTCTCACATATGAAAGATTTTTGCATTGACTACATCTGTCACTATAATGAAATCAAATGGCGGTCAAGTTGACTAGTTAATATATTATTTGATACGAAATTCTTAAGGGCACGTGCATCAAACGGATTTGGTTACAAGACGCACGTGAATTATTCAAATATTCTTTCAAGTAAATGATTAAATTCCTTGTTATCACTCGGGAACCCTAAAAATAATATTCTTCCAAATTACTCAAGAGGTGTCGGCATTGTACCCCTGACCTCACAAACACTTAAGTCCTAGAAATTTATCCCTTTTCAAGGCTCACCCTTATATGATTATATACTTGCGGGCAAATCACTCATATTTCCATTACTAAATATTTTACAAGTTATGGCGAGAAGGCCGAGTCGTCTGATAAAGGCAATATGAAGATGTACCGATGAAAGCTCTCTGATCGCTCTCCTATAGATGACTTCTAGAAGAGGAGTGAAACGTGAGTTTATAATAGAAATGTTTAGATTGTAAGTTCTGTATGAATCCCTCGTACACTTTCAATGTTAGAATTTATTTTGGATAATATAATATAGACTAAATTTCTTTTATTTAATGTTATTTATACTTGGACGATGTTTTATTATTGTTGTTAATCGTTGATGGTGCCCAAAGTTTTTATGAGATTTTTAGGGCCGTCATATATACGGTTGAATTTTTCAAAAATATTGTAAAATAAAAAAAAAGTATTATTACCTTAGAAGTAGTTGGGTGCAACACATTTTTAACATTCTCAATTGCATATAAGTAATCGATAAATGTTTAAAGCTAACATAATTAAGCAATCAAAATTTAATTTATAGTTATCAATAAATTACACAAATAAAGGTATACAAATATATGTGACAAAATTTGAACTATTAATTTTTAAGATGTGGACATTTTAGGATTCACCAATCTCTTACATGATTTAGACACATTATTTTGTGTATATTTATTTGTGTATAAGTTAATGTTCGTAACATTGCTTTAATTTATAATATCAAATTTATCTCAATTTAAATTGTTAGTTAATTATTTAACATATACTATAAGATCAATATTAAGTTCATACATTAAATAAATATTTACATGTTTTAACGTAATGATAATTGCATATATTGTTTGATGCCTTTGTGTATTATTTCACTTTTTTATTTTGGCCCACTCTCGTCACTCGATCTTTTGTACTTTCAGGTTTTTGCCCCCTCGCGTTGTAACCTGCTTTTCCTATATTAAAGTCCCCTATATTTAAAGTCCACCGTTTTACAAAAATAAAACATAAAAATAAATTAAATTAAAAATTAGAGATAAATAAATAGTTAAAATGCACAACAACATCGGGTAACATACGCAACAGCCTCAATGAATATACAACATTATCTAAAAGGTGTCCAACTAATAATATATTTAATTATTCTTTATGCATCCATGTTATCTTGAATAATTAGAATCGATTTGCCTTTCTCCCTTTCACTTTCAGAGAAGAGTTTTTAATAATATACTTATATTTCTTAGATCTCAAACCAAACCTCTCGTACTTAGTTAATGATTAGTTTAAAATACATGCGTATCAACAATTAAAAAAAATCAAAAATTATAAAATATAGACACACATGACAAACAAATATTATTGATAGACATATATATATATATATATAGACAAATGATCAATAGCTTGCGTTAGTTACGAGAGACTCGTAACTAACACAAGAACTATTGTTGAATCAATCATTTAATGGGTTATAAAAAGAAAAAAAAATTTACGATACCGTCACTATTAGTAACGTGGATGGAATTTTAAAAATTTTATGTACAAATCACGTCCGTAATAGAAGATGATATATTTGAAATTCAACTCTTTCACGTCTCTAATAGAAATGTGGTATCTTGTTTTAAATACATAATTACTTAAATTCGCCGGTTCGAAACTTACACGCAACATTATTTTCAATTTAAAATATAGTTTTCGAGATTATTTAAGTGGTAACATTCAACTCATATTTTATTAGAGACGTGACTTTAATTAGTGATTTTAGTTAAATTGAAGTAAGACGTGTCTTACATTCATTTATATATATATATATATATATATATATATATATATATATAATAGTGATGTCTTAGAACATTCACACCAAACCTTCTATACTTTCAAAAATCTTACTCCGTATTTTATGAACGCGAAAAAATAAGTACGCAAAGTCATATATCTTTAAAATGATTGACTCTAATATGTTGATTTGAACGCCAAACTCCTACATGGAGAGAATCACTATTCAGATCTTACATATGAAAAAATAACTTGTATAATAGAAATGTTTGTAAAAATTAAAATTTGAATTTCTAAAAGATAGTGGAAAAGTATTTTAAATTCTGATTTGTTTTGGTGTCCTATCTTTTATCTAGAAGAATAGTTGCGTGTTAAAAAATATGTGAATGCGACAGAAATTTGGCCTCGTGAAGGGAAAAATATGCGAATGCTTTGATTGCTTGTTTGGGAACTATTTTCGTTTATGGACCGCTTTTAAGTTAAAATTAATATTCCGCCGGTTCCATAAAAATAATAATATTTGAGAATAAAATTTATTTTTAAAAAAATAATATTTGTATTAAATTTTCATTATGTTATATTTTTCTAAAATTTATCATTACAATATTTGAATCTTATCTTTAATTGAATATTTATAACAAATTTTATAAAAAAAAAATTATTATTTGTGCGTACAATTATTGGTCAAATACATATTTAATATTACAAAAAATCTAAATGTTGCTATTTTTGTGGAATGAGAAAGTGTATTAATTTGATTGTTAGCTTTTTTTTTTCATATTGAAATTATAACCGTTACTTTGTAAATTTTAAATCATTTTAGAATTCAAAAATTAAAAATAACTAAATAAATTACTTCATTTTTGGTCGAAAATAAATTACACCTTTTTTGTCACAACAAACTAGTTTCTTTAAGAAGCACGAGTAAAGTAGTATATGTACTATTTTAAGTTTAAATTTATGAAGCAAACTTTCAAATAGATCCCTTAAAAAATGATATATTTGTTTGTGAATCATTTTAGAAGAATGATACATTTTACTTGTTAAATATTTTATAATTTGCTCATTTTGTCACAAAAATCTATACTTAATTTCTTAATAGTGTAAGGGCGATTTGCCGTAGATTTCGCCCGACCGATTCGAGAGTTGAATCGTTTTTGATGGGTTAAAATATCTAATGTCCTACACTTTAAAACGATGACGTTTTTGGTATTGCAGTGTTTAGCTTTGGTTTCGAGTTGCCCCATTTTTTTTCGTTTGGAGAGTTGGTGGATCGAGTTTTCATCGACTTCTTCATCGTCTAAACCCGCTTTCCTTTCATTTCTAACAATTGAAGTCCTATAAATTAAACAAAATACAAAATAAACTCAATTACAATACAACTAACAATGGCAAATATGCTCAACAAAATCAAAGATCGAGAGAAATTTGTAAATAGAAAAATTTGCTTATACCACAAGTGAAATAGCAGATCTATCACTAAGAAACGACATCGATAAATGTGTTAGATCTGTACAACCCCAAAAATCAAATTAATTTCACAACTTGAAACTCATGTTTTTGGAACAAAACAACAAATTATAGCAACAAATCTGAGCCATTTAATAAATTAGAAGAGCAACATAAAGAATTAATTGTGTAAAAAGAGGAAGAAAACTCCTGTAAAATACAAAAATGAATAGAAACAAGAAAATACCAAAACAAAGGGAAATGGTAATTACAGAATAATTAGAAATGAAAGCAAAGGATAGATAGAGATAGAGAGAATGGTAGAGAGTGATGAAAGGAAAGCAAACACAGAGAGAGAGAGAGAGAGAGAGAGAGAGGGGGGGGGGGGGGGGGGGGGGGGAAGTTGTGTGAATCTGGACGGAGGAAAGAGTGTGGGGTGGGGGAGTTGAAAACGGTAGAGGTGGCAAACGGGTGAATTGGGTGATCTGCGGATTACGAGGGTGGGGGTTAAATGGGTGCGTCTCATTAGACACCCATATTATTATGCTGATGTATTAAATAATTCATACCTAATATGGGTTGGACATAATATACGTGGATAAGTCTAACCCATATTTTTAAAATACTTTTTTACAAGTTAAATTTGATGAATTATTATATTCTACAAAAAAAAAAATCAAAATAATAGCAATACTTTAGCGAAAAATATTATAGAGGACAAATAAAAACTATTAACCATCAAGATAAACAAAAAGATAATATATAGATTCATCTACATGAACATATCTGAAAAGGTACTAAATCTGAAATTAATAGTTTATAAAATGTATATAGTAATAGATATAACAATGATTAAATTAGAAAAAACAATCAACATCCTTTAAAATCATCGCAAATGTTTATAATATTTTAATGAAAGGTGAACTAATAATAATTTAAAATTCAGATCTACATATAAATTTAAATTTGTATTATTTTAAAAGAGTAATAATTTGCATCTCAATTCAGTTAACATAATCATTAAGATAAGGGATTAAGGGAGATACCCAGCTGAACACCGAAAATTTCATATATATATATATATATATATATATATTAATTTATTTTTTATTTTTGTGTTTTATTTTGAAAATTTCCAACTGTGTGGATTGAAAGATCACATAAAAAGAATAAAATAATTTTTAAATTTTTTTATAAGATCTAGTATTGTTATTATAACCCTACAATATTAATGTATTTTTTCCTTAAAAAAATGTGTTTTTGTATGGTTATAATATATGAACTAAACATCACAAAAGTTTCCAAAAAATAAAATGAAATATTTCCCCTTATTTTTAGATAAATTTTCAATTTGTACTATTATAATTTTTCAAAATATTACGAAACATAAAAAATGGTTAATGTGAATAAAAATGTCTATATTTTTTCCTTGAGATAAATAAATTAAAAATGCCGGCACTGTGTAGGGGCTCCTATCCTAGTTAAATATACACTTCACTAAGATTCTTATGAACAATTTGATCCCAAACAACCCTAAGATTCCTATGAAAGATGTCGTAGAATAAAATTCCTCAATTCTTCGTAGATTTCACCAAGTTATTGGAACACCATCACCCCAATAACTTTCCATGTTTGTGTACTTTATGCTAATTCCTCGCCTAATTTATTGAGATTAGTCGTTAATAACGGTAAAGGATGCATAGTTCTCCAAACTAAAGTTTTTTCCTTTTAAGCTTTCTCAATAAAGATTGTCTCCTCCTTTAATTCCCAGCTAAAGAAATTATATAATAACCAGTCTAGCTAGTGGTTTTTTTCTTTTAAAAAAAAAGTGAGTCCAATGCATTTTTAATTTTTGTATCCCATTAATTTGTGGAAATTCTAGATTCAATTATAGCATAAATTAATTGAAATTTTAATATAAAGTAACACATTTGTACTAAGTAGTATTATGTGAAAAGGTAAAAGTATATATGCAAGATACTTAGACACCTATAATTTTCTGTGCGTTTTAGCTAAAAATTGAAATAATTAAGGATAAATTGTTCATTCTTACGACCAAAGTTATGTCATGTTTTTTTTTAAAAAAATAATACAAAAATACACATAACTAGCTTGTATGTCCTAGACATATTTTCTTTGCGCAATAAAAATGATAATAATATGAGTTGCTAGTTTTTATTCGAATGATAAATAAATATTGACAAATAAAAAGAGTCGAAAAGTCAATTAAAAGAGGAGGGGGAGTAATATATATTTTCTCATCCATTTATGATATTTTTTCTTAATCAGCAATTAAAAACTGTTGTGTAACATGATTGATGGGGGTGCCTAATATATAAGCAAAAGTGATGCCATTAGCTGAGGAAATACAATAATGGTTATCCGATTGCTCCACTTTCGAAGCACTAAAGAAAAGGTGCTCTACTTATTAAAAAGATATTTTGAAAATATAAAAATAAAAAGGGAAAAAGGAAAACTGAGTCATGTAATATGGTGAGATATGGGTATATTCCATATCTCTTGTCTTTAGTAGATGACCAAATAGATCTTTTAAATTCTTACTTTTAATTTGACTGCCAAAAATGCTGAGGCTAATCAGAGACTTTTAATTTGCAAATGGAAAACAGGCCGAGAGAGATGAAGATAATTCTACAACAACTAAGGCGTAACACACATTTGCGAAAAAAAATTCGCATAATGTATTGTGTACCATATAGAGGTAAAAACTAAGGAGTATTATTTTTATGATTTTATTTTTTTAAAAGGCGTCTCATAAGTGAGAAAGTGATTTTAGATTTATAAGTTTATACGTTGCACGATTGTTAACCAATATTGATATTGATGTATAGTATTAACCATTAAGATATGTGTCTAAATTAATTAGCAAATAATGTCATTGTTAGCAAATATTGATATTGATGTATAGTATTAACCATTAAGCTATGTGTCTAAATTAATTAGCAAATAATGTCATTGTTAGCAAAGGAAATCACATTTATTGAGATGATTCCCTAGTAGTGGTGTGCTTAATTGCTCAAGGGAAATGAGCATTGTTGCTGATGTTTGTTTTAGCTGATGAGTTCCCAACTTCCCATGTATTTTTTGTTATAGAATGGTCCAACAGTAGTGGTTGAATCGACTTAGTCGTATCAGACAAATCGGACCATCAATAACTTAGGAGACCTACACAAGGAGTATCGTAAGTGGCATCGGGATTAGCCCCTCCGACATGAGAGTGAATATAAATGGAGAGAGAGAACTCTAGTGAGCTAAATAGGTCTTATGTAGTATGAAGAGTATAAATAGTGATTACCTTGGACATGTGATAGTAGAGACATATTTATAGTGTTTTAGAGATTCACGTCGATCCCAAGTGATGTGACAGCTTAGGTAGGGGGAACCTAGACATAGGAGGGAGTTTATTGGCCAGGATTGGCGTCTTGTATGGGGGCATGTGGAGCAAACATGTGGAACAATGCATGCATAATGGTGTGATTGATGTGACATAAACGGTGGTGGGTAGTTGCTAGTGATTGAAGATGTTGGCGGGTGGAGTCGGGCAAGAGCCTGGGGGTAGTTCGGGCCCTATATGGGTCGAATGGGGATGCCGATAGGGCGACCCATATCACTTCTCTTTTAGACTCTGTTTATAAATCACCATCACTGTTACTACCATTGCAACCATCGCCAAGCTATCACCATCACTGTCACTATCACTATCATTGTCACCAACACTGCTACCACCGCTTAGCACCACCACATCCTCTCACCATTGCCATTGTAGCCGCCACATATCACTACTATTATCACCATTGTTGTTACCATAAAACTACAGTTATCGTCGTTACCATCGCCGTCAATACTGTCACCTCACCACATCTTTAATCAATACCACTGTCACTAATCACCACAATTGGCAACGATTAATTTATTTAGATACATAAATATATGTGTCCATTATTTATAAATTTCTAATATTAGTTTTGTTAAATGAGTTTTGTGAATAAAAAAATAAAATAAAAGATTTTCAAACTTTTCTAAATATATACAAACATTGCAATATGGTAATCTTA
The DNA here is from genome assembly GCA_014636745.2 of Centella asiatica. Lineage (NCBI taxonomy): Eukaryota > Viridiplantae > Streptophyta > Magnoliopsida > Apiales > Apiaceae > Centella > Centella asiatica. Next base: position 11,356,249 of record CM025786.1, read on the forward strand.
GATTTTTATATGATATACAAACATTTTTGAGTGCCGAACATAGTTTTAGCGTTTTGTTTTACCAAACAAAAAGTTAAAAGAAAAGAAGAAAAAGAAACGCTTGGTTAAAAATAAGACTGATTAATTTCATTTCACCATTAACATTAACAACTTTTATCTCAATTAGTTAACATTAGCCACCAACGAAATAAATATAAAAATATATATCATTTGATGTACGTTTAAAAATTTCAATAATAAGTTCATATATCAATTTATAAATTGTATTAAATGAGCATTGAGTTTGAATTCTATAATGGTGAAAATCAATGATAAGAGAGTTTTATTCTAAGAGACATACTCATGATCCAGATTAGTCAAAATTAAGTTTACAATACTTCGCAGCTGTAAATAAATAAATAAATAAAACCACAATACTGGTGTGAATGAATATACGATCGGTGAACGTTATCTTATTGTTTTAATTAATAAAAAAATGATTATCAATTTGGTTATAATATAATATATAACCGCAGTTTTGGTAAAAACAACTCATTTGAAGTATCAATAATAAATGCTTATTATAATGTATGTACTATAAGGTACCCCACAGCTATACTCCCTCTCTCCATATCTATATATCATCTTAGATTTTTACGTTATTATTATAAGATGATATTAATATTATCATTTTATAATAAATATTAATATAAAATTATTTATTTACTATTTCATATATTAAATATTATAAAAATTTAAAACTAAATTAATATATTAAATATAAGAATAATATAAAAAATTATTTTTTTAATTTTATTTTAAATATTATGCACAATAAATATATTTAAATAAATAAAAATTTTAAATATTATATATAAAATTAGACGAAAAAAATATATACTCTATCGTTTCAATATTATAAAATATTACATTTGCGATATAAATTTATAGAAGTAAAAAGATTTGTGTTTAAAAGTAGTACTCCGTTCACTTTTAATGGACGCTTTAGAACATTTGCCAAATCTGCAATTAATAATCATTTATTATTCCAAGATCAGAATTTACACCTAATAATTATAGTATGACATTGAAGCATGTGAAATATTAAAAGTAAAAGTAACATACGTAATTATCAGGGGTAGTAATATAATAAAATATTGACACGTACTAACGCTTTTCTTGATATGTGAATTTTTTCTAAACCTCTATTATTGATGAACATAAAGAATAATCTTTATATGTTTTATGATATTTTAATTTTAAATTATTAAATATTAAAAAAAATTCTTAAATTTTAAATTATAAAATGTTACAAGTTTATTTTATATAAAGTAAAATATATATTGTTCACCCAATACAATTATTCGGGTAAATAAGAATTAGGGATTGGATTGCGGACGAAATTTCCGTCAATAGGAATGTGTGATAATGGTTTGGACTCAAAATTTCTTACTTGATTTCACTCAAAATGACAATTAACATATTATTTTAGTCTATACCTATATATTAAACGACTAAGGGACATATTTATATATTAAAGAAATAAAAAATGAAATGTATGATATATACGTACGTAAAATTTTTAAAATAAAAAATGGGATAATGAGATAAACAATTGCCGGTCCCACTATTATTAAACAATGACATGGATGAGAGAATTATAGTCCTCATTATTAAAAAAAAAAATACTATTTCCGATGCAAGATAATTTTAATGAGAATTGATATCGAAGTATCATATCAATTAATGACAAATTATTTGGAAGGTTAACTTGATTTTACATGTTAAGTATTCGATAATATCATGTAAAATTTATTATTTGAATTGCGCCACCACTACTAAAATTAAATTTAAAGTAATTAAATGTAATACTACAAACTCATGAATGGGATATCTAAAATTCTATATCAACTGTTATTTTGAATGATATGCAAATGTATGAACAACAAATAAAAACAAACGAGATCCACTTATAATGTAATTTCGTTTATATATATCTTGACTTTTATTTTATCATGTAAGTCGACATTACAATCGACTATGGTGTACAATATTAATCATTATCGTATCTTAAATGTGGGCCAAAAACATGAGATAGTTGAATCAACTTTTTAGTTAATAACGTAATATACTCCGCTATTATTAAAAACAAGAAAAAGTTAAAATGAAAAAAATAAAGAAAGAAAAGTTATATTTGACCCCGTTAGAAAAAAATCATGCAATTAATTTTCACTCAAAAATAAAAACAAAAAAAATACTTAATAATACATATACTAAAATAAAAAATACTATGTGCTCGACACATATATTAAAAAATGTTATAATAAAATTAGCAGCTAATAAAAAAAATTACATATATCAAAATAAAATAAAATAATAAAATAAAAATTACACAATAATTACTCCAGATAATTATTTAAAAAATTATATATACAATCACTACATTTAAAAAAAATTATATATACAATTATTATATTAAAGAATTTGAGTGAAATTCAAATTGAAAAAATAGATAATAAAATATTTTATCATATAATTAACTAAAAAATATTATAAATAATTCTTATTTATTTTTATTTTTAAATATAAATTTAAAATACTTAATAATACAATATGTATTGTGCACAAATTTTTAAGTTAAGGGGTATTAAACGGATTTTTGAGGTAGTTAGTATTAAACTTATATATAGAGAACCTTAATGAGATGTTCACGTAAACTCATTATAAACGAACTTTAGAATTTAAGACACGTGGTCAATAGCATTCTAATAGATAAAACCGTTTTAATTTTTTAAATTAAATGATGAAATATTGAATTTTAAAAGTAATATTGATGAAATTTTTTTGGATAAAAATAATGTTGTATTTCCACCGTCTAATTTTATATGTCGTTTTTAGAATTTACACACTTATTAAGAAATAATATTACTATTATTATTTTGTAATATATTTACCTTTTTCTATAATAAATACTATAAAGATTGAAAACTAAATTAGTATTACATTAACTATGATGATAATATAGAAAATTACTCTTTAAATTTTTTTTTGAATATTGTGTACGACAATTATATTTAAACAAGTAAAAATGTAAAATGTAAAATATAATATAAAATTGAACGGAGGAAGTAATAATTTTTTTAATCATAATTATACTTCGTAGTATTATAATAATTATGCCATTAAAATTGATCAAATTAATACTAATTTTAAATTTTAGTATATTGTTACACTCAAAAAATTTAAATATTTCCTCACTTTTGAAATGGAGGGAATATATATTTTTGGATTTCTTTCTTTTACTATTATATTCTATTAACGAATCTCATTAGGCCTAACGGTTGATAATATCTTGATTGACACTGAAGTATTTAGCTAGTTTGAAATTCAAATTCGCTAAAGAACCATTGAGATTGTATTTTATTTATTAAAGTAATTTTTTTTATGTGGGACTTTCCTTCCTTTTTAATGTGAAATTTGAATTTTGTTGTGTAATTATTAAAAATTAAATCATACGCACAATATTTAGTTGAACCGGTAGAGTATTATTTAGTTTGTTTTAATGTTTTTACTTTTTATATGTTTTTGTTCAGTATTTTGAGTACTGTTTAACATTTTAGAATTTTGTTGACTAATATGACTTTGGAGTTTATTATTTATTTATTTTTCTTTTAAAGAATGGTTTTCAAGTCTTCTAATTCTACGGAATGCGTTCTTATTAAATTAATTTTATCTTTTTCTTCTCGTAAAAAATTGTTTTCTTCTTTTACCCTCTCAAATAATTGAAAATTGTTTTTCTTACTTCAAACTATGCACTCATTATCCGATTCAATAATAATAGTCACGATATCAATTTCCCATGTCACATTGAGCCAAATTGTAACAAAGTAAGAGTTGAATTCTTAATCGATAAAATTATGCCACGTGATTAAGATAATCACGAAAGAAAATATCAAGATTTTAAATATTGCATCTTTTATTATAATTGTATAAAATAGTAGTAATATATGCAAATCTTTAGGTAAATTCCTCCTATAAAGCCAAAAAAGAAAAAAAAAAGTTTAAAATGTCGAATAACATTTACGACCACTAACACCATGTAAACAAGAAATAAATGTTATAAGTATGTGCGACACAGCAATAACAATTGAAATTGATATTCTGTTCTAAGCCTTACAAGTTAAACCATCATGTTTGATACTAACCAAAAGTTAATAAATCTGAACAAAATAATAAATTTATATTTTTTTCTAAGTCCTATAATAAATGGGGCATAATAAACTTCATCTATAATTCCCTTGAAGAAAGTATTTTTTTCGGTTTTATTATTATAGATTAGAAGTAGAAGATCTGAATTCTTACAGATGAGATTAAAAGTATAAATAAATTTTATTTGTAGAGCAAATGTCCAATCTCAAATTATTGAGTCCAATATTATTTTGTTGATACTTTACGTTTGAGTTAAAAATGTATATTTATTTAAATAAAAGAATCATTTTGATAACTGAAGTGGTATATTGGTATGCAATAAAAAAATGAACAGGGTATATGTGATTGGCTGATTCCAACTGGTTTGCTTTGTTACCAACACTAATTAATTATAATTTTCATTTTTTCTTTGTCTTTTCTCTTGGCCACTTGGGCTTTGCCTTTAATGGATGGATGGATAGTCTTTCTTTAGAATATAAAATCATTTTATTTTTATGCTTTTTAATGTAAAACTAGTGATTTCACTGATTGTTTATAAGCCCCAATAATTTGAATCCTTTTTGTTTGCAGAAATGAATTGAACTCTAATTGGAACTTCCACTAAAGAATTAGGTTAGTAATCTCTCTATTTTGCTCTCTATTTCCCTTCCAAATTAATCCATGTAGCTTTCTTGGTTCCATTTTTCTTGACCCCACAAACATGGTAGTATATGTGGTATTATGCTTATATGATGATTGATTTTGTGTGTGTGTGTGTGTGTGGGGTGCATTAGCTCTTTCATTGATCTTCACCATTTTCTGTAGAGATCTTTTCCATGAAATATCATGTCTTGTATGTTGATTTCCCTTCTTTAGGTTCTGAGAGGGCTACTGAGGGTTGGTATATGAAGTTGACTAACTAAACACTCAGGTGTATTTCTTTAGCAAAAAATCAAAATATGCGTTCGACAGATGTTGGAGTATTGGTATAAGTTTAATCATAATCATACATATATGTGTTTTGTATGTATATTGGTTCTTTGGCAGTAAGGCTATGTAGAAAGTCATATGTATATGCTTCTATAGTGGTACACAGATTATGAGTTTCGTCGGTTGTCTTGTTGGAGAGTAGAACAGGAATTTTTGACGAATTTTAAGAAGACATACATCATTTTTGCAGAATTCTGAAAATCTGTGAAGCACATATTGAAAGAAAAAGTTTTGAATAAACGATTATATTATACCATCAAGAATCTAGCATAATGAAGGTGGTTGCTTATCTCACTTTCAGTATGGTTTTAGGAAAAGGATCTGTTTTCTGGGATTGCAGACTATATAAGATCAGAATTCTTGGTTTTATGTTGTTTTGCTTAATGTTTATAATGAAAACTTCACGACGCTTTTTTTCCTACTTTGTTCTTGAATTCCCTGTATTTAGTTGAGAACATAGTAATTTTAGTAACTATCGATGTATATTTAGCGTGTCATTTATATTATTCTCGTTTCATTTATATAGATCTGTTTGCGTTTCAGACAGCTTTGCAGCTTTGGTTTAACAATTTTCCTGTATTTATTGTCAGAAACATACACGATGACAATACAAAGTGTTTGATCTTGCATTTCTGTCACTGAACATTAGTATGGCCTCTCCATCAACTCAATTTGCTACCACAAGAAGGATGGGAATATATGATCCACTTCATCAGATTAGCATGTGGGAGGACATTTTCGGAGGTGAGCTCAGCCCAAATACAGGCGCGTCTACGATTTTAGAGGCTGATGTGAGGCTGGTCGCCAAGGTACAATAGAGTTAATTTGAATTGCCTGGAAATTTGGTATGCCTTTTAATCTTTGAGCTGCAAATGATTTGTGTAGTTTGAATTGTCTAGGCCGAATATACTTCTCAAGAAACAGTAGAGCATTCGCCAGATAATCTAACAGAAAAAAGTATATCTGATAAGGTAATTAATTATTATGCTCCACAAAATCCTCTTCCTCTAGCTCTTGGCTCTTGAATAAGATTCTGTCAGCAATTAATGAACAGAAATCAAACGCATTATGTATAGCCATCGGAATGAGCATAATGAAATATTATAAGTTGCATAAGCTTTTGCTGATTCCATTGCAGTTGCAACGACGGCTAGCACAAAATCGTGAAGCTGCTCGTAAGAGTCGTCTAAGGAAAAAGGTATGTAGGAGTGACTTCACTGCGTATTTCAATGATCAAAAGGTCTGCTAGTATCTGACAACTCATTTTTTCCTTCTGAACTCCGTCTTTAGGCCTATGTTCAACAGCTAGAAACAAGCCGTTTAAAGTTGGCACAATTGGAGTTGGAACTTGATAGGACTAGACAGGTTATGACATATTTCCTTTCGTTGATTGATTTGTTTTAATATAAAGGAAGTGTGTGCCAAATATACATGTTTGCCTTTATTAAATGACGAACCAGCCAATGGCTAATTACAGGGTGCGTTCACTGGAAATGCTTTGAATACGGGCAGTACAGGATTTTCAGGAGCTATAAATCCAGGTCTGCAGTTTTATGTGCACAGTGTCAGTTTTAGCAATCTTTTAACTATTGTGTTGTCATCTTGAAATTCTGTTTCCCATAAGAACTAGAAAAAATTATCTTAGTCAACTCGTGGAATAAGGTTCATGAGCTTTTTTATCATATCTATAAAAATATCTGTTAAACTACTTGGTTCAAGCTTTAATGTCTGTATACGTTCACTCGTCTAATAATTTCAGTAGTCTAATATCTTTGACATATTCGTGTAGTTACAAAATTTACCATTATCAATTGCATTCCTGCCATTTATCTGCTGATTTTGCATGTTATGCTGCTCTTAATGTGAGTGTATTATGATGAATCTGCAGGAATTATTACATTTCAGATGCAATACAGGCTCTGGATTGAAGAACAGGAAAAAAAGAACTGTGAACTTAGAAATGTGCTGCAGGCTCATATAAGTGACTCAGAGCTCCGTATATATGTTGAGAGTAGCTTAAACCACTATAATGATCTATTCGGTATGAAGGCAGATGTTGCGAAGGCTGATGCCTTCTATTTGATGTCGGGAATGTGGACTACATCCGTTGAACGTTTTTTCCTCTGGATTGGTGGATTCCGGCCTTCTGAAATTCTAAAAGTAAGTTCCTGCTCATTACCATATATTGCTTAAGATTCTTCCTCTAATAATTGTTCACACTTTACATGCATCACATGGTTTATGAACATTGAAGGGTAGATACCGTTATCTACTAATCATTGAAACACAAATTCAATCCGATATATATATATATATATATATATATAAACATTTTGGTTTCTGTAGATGCTAATTCCACAGCTTGAGCCTCTGACGGAGCAACAGCAAGTGAATGTATGTAGCCTGCACCACTCGTGTCAGCAGGCCGAGGATGCTCTGACGCAAGGAATGGAAAAACTGCAGCAGAATCTGGCTCAGTGTGTTACGGATGATGATATTATGGGTGGAGGAAGTTATGGCTCTCAGATGGTAACAGCAATGAAGGGGCTCGAATCATTAGAGTGCTTCATGAACCAGGTAAATATATCACTTCTCATTCTGATGTTCATTTTTCTGTATATCGTTCATTTATACTTCACTTCTTAATATCATACTTCCATTTAGTTTCTACGGAAGTCAAGAATGCAACATCAGACTATGAAAAATAGCAATTTATAAGCTTTGCATTATGCTAAATTATACTCTCTAATGTTCTGGTAAAGTGAAAGTTGTTTCTGGGGATCATGCAATAGCAATGTAATTTGATATTTCTTAACTACCTAAAAATAAACAGGCAGATCACCTCCGGCAGCAAACTCTGCACCAGATGTCTCGTATCTTAACAACTCGCCAAGCAGCGAGAGGGTTGCTTGCCTTCGGGGAATACTTTCAGCGTCTCCGTGCACTGAGTTCGCTTTGGTCTGCTCGTTCTTGCGAGCAGACCTAGTCGGAAAACAAGGTTTTCCGAAAAGCCAAGTTATTTTGCCTTTAGCTGGAAAAGCAAATATGTACTGATAGTTTATTTTCTAAATATATTCAATCTAATTTTCATCCAACTAAGCCCTCAAGACTGGAAAGTGAAAAGCATATGTGTATATATTTATGAATTATTAGTGCGGTGCATGTGTGTAGGAGTCCAAAAGATTCAGCAGATTAAACTCTTCTTCTGGGCATGTTTATACCATGTTATTTTACTGGGAACTATTCAAGCAGAAGTTATGGAAATAAGATTTCTGTATAATGAAGGTTCAATATCATTTGAATCATAATTTTCATCTACTTTTTTCTACAATATTTTTCACTTGCTTGTTTTTTCACACAAGTAATTCTGTTTTTTTGTCTTAATATTTCTAAACTTACTGAAAGCAGCAGGACTGACCAAAAGTTTCCAAAATCTTTTGTATAAACCACTAAAACAAAATATCAATTTCCATATATTAGTGCTCCACTGATGGTGGCCATGCCAGAAGAGTGTGCTCATACAATATACCACTATGATGAAATCACTTTTTATTTTGTCAGAAGCAAATCATAAATAATCAATTTATACCATTAGCTCATATACTAGTGCAATTTGAGACCTCAGTTCCTCACTTTATTTAGGAAGCAACCCATAAAACATAAAAAGGCTTGAACCAAGTAAACCTCCATATCTTAATTGACAAAATCTGCATTTTCTAACAAAATAATGGGGAAGAAGGATTATGTGATTATTTATTTTATTTTATTTTTGTTGCTGTTGTTGTTTGGGGGTGTGGGGTGGGGGGGCGTTGTTGTGGGGCGAAAAAAAAATTAAGAAAGGAAACAATGAAAAAGGGAATGAGAAGCAATCTCTCTCAGAAGCAGAGAATAGCACTATAGAATAGAGAAGCATTAGACAGCCTAGCCTTTTATTTTGTACAATCAATGAGAATTGATTCAGGACATAAAATTTATTTTCGTCCCACCTCTCAACAAGTAATCTCCTTTAAATATCAACACAATTACTAATTTGGAATTTTTTGTAACATTATTTCACATATGCAGAGATTATTAATAAAAACTAGCAGGATATGACGATAAAAATTACTATAAAAAGAGATTGATTGGGTCTTAGTAAAGGAAGAAGAAGGGGAAGGGGGATGAGCGGAGAAGATAATTTAGGGAAATAACATAATTATTTCAGCTGTAATATTGTGCAACTGAATAGTTCACTACAAATATTTGTAGTCTACTCCTAGTTTTAAACTTCTTTCGTTTTTGAAATTTTAAATATTTCATTGAATAAATCGATGTTTCTAGAGAAAATTGAAATTTGATTATAAGATACCCTATAAAATAAAATAAGAATAAAACATAGCATACCATACCATCCTATTGAAAACCAGAGAGACACCAGTTTCACCTTTAAACAATAGGATCTGTTTAGAGTTACTTTGACTCTTTAAATTATAATCTATTTTTAACATAAAATTTGATTTTTTGAAGAGTAAGGAACACTTGTTTTTTTCAAATTATAAGTCAATATAAAAGTTTTATTGTCAGTCTATTAACGACTTTTGGATTAAAAACTCTTTAAAAGAAGTCGAGGACATAAGTAAGTCAAAATATACTTTGATGCACTGTTGAGAGCAATCGACGAAAGTTAAAAATTAAAAACAAAAGGAGATGTTATAAAATAAGTGAAAAAAATAATAAATAAGAATACCTAAATTACGTGGTCCAGTCAAAAAAGAAAAAAAAAACCACCGGAGGACAGTTTTACTATGATTCTTAACTGGATGATACAAGAGAGGAAGATTGCTTTTGGTGCCAATTGCTTCTGGAGATATAAAATATTTGTTCTGCAACGTTCATCTTTTATGTGTATATGTGTACTGTTTGGAATCCTATGCAAATTCATATTTGCTACACTTAGGAACTAGGCTTTGCAAGCTTTGCTATTTGTATGGCATACTTCTTTGAACTTTGGGAGCAAGCATACAAACAATCATAAATGCATTCATATTACAACACTCCTCTTTGATTGTCTGATATAATTAATTTTTGTTTAATTGTCTCATTAAAAACTTTGTTGGAAAAAGTCAGTGGAACAAAAACTTTGACGAAGAAAAAGAGTACAATTCCCTTGGAAAAAAAAAACTCACTCTAACTTGGTACTTTGATGCAATAAATTTTTGAGTTGATCCATTCCAATTTTGCTTCGTAACTTTTTAAAAGTTGATGTTGGAAGTGATGCAATAAATTTTTGAGTTGATCCATTCCAATTTTGCTTCGTAACTTTTTAAAAGTTGATGTTGGAAGTGATTTTGTAAACATATTAGGTAGATTGTTGCATTACTGAATTTGCTGCACAACAATTTTACCATTCTTTTGCAACTCATGAGTACAGAAGAATTTAGGTAAAATATGTTTTGTCTTGTCGTCTTTGACGTAACCTCTATGAGTTGATTAATACATGCAACATTATCTTCTTATAAAACTATAGTAGTGTCATTGATCAATGATAATGCACATGATTCTTGAATATACTAAATTATTGATCTCAACCAAACACATACTCTACTAGCTTCATGAATTACCAAAATTTCTGAGTGATTTGAAGAAATTGCAACCATTGTCTGTTTTGTGGATCTCCAATAAATAGTTGTATCACAATAGGTACCTGTTTATGATCTAGTTTTATGAGGATCAGTTCGATACCCAACATCTGCATATTTAACTAGTTCTTAGTTTGAATCTCTAGAATAAAACAATCCTATATCAGTACTTACTCGAAGATACCAGACTACCTGTTTGATTCCATATATTTCAATCCCTTTTGATAGGCGTAGAACTGTATCTTGATAATAGATTTATAGAAAATATAATATCATGTCTTGTGTAGTTTGCAAGATACATAAGAACGCCTATTGCACTGAGATATGGAGCTTCATGTCCAAATATCTCTTCCTCAACTTCAAGTGATCGAAATGGATTTTTGTTCAAAAGATTGAACTATCATCGGAGTACTTAGTAGATGAGTTTTATCTGTATTAAACTGCATATAAACTTTTTCAGTATATGTGGATTGATAAATAAAAATTTCCGATGACAAATGTTCCACCTATATTTCAAGACAAGAATTTGTCATTCCAAGATCTTTTATTTCAAACTCAATGTTCAGGTATTTGGCTGTATCATCAATTTCATCACTTGCACCTACAATATTCGAATCATCCACGTATACAGTAATAATAACAAAACCATTTTGTGATTTCTTGATGAAAACACATGTACATACTTGATTATTTATATACATATCTTTTATTAAATATTCACTCCGTTGATTATACCATATTCGACCGGATTTTTTCAGTTTATATAACAATTGTTGTAATTTGATTGAACACATACCACGCGAATTATTTCCTTCAGGTATTTTTAATTCTTCAGGGATTTTCATATAAATTTCACTATCAAGAGATTTATATAAGCAGGGTGTTATAACGTCCATAAGATGTGTTTCCAATTCTTTCATGGATGTCATACCTAAAAGAATATGAACTGTGTCTTTATCCATTACCGGAGAGTATGTTTTTTGGTAATTAATATTAGGTCTCTCTGTGAATGCTTGTGCTACAAGTCGGGTCTTATATCCCACAATTTTATTTTTCTCGTTTCGCTTTCTCACGAAAAATTCATTTATTCCCAATAGGGGTTACACCATTTAATGTTTGGACTACTGGACCAAAAATATCTCTTTTGTACAAAGATTGCAATTCTGCATCCATTTCATCTTTCTATTTTAGCCAATCATTTCTATGTTGAGATTCATCCACACTTTGTGGTTCAAGATCCATATCAATACTCATGGTGATATACAGTTCCATTGAGAATACAAATACATTATCAACCATGGTTTTATCACGATCACAAATTTTCTCATTATTTACATAATTTATTGAGATATCATGATTTCTGAGTTTCATTTCCTCTTCAAGGGATTCTTCCTCTTCTGGAGTGACAACTACTTCAAGAGTAGTGACCACTTCTATGACACTTGTATCTATCTTTATTTTGTGTGGCATATTGTCTTTTGCACCAAGTGGCCTTCCACGTTTTTGACGTGGTTTTGATTCATTTGTTACATTGTCTATCTATTCTTCAGGAATTGACTTTTGAGTAGGTAATTCTAACTGTACTGAAGCATTTCCTGCATGTATATGAGATTTCATTATTTGTCTAGTATCATTAAATGCATCTAGCATTTGATTTGCAATATTTTGCAAATGAATAATCCTTTAAACTTGTAATTCACATTGGTTAGTTATGTGAATCAAGAAAATTTAATGATGATGCATTATATGATATTTCAAAAATTTTATTTTGTAAAGATTTGTTTTTCCCTAATAGAGGAAATTGTTTCATCAAAATGACAATCTGCATATCGTGCAGTAAATATATCCTCCAATTAAAGGCTCAAGATATCCAATGATAGATGCATAATCAAAACTGACATAAATCTCAACTCTCTGTTGTGCTCCCATTTTTTATCATTAAGGTGGTGGGATAGGAACAAATACAACACTATTGAAACTTTGAAAATAAGGAATATTGGGAATATGTCCAAGCACTAATTGCATTGGAGAATGTTGATGATTAGTTGTTGGTATGATTTTAATAATATTTGCAGCATGAAGTATTGTATGACCCCAAATAGAAGGTGACAACTTTTTCCTTAGAATTAATGGTCGTATAATCCATTGAAGTCTTTTTATTAAATACTCAGCTAATCCATTTTGTGTATGTACATGTGGCACATGATGTTCTACTGAAGTTCCTATACATATGCAATAATCATCAAAAGATTTTGAAGTAAACTCAACAACATTAACTAGTCGTATTGACTTAATGTTGTGATCTGAAAATTAAGCTTGTAATTTGATTGTTTGAGCCAAAAGTTTTGCAAAAAACATGATTTCTTGTAAAAAGTAGACGCACATGTGACCATTTAGTCGAGGCATCTATAAAGACTATTAAGATTCTAAAAGGACCAAATGATGGGTGGACAACACCAAAAATATCTCTGTGAATTCTTTCTAGAAAATGGGAAGTTTCAAATTGAACTTTTATTGGCGATGGTCAAACAATAAAATTTCATAGAGAATATGCTGAACAATGAGTATCTTTACATGGTAGAATTTACGACTCTTAAGAGAATGTCATGTGGAGTTTTCTACGATGCGCCGCATCATAGACGTATATGGGTGACCAAGTCGTCATGCAAAAGTGTAAATGACCTTTTGTCGATGGACTCTGGAACTATGACAGAATTTGATTCAATGGCAGTAATAGTTATAACATATAATCCAGGAGAAAGTGAGTCCAATTTTTTCAAAAATTTATTGTGTCCAGATAATACAGAAGTAATAAGAAGGTTGCTTATTATTTTCATTTGTTTTTTTTACATGATATCTATCGAGACAAATGTCCTTGAAACTAAAAAGGTTTCTACTGGATTTATTGGAATATAATGCATTTGTGATAAAAATTATTTCTCATTTGGAAATATGAAATTGACTTTTTCAAAACCTTCAATTATATTTGATGTGCCAAATATTGTCTCAACTTGTGCAATGCACTCTGTCAATTCTAAGAAATATTTTTAATTTTGTAGAATTGTATGTGTAGTGCCACTATTTACTAGACATATATTTGTTGTTCCCATTTATTGTGTGTGTGTGTGTGTGTGTGTATATCATAAAAGAAATATTGTAAGAAAACACACAATAATATTATTGATGAGGAAAATACTATTACAATTATTTCGAAAGTCTAGTTGAGATTACAGTTATTTAATAGCTTAGTTATGATTACACTTATGTAATAGCATAGTTACTAGTTTAAGGTTGAACTGAGTCATCGAATATTATCTCGTTCTCCCCTATTATTGGAACATCCTCTATGTTAACATCATGATTAACATAGTTAGTTTTCATAACTTTTTTCTTATTTAGACCTGTCCACTTCTAGTGACCAATTTTACCACAGAATTTATTTCCTCGATTGTTTCCCAGCCCACGTTTATTTTAGTGTCGATGTCTTTGATGCTTCCCACCATAAGGCTGCACATTCTGCTAGAACGTTTACTTCAGGCAATGGTGCAGTACTCGATAATTTTTCATTAGCACTTGATCAATTTTCTCCATAGCAAGTAAGCATGTGCTTAGTTCACTTTATTTAGTGATTTTTTTGCAGCCTACACTATTGGACAATAATGAGCTGGTTTGGGTGAAATGTAGAAAGTGTTTTTTTGTCGACATTTGAGCATCAGTGACAATTTCTTCATATATTATAAACTGTGATGTGATTTGAAATGTTACAAAATTAAAATCAAAAAACGATTTATAATCATGCAACCTCAAATTTATCTAGTCATACCTGACAGCCGGAAGTGTGATCAATTTATGGTGATCAAACCTATCTTTCAATGCAGTCCATAAAGTTAAAGGATTTTCAATTGTTAAATATTCAGTTTTTAGACAGTCTTCTAGGTGATTACGAAGGAGAATAATACTTTCAGAATTTTCTTATTTATTTGTAATTTTTTTTTTGTTCAATGGATTTATTTAGTCCTTGGGCCTTAAGGTGAAGAAATTGCATCAAGTATTCATCCCAAATAATTATCACCATTAACATTTAAAACACAATAAAATAAATTTACAATGTTTTCAATTTTCTGAACTTTAAACAAAATATAATCATGTTAGTTATAGAATGAAAATCACATGAAGATGAAAGAAAAATTAAGGTCTCATCGGTGTCTTCATTGGCCACACACATTAACCTTGTTAAACCAAGGCATGGGACCACTTA
Organism: Centella asiatica; assembly: GCA_014636745.2. Classification (NCBI taxonomy): domain Eukaryota; kingdom Viridiplantae; phylum Streptophyta; class Magnoliopsida; order Apiales; family Apiaceae; genus Centella; species Centella asiatica. The sequence goes on from CM025786.1 coordinate 11,371,282, forward strand.
AGAAAAGCGGGGAATGTCATGTCTTCGTTGGTCACACGCACATGTTAATGAAAGTTTTGTCAATGGTTTTCTACCACTATGCCAACACCTCAAGTGATGACATTATTACAATATTTGCATAATTGTATCATTAGATTATCCTTTCAATAACATGTACACAATTATAAAATAAAATATTAATATTATTATAGGCATTGAAAAGAAATACATGTATAAAACTGCAAATGAATCTTCACCAGTCATTCGGTCTGATTATCTCTGACTATAATTGTAAAAGGCGTTCACACTTCGTCTCTAATAATACAAACAAGTGATATCACACGAATGGTAATGAATAAATAAGTTTCCATAATATGTTACATTTATTAATGTTGATATATGGTAACTTAATATAAACAGTTCAATAATAAATCTGAGTGGACAAAAACCTCCTCATAATATATATTAAATCAACAGCCAAAGAATAATTATTTACACACAGGCGGAATACTGGATTTTATTATATAAACAATTTTAGTAAACAATTAATATATTATTTACAAGGCGGACAGAAAACCAGGTCTCACTATGTAAATAATATTAAATGCTAGATAAAATAAAAGTTAGGCGGTAAAACACGTTTTTGAACTTTGAGAGGAATCATACAGACAATTACAAATGCATTCATATTACAACAGGAGGAGAAGGTTTATGAAACTGAAGTCACCTTAATGAATAATTCAATATACAGGTCATTACCCATTTCAGTGTTTTGATTTCTACCTGCCATCTTTTAGGCTGAATCAGGAGAATTACCAAAAATAATTTTACAGGAGTGATATTTTGACTCCGTTTGTTTCAGTTTAAAATTATGTAATTTTATATTTTGACAGTATAAATTACATTATCAAAACCTACAATCTCATAATTTTAAGCAGGAACACAAACAAGTATTTTGTATATTTCCTTAATTTCTTTTCCTGTTGTTTGTTTTATAGGTTGAACATATAGCACAATATGTTGATATGTTTGCTTCCGCAATTTATACAAAAACTCTGTCAATCCACAAAATAAGACTCCGTACTACTTAATAGACTCTATCACCACTAAAATAGATCAATGAAAATAATGCAACGTAATGAGATTTATAATGATATTTTTTTAGGGCCAATTACTCATAAAATAGAGAAATTTAGAGAATGTGATTAGAGAGATACAAGCTTGTAAATTTGAATTTTGAGGTCCGGGTGTGTGAAACGGTTGGACCGTTACGTATGCTATTTATAGTTTATTTCATTTTCTCTAAAATTATTACGCATTCGTTTAAAGTTTAATTTCATTAATTAAAAAAATGAATACCAAGACACTTATCAACAAATGTAACAGATAATATCGAAGGAACCCCTAATTATATGAAATGCAATTATGAAAATTGTTGTTTTCATTCAACCCCTAACTAAATGTTTTCATACCCCATTACTTTCCACCTCAAACACGTCTTTGTCATGTGTAATGGAAATGATGAACTGGAAAGCATTAAGAATTTATAGGTAGCTGGTAGCATTAATTTTGGATGCTGATTAATGAATAATTTGATTTGAATTTTAATTTTAGAGATTATTGCTATTAAATTTATAAATTTGTTGCGGTGTCTGAGAATTTTGATCATTTTATTTTTGATGTTTAAAAAGAGGGGTATTAAAAAGAAATGAAATACATTATTAAAAGAATTACCGAAAAAAATATTGTTTTGCGTCATATATAGTTCCAACTTTTGGTTATGAAATGAAATAAGTTTGTGCGACTACGAAATACAATAAATCCATGCAAGCCTATTAATCTATACCTATATATTAAAGAAACAAGAGACGAAATGTATGATTAGCACGTACATGCATAAACAACATCTCAAATCCTAATAAATTTTATAATGGGATTCCAAGAGAACTCTAATTTCATAATAAAGTGAATAATATATTAATTTTGTCATAATAATTTTAACCAACTAACTTATCCAAATAATTTATGTATGATTTAATAAGATACACATATTTATAATCAAATTATATTCTTCTATGATATTTATATTCAAATTTATTAATTTAATTTTAAACTTTAATTAACTAAAAAAATACTAACATATATGTAATTAATACAATATCTTCCATTCTAAAATATATTATCTATATACTAAAAAAAACCATATAAAAAACACAAAGAAATAAAGGTTATATTTAAATTCATTATTAAAAAATAATGCAATCAATTTCCAATAAAAAATAACAAGATAAGAACACTTAATAATATATATATCAAAATGAAAATATTATGAACCTGACACATATATTAAAAAAAATGTAATAACATTAACGACTAATAAAAAAAATTACATATACCAAAATAAAATAAAAATTACACAAGAATTACTCTAAAAAATTATATATATAATCACTATATTTAAAGAATTTGATTGAAATTCAAATAGAATACAAATTCAAATCAATAATACAACAACCAAGCAAAACAAATCCTAAATCAAGTCAAAAACTAGTAAAATCACATTTCTTGCCGGAGAGTACTCGTAATTGACAATGACAGAACATAATCGTTAATTGCATAAAAACTGTCTTTATTACGTAATTGAGAGTGACAAAACGTACCTGTTAATTACGAACATCTTGCTCACATTTACTCACACTGCATCATTCTCCTTCACTTGACATACTTTTAAACTCTTTTCATCCAACAATATTTGTTCAATATTGTAGCCATAAACGTCCCGTGTCACATATTATATATATTTTTATTAACATGAAAGAAAACTAGAACGCAAGACTTAAATTTATAAACAAAAATAAATATTTGGGAGGAATTAGGCTTTAATTTCTTTTTTGAAATTTAGTTTTAATTTATGCTAATTTTATTTCTCGGTTTACCTCTATAAAAAGTTAATCAAAACAACAATGCTTTCTGACAACTAATTTCAGCATTCAGTTAACATCCATCTCTTTCTAATTCTCCCAAGGACCCAACCCCATTTAATTATTATCACTATAAATGGTATAAACACATAACCACACCAAAGTCTCATTTCAACATTCAATCGTTCATCTATCTCTTTCTAATTCTCCCAACCTCATTTAATTATTATCATTATTGTCACCCAAAAAAAAATATATATTATCACTATAAATAGCACTCTGTATAATGAACATATACCTATACAAAAGTCACAAGTTCAATGTTTCAGAATTTCCAATTCCCTTTTACCAAAAACATAAATAAATAAAGAATTTCCGATTCCCCACCTATTTTAAATCAAGACCCTCTGATCACAAAGTGAATAAATTAACTAAAATCTCTAACCCATGTCTTTCAAGTTTCAAATAATTGAATTAATAAAAGCACCACAACTACGATCCATCTTTCTATACTACACCTAAAACATACTTATTTTTATTCAGTTGTGTAAATTTTCTACCATATCCATTTTCATTTGCTTCAACATTTTATCAATTTCTGCTTTTGTTAGAATTTATAGAACCCACAAATATTCATTGCTCCTTACTCATTTTACGAAATATTTCCTTCATTTTTATTCTGTGACCAGTCTAGAGCTCGGCTCTTTCGTTTTTTTTTTTCCTTATTAGCTTTTTTTATATTTTAAGTCAAAAGCCAAATTTATTTTTCTTCTATTATCCTTTTAATATTTAGAAAAAAATTAACAATCTCTTTGTTCTATACATATTAAATAAGAATAATCATAGTATAATACTAATAAATTTGATGATACTATGTTTATTAATCATCGATCTTATTCCGTGTCAATTGAAATAAAAAAGTTACAAATGAAAAACAAAGGGAGTAGTATTTTTTCAAACTACTATTTAAAGTGTAAATTATAAAAATAAAAATAAAAACGTAAGTGCAAAGGACAAAGTACTATATCTTCTATACTAATGGATTAATTGATAATAAGAGAACACGTCTACGAGGACTTTTTTTTTTTTTTTGTCAATATTTATCTATGAAATTATACGAGTTGGGTCGATCAAGTCTATAGTAATCTCTTTATTTATTTTTTAATCACGAATCAGGCTGATTTAGAGTAACCCATTTACATACTATATATTTTATCAATCAATTAATTTATTTATTTATCTATATATACTAATATATTAATTGTTAATAGCATTTTACGAATTGATTGATTGAAAAGTGAACTTATTTATGGACTAAAATAAAGTAAATTATTACTCATATTTATGTGATTAAAATAACAAAGATCACATGATAATGTGATTACCCATAATTAATCAATATTAACTAAATAAATTGTAGTACAAATTATTAATTAAATTAATATATTCAAATACAATAATTATTATTAAATTATTAATAAATTATTTATGTTGGGCACGAATTTTAAAATTAATATATTTAACTTGTACGGCGTAAATAAAGAAATGGAGCATGAATTAAGGGGAGCGAGAATGAGTGTCGGTCGTAAATAGGGTCCTGTGCGCCCAAAATCAACAAATATAAAATAATTGAATTCGTTTGTTTTAAGAAAATTTCCGATCGTTTGTTCACAATATAAAAAGGACGGACAACTCTGACTACTTAAAAAGCTAAAACCACATATCACCCATCTCCATCTTCGGCAGCCAACTGTATTCCTTCTGTCTGAACTCCATCTTCTGCACATTTTTCTTCTTCTTCTCATCACAATCTCAAATCAATTCACAAATACCCACCTCTCTTTCCAATTTTCGTTCACCACAAGCTCCCCCTCTACATTTTCTCCGCTTTTTTCAGTTCAGGTATTATCATTACTGTTCATCTCCTATTATTCTTTCTCTTTGTTTGTTTTAGTTCTTCAGTTCTCAATTAGTCAGTTTATATGCTATGAGTTCTTATGCTAAAACATCCACACATTTATACAACCCCCCCCCCCCCCCCCCCCAAGAATGCAGGGTAATTTTTGGTTGGTGGAAGAAGATGGGAACAATATTTGTGGAATGATGTGGAACATAGATGTCTTTTTCTAGAAAGAACAAGCCCATTTGAATCAGTTGTTTCTCAGTTTCTACTTTCCATTGAAAGCTGTTACTTATTAATATGGAAACTATCTATTAACAGATATGTTCTGTTTGAACCATTTGAAATTCAATATATCCTAAAATTATGATTATTTGCCATAGAAGGGATAAGCGTTTGATGCTGGATACTTTCTTCTTTTTTATTAACACATTAGTAAAATTACCATTTTCATAATAGTACTTGTTTTGAAAAGATAAATTTGGAATAGACTCCAAAGAATTATATTTGGTTGGAATTCCTACAATAATTAACTAGGTGGATCTGACCGTTGGCTAAGCTGGTCGTCGACTATCCCTCCTGTAAGTTTCAAAACTTACGGGCTACACATAAGTAAGTATTTGCAAGGTAGTTGTTGGATGCTTGAGTATTTAGACAGTTACCTTTTGTTTAACAAATAAATAAATAAATAATAACTTAAGTTTATGAAGTTTGAAAAGAAGCATGTGAATTTGAGTATTACTCCTTCCATCCTAATAAATAAGAAAAAAAAGACATTACTAACCAAGATTTGTTTTTACGAAGATAGTATAAATTCAGTATTTCAAAGTAAAAATAGTATTCATTGAGTCTAAATTTGATACGTTATAATCCTTCTTCTGAAGTGACTTATTTATTCCATTTTTCTTTAGGCTATACAAGGTATAATTATTACTTGTTGATGTCATTAACATAAATAGGACAACCTTAGTTATATATCTGTTGAAGGTGCATATGTGCTATATTTAAATGATTGTCATTTTCTAGTTATTTGTGTATTTATTCTTAGTTGAAATCTATATTTCTGATTATTTTCATACATCCTCTGCTGACCCTTATAGGCAAAAGGAATATGGTGAACACAAGATTATGCCAATGGCTACACATATTAGTTGCTATACTGATCCTTATAAAAGTTGAAGGCTTCTTTGTTGAAATTACTTATCTTGAGAATGCCGTGGCAAAAGGCGCAGGTGAAATATACAGATATAGAGTTTTTGTCTCTCTTTCTCTCTCACACACACCCACACACATGTGCGTGTGCATGTGTGTGTATTTCTGTTCTTATATGAGAGCATTTAACATTGTTGATCTTAATATTGTGTTTACATTTCTTATAATCTACAGTATGTCTGGATGGGAGCCCACCGGCTTATCATATGAGTAAGGGATTTGGCTCTGGGATTAACAATTGGTTGGTCCACTTCGAGGTTTGTCACTCTGTATAATCATTTTAAGTTTAATTTCTATGTAACAGTTTGAAAAGGAATACAAATACTTGAAAGTTTTTGTTGTGCACAATGATCAAAAGCTTTTCAATTTTCTAATGTTACTTTAAATAACTAAGCGACAAACAGATCGTAGCGCTTGCTTCTTTGATAAATTTCTTACATATTTTTTCCTGAGAATCTAAAGTAAAATAAAAAGTATGGGAAATTTTAGGGGGGAGGATGGTGCAACAATGTGACAACTTGCCTTGCTCGTAGGGACACCCGCTTGGGTTCCTCAAAGAAAATGGTAAAACAAGTTGCATTCTCTGGGCTTTTAAGCAATAAGCCTCAGTACAATCCAGGTTGGACTACTATTCAATAGATTTGCTAAAGTATTCATATGATCTTCCAAAATCTTACTAGTAAATTAATTCCTTGTTTCCAGATTTCTACAACTGGAACAAGATCAAGGTTAGGTATTGTGATGGAGCATCATTCACTGGGGATGTGGAAGCAGTTGATCCTGTAAGTCATGGATTTCTCATTTCTTTCTTTCTTTTGTGGATGGTATGAAAGTAATTTTACAGTAAGGTACCCATATGATCACAATTGTGAAGGTTGTTCACCATTTATGGATGGGTGATATGTACAATATACTTACAAACATATTGGTGGGCATTACAGACAATATTATTTTATTTTCAAGCATATTGAAACTTTGGAGTACATGTAGATTGCGTATAGGTCTGTTGTTGTTTACATGGTTATGTGTATGATCATTGGCTTTCTGTGATGTGCCATATTTTTTTTCAGGCTACTAATCTTCATTTCAGAGGGCAAAGGGTTTTCATTGCTGTCATTGAGGATTTATTAGCAAAAGGGATGAAGAATGCTGGAAATGTATGAACCAATTAATAATGACTCTTTTTTTTCTCTTCTAGGAAACTTTTGAATTATTATTATTGTTAATTTTTTTTAAATGATAGACTATTCTCTCTGGCTGTTCTGCTGGTGGATTGACTTCAATATTACATTGTGATACCTTTCGAGCTCTTGTACCCAGTGGTTCAAAAGTGAAATGCCTTGCTGATGCTGGGTATTTCATTAATGCGTAAGATTTTTTTTTTTAAATCTTGTAACTTCAAAACATATTTCCTCATATGCAAAATAATTTGGTTCCATCTTTTTCACCATTTAAATGATTGGTACTATGCAACAGCAAGGATGTTTCTGGGGCACAACACATTGAACAATTCTATAATGACGTTGTTACAACACATGTAAGCGTTATCTTCTGATTTATTACTATTTCAAAATTAGAGATACCTATCATTTTGATTATATGTCATTTGTTGAAATCTTAGGATTCAACTTGTGCTATGTAATATGAAGGTTTTAAATCACAATGTTTGTATCCACTGTACTTTCACCGGAGGTTATAGTGTTGACTTCATCAATCATCAAGTAAATAGTTCACATTAAATTAAAGCATAGGATGCATGACATCAAATGTATCACTAGTTTTAAACCGAAGGGAGTATATTTTTGTAAAAAAACTTATAAGCCCTTTACGCTTGTCATCCATGTTGCATATCCAATTTATCTTGTTATCCATTTTGTGCCTAGGATGAGCAATCCATTATTTCTATATTGTTCTCAAATCATATATTGTGACTCACAAATCTCTATTCTTCTTTTATGGGTTATAAAAATGGATATAAATGTTTTCAATACTCAGCCGGACTAAGGTCTTTTTCACCCTACTTGAATTTGATGTGATCTGATTAATATTATCTCTGTCTTTGGTTCAGGGATCAGCAAAGAATTTACCTTCATCTTGTACTTCAAGAGTCAAACCTGGTTTGGTGAGATTTGTTTTTGTCTTAGTGTGTCTTTTGTAACTTTTGTCTGTTTTTGCAAGATACTGTTACTGAATAACATTACTTTTTGAATTGTAGTGCTTTTTCCCTCAATACATGGCACAACAAATCCAGACACCACTTTTCATAGTTAATGCAGCCTATGATTCATGGCAGGTGAGATCACTAATATTTATACGGAATATATGGGAAATTCAATCTTGTTGCTTAGTTGATTTCCTTCAAACTCTGTTAAATACATTTCTGGAGCACATATACCCCACCCTAAGAAAAATAAAAAAGCTTAGGTTATGCTAAGAAAAGATAATTTCATTTGGGATTTCTGCCTCGTGTTGTGGGTTATTGTTATTTTGTGTTTTTCTCTTATTTCTTTAGTAAAAGATTGCCCACCCGCAAATTTTGTAAAGGGTGTAACCGGATTTTCAAGAAACTATTTTTACTTTTAATAAAATCATTTCCTCTTTCCCCATTGCCTGCCTACTTATGACTTTTTACATTAGACGAAAGAGAGCCTGAAGCTCTTGAACCCGATATCTCAGTTCTGTAAAGGACCGAAGGAGCACAATTTGGTTACATCCTTCGGCCCGATTAATTTTCATCCAGTCTGGTCAACTTTATTTTTTAGCCTACTCTATTTGATCGTCTTTCCTTACGTTCGTTGAATTACTCAGATAAAGAACATTCTGGCTCCTGGTGTTGCTGATCCCCATGGCACCTGGCACAACTGCAAGCTTGATATTAATAATTGCTCTCCTGCTCAACTTAAATACATGCAAGGTAAACTGCACTTATAGCCTAATCAACAGTAGTGAACATGTATCAATAATTTCTTAATTACTCATTCTTGGCAAATTATGAGTTGCTGAAAAATGTTTTTGTCCCCCATGAATCTCTTGCTTGTGTTTGTTTCCAGATTTCAGGTTGCAGTTTTTGAGTGCTGTGCCTGCAGTAGGCAGCTCTCCATCTAGAGGCATGTTTTTGAACTCGTGTTATGCCCACTGCCAAACTGAAATGCAGGAAACATGGCTTAGGAGCGACTCCCCTGTATTGAGTGATACGGTAATAATGCAACTTGACTCTTGATTTCATTGTCAATTGTGTCCAACGCACTACCACGACACCATCCCAAAAAGAGCATCGCGTTTTGTCCTTTACTTCTTCTCCAAAAGCTTTCAATATTGACTATAATTGATTGCGTTCCTATCCCATCCAACAAGATTAAAAATGCAGTCACTCACGATGAACTACAATCATTTTGAGTCACTTCTGCTATCATCTTGGCACTAGAAAAAGAAAAATTCTCATCTGTTCTTGAGCTAAGGAGAAGTTCTTATTAGCATCACTTGCTAACTCTTGTTTTCTTGTTCATGATATGTACTGCAGACAATTGCAAAGGCAGTTGGGGACTGGTACTTTGATCGAAGTACGTTTCAGAAAGTGGATTGTGCATACCCTTGTGATAAAACATGTCACAATCGCATTTTTGATCCAAAGGAACACATGGATGGCATAAACATATAATTCTTGGGGTAGTAAAATTATATATTAAATCGAGTTTCACTTACAATTAAGGGGGGGAAGGGAAAAGAAAATACATGATTTATCAAGTTTAAAGAATAATGTATATCAGAAATGCATCAAACATTGATTTGATGCTTGTATTTCTCTTATGTTATCAGTATTCTCTTACAATATATAATGTATTCCATCTTTTGTTAGTATTAAATTTGGGTTCTACAATTGCATTTTTTTTTTTCATTTTGGTGCATTAGCCAATGTTATTATCAGTTCTTGCAATTTAATTTTAGCAACTCAATAATTTGAGTTGGACACCAAAAATCTTTCTAGATTTTAATTCCACTAGTGTAGCACGTGCGAAGTATGGATCGCATTTAAAATAGTGATCGATATATTGAATGTGATTTATGCATGCTACATATGGAGTCTTAAAGCCTGTGTTATGCAGCTGTTATTGATTAAATTTCTTAATTTGAAAATCTGCAAAATTGCGTTTTCGACTATAAACAATTTTTCACTAAAATCTAAAAATATTCAAAAATAAGTAGTAAAAAGCATTTTAATTCAAATTTTTTGCCTCACATATAATCTCTAAATTAAAAAGTGCCCACACCTATAATCTCTAAATTAAAAGAGACCTATTGGTTTTGAAATCGGTTTCGAAAAAATCTTTCTTGATTTAAAAATTTGCATTTCTGAGTAACAATTTTTTCACTAAAATACAAATTATTCAAAAATAAGTAGCAAAAAGTATTTTAATTCAAATTTTTTGCCACGCATATAATCTCTGAATTAAAAAGTACATATTGGTTTTGAAACCGATCCCGAAAATATCTCTTGATTTGAAAAGTTTTGTTTCCGAGTATAAACAATTTTTCATTAAAATACAAAAATATTCCAAAATAAGTAGCAAAAATTATTTTAATTCAAATTTTTTGCCTCCACATATAATCTTTAAATTAAAATGGATTTATTGGTTTTGAAATTGGTTCCAAAAAAATCTTTCTTGATTTGAAAAGTTGCGCTTTCGAGAATAATAATTTTTCATTAAAATACAAAAATATTCAAAAATAAGTAGCAAAAAGTATTTTAATTCAAAAATTTTATCTCGCATATAATCTCTAAATTAAAATAGACCTATTGATTTTGAAATTGGTAAACAATAAAATATTTTAAAAAGTAATCACTATTTATAGCGAAGGTAAAGGATGCCTAACATGTTTCTCTTATTCAACTTAGTAACGAATTCAGATTTATTAGTTTCATTTTTGACCAAAATTTAGAGTCATTTTAATTTCATTTTTTAAATAACATAAAAACCAAAATATGTCCTAACACACTTTCTTAAATTTGTTAGGTGACGACTCTTTTAAAAATAAAAATTAATTTTAAAATCTCTCCGTCGCATTTTATAAAAGACTTGGGTTTTGAAAAATAATTGTGAGAAATATCAAAAGAAATAAAAAATGTGTTTTCAAAATAAAAGGATAAAATTGATTTATAAAAAATGCAAAATATCATATTAATTTTCAAAAATTCCCGAGCGAGATAAGTATTATAATTTAGGATTTTCTTTCATTAGTTCACCAATACTTTTCAAATAACTTTTTTGATGTAAAGTACAATTAAGTAGTTTTGTTCATAATTTCCTATTTTAAGAATTTTGTAGAATTGATCAATATAGAAGGTTAAAATTAGAAACTTATCTATTCAGATGGTTGAAACAGATATTTTATCAAACAATTTTTTAATTTAGATACATAATTGGACAGAGTGTTTGTATTATACTTATACAGATATAATAACTGTTCAAACTTAATTATTCACTTTTATCAAACGCCCCTAATTTTTCAAATACAATTTCATCAACTTTTTATTAATGTTATTCTTTAATGAACCAGCATAAACGATGAACATAGTACAATCCCGGTGTATACAATTTTTCAACGCGACATTACTCGATAATTTTTTTTTTTTTTTTGAGATTGACATTACTTGATAAAAAAATTTTAAAATAAAAAAAAATCTAACAGCAGCAACATTTCCAATTGCAAACAGATGGAATCTCTTAACCGATTTTCTATTTTACATATTGAATTACATTTTTTTTTCATATATTTGAGAATCTCTATGTTTTTAAAATTTTTACCAGAATCCCTATAATACAAATTAGAAATATTAGAATAGTAAATTTTTTGATGTAAAAATTCATTGTTTAAATCTCTTAACATATTCTCTATTTTAAAAATTCTAATACAAAGATAATTTTTAAGACTAAAATGCAAAAGTGTCACTCGAAAATATAGGTCATTGGTAAAACTCTCCCTCCAAGTAATTTTTTTTGCAAAACTGTTTCTTCAACTTATCAGCATTTATCAAAACTAATCTAATGTAATTTTTAAGCCAAAAAAGCTAACTAAAGTAAAAAATAATTATAAAATCCATTAATTGACATGATAAAATATCAAAAAATATATAAAATAAAGAATATATAACACTCCTTATTAAAAATGTATACAAAATGAGGGGGACAAAATAGTCATTTAAATAAGTGTGAGTATTATGTTTTTTTTAATTATTTAAATGATTATTTTCCCCACACAATCAATGAATCTTATAATTATTATTGATTTCGATCAGAAATTTTTGAATGAAAAATTGGATCAAATTAGTTTCGATAAATTTTGTTGAGTTGAGGGAATGATTTTATAAAAATATTACTTGGTGGGAGAGTTTTAAAAATAACCTAAAACTTCGAAGTTTTGTATTTTAGTTTAATTTTTAAAGTTTTAAATTTTTATTTGTTAAAATAGAGATAATATGAAATATGGGGAATGTCGCGGGGTGAGTGCTCAAGCTAATTACAATATTAGTCCCGTTATTTCATATTAGTTGGAAAACTATCACCCACTGCAAACCCTTTCTTCTAAATATCTTTGTGTTCCCATATTCCGATTGGGTACATAGATGTAAATGGAACCCAAATTAACAGCATCCAATTTTCTCAAATTTTCTAATGAAATGAGTTTTGGCTATTATCCAAAAACAAACTGAGATAAAAGTGTATTCTACAATGTTCAAACTACATTAAAATTTTAAATTATTGTGAAAAATAACAAGGGACAGTTTAAATTATATTCATATTAAAAAAAATTAAAATATGTAACGAAGGTCTACAAAAATGCACTTAGTAGTATAGATTATCCAGGTTTAATAAAATAATATAGTTTCATTTACCCCAAAAATAAAAACAAAAAGAAATACTTGAATACAAACAAATCTTATGAAACCAATTGAACATCCCCAATTTCAAGTGTCTCAGCAATTTCTTCAAGCTGTTTCTTCACACTCATGTCGATCAACTTGGATCCACCATTTCCATACCTAATCGTGAAACCAGCCACCAACGATTCATCAATCTCCGTCTTAATCCTCACATTCTTCGCTCCGGTCAGCTTCTGCACTCCCTTCGCGATCTGCGCCAAGTGCTGCGAATCCAATTTCACCACCGACGTCACCACCGCCAGCTCCGTCTCCGTCATCTTGTTGTACACAATCTCGAACTCCTTCACTATCTCCTTTATCTGATCGATCCGCTTCATGTCGATCAGAATGTTGAGAAAGTTGGCGATGTGCGGCTGGAGACTCGCCGACGACGTGTACTGGTCGAGGAGTTCGCGCTTCGCCTCGATTGTGACGGTAGGGTTTGTAAAGTATTTCAGGACGGCTACGTCGGAGAAGAGTGTGTCGATTTTCTCAAGGTCGGCGGAGGTTGTTTCTAGGGTTCCGTTCGCCTTTGCTACGTCGGCGAGTGCGGTGGCGTAGCTGCTGGCGGCGCTGTCGGCCATTCTGGCTCCGCCGCGTCGGAGTTTCTTTCTGGAGATGGTGAGTTTTGGGAGCCTGAGGCCGCCGGAGAATGAGAAGTTTAGTGGTTTTGTGGGTGCGAATTGAGCTGATGGCGGTGACCGGGACTGAAATGTGAACGAAGATTGTTGAAGGGCTGCCATAATCGCCGCTGACGAGGAGAGAGGAATGAGAGGTGAGAGAGAGTGAATGTCTGAAGGTTTTTCATGGATTGGGGTTTGAAATTGAATTGATGAAATAGGTATTGATAGGAAATGGACGGTTTGGATCTGACGGGGAGAAAGATCGACGATTTGGAAGCGATTGGTTATCTGGTAATCTTTTGGAGAACGCTGGCCTCTTGTAGAGGATAAACTAGCTCATGTAAGCCTAAATTCGTGCCTCACATAATATTACTGTCGTTATGACCAAAATATCCTTCGCCTATATCCAAAGAGCGGAACCTTGCGCTTTTGTTTTTAAGTTTTTAATAGAAAAAAAAGAATAGAAATTTTTTTAAATACCGTTTGTAAGTTTTTAATGGAAAAGAAAAGAATAGAAAATTTAATTTTAAAAGAAAAGAATAGAATTCTAAATAAGTTTTCCTTTGAGTTATTGCTAAGTTTTTAATAAAAATGAAAAGAAAATTTAACTTTAAATGTATTTTATTATTTTACTTGATTTTGTTGTATTTATAACTAGGGACACTCTAAGTATTTTAAAAAACAAGACATATTAAATTTTGTTTTTCATCTAAATTTGTCATTTTTTTACGAAAAAGTTTGGAAAAAAAAGTGGCAAAATCTTCCTATCAAATCTTTTTTTTTTAATAATAAATCTTTTATTGGAATTTGAATAGAAAACTTAAGTTTTCTTACTAATTTTTTATTTTTCCTACCTATTTAAAACTCATAAGGAGGATGTTAAGCTCCGTTTGAATACAAAGAAAGGAAAGGAAAATGAAAAGAAAAGGAAAGGAAAATTATTTGAAAATGAAAAGCAAAGAAAAGGAAAATTATTTTCTTGTGTGCGTTTGGTTTCTACCAGAAAAGAAAATTAAAATGCTTGGATGGAAAGTGGATAAAGTCTTTTCCATCATGTCTTTTGTCTATGGTCTCCTCGCCGTAGAGTCTCTTTTGGACACAATCCAATGCATTGCTTAGTTAAATTCTGCAACAAACAGAAGTAGAATCTTGAAATCTCAGGTTATGCAATTCATGCATGGCCTGAGGAAGGAGAAGATATTGTTGATGGTCATAGTGATCTTTCACGGATTTTCATAAAACTTTAGGGTTGTGAGAACTCAAAAATAAAATGGGAATAAGAGGTATGAATGAAATTATTTATATTATATATGAATAATTAATTTATATCATATATGGATTATATCATGTCTATGTGATGTCCAATTAATTACTTTGAAGATAATTCAACAGCTCTATAATGATCCACTAAAGCTATATAAATATATTTTAATCAAGCACTAACAAGAAATAGTTGAATATATTACTTGAGAAAGTTGCAGTGTAAATTATTGATCAAAGATTGTTGTGTACAAGTAATATAACCATAATAATTAAGAATTGAGCTGCATGTGTGCTAGTAGTAGATAAATCAAACTCAAGTAGTACATTCTAACTATGGTTGGTAACCTGACTGTGCTTGTAAGTATATACACAAGGGCACCACCAAGAGGAAGATTTCTATCCAACATAATGTCAGTTGTTATTAGGTGATTGACTGATATTTTGGCAACCACAGCACCGGTCAATCTAGTCAACCAATTCAAACTAAGGCATAATACTATCTAGATTCAACCAACGATTGGTAATTACTCATCAAAATGATCCAACTGCTCTAATTAATTAACAAGTGATATAAATTTATCACCTGAGATACAACCCTAGTCTCATTTCCATAATTCTCTTCAACCGACCACCCACAAGAGCAATGGTCCTTCATAATAGCAGTCCAAGCTTTTAACCTATTCTTTAAAACTAAAAGATGTAAGAGCTCTATATTTAAATTTCTGCTCTATTCTACTATATTTTGTCCTTTTTATTCATACCATGTTGTTTACTCACTTCTAATCATGATTTAAAACGTGTATATAACATCAGGAGTTATTAGTCATCTATGCTAAAAGTTATCCAAGAAGAGAATAAGAAATATTGAAGAACACCTAAAACACAAACTAAAACTTTTAACTACCAATTATTGTTTTATCAGTTGTTAAAACTATATAAGGACACCATACTTGTGTTTTGATCAAACAGAGTTTATCTTTGAGTTTAACAGTTTGTAAAGATAAGAAATAAGGATGAAGACTCAAGTTTTCCCTCCTAAGCCTCTTCGGATGAAATAAAATTTTCAGGACAACATAATTCTACAACCATGAAACAACAATAGTGTTGTCACTTATGAGTGTGTGTATTTGTTAATAAAATATCAAACACTGCAGGAGAGATGTTGAGAAAGTATTTTTAATAAGATTTATTTATTGATGACAACATCCACTAATGAATAAATAAGTCTTCCTCTGTATCAGAGAGTAATTCAAAATCTTAGTCCCTAACGAGCTTGACAAAAATTATCCCCTGACATCCAATTTATCCCTTATCGATATTATCAATTGATGAGATATATTTTGGCGTCACACAACCATGTTTTGGGACTTTGGCGCTCATGGCAATTCTTTCAACGACTTTTGGCGCTAGTCAAATGACTTTGGCGATAGTCAAGTGACTTAACAACAACTTTGGCGCTACTGTACAAAGTTAAGTTTTGAAACACTTACTGAAGATTTTGGCGATAGCCAAACGACTTTGGCGCTATTGTTATAAGTTAAACACTGAAGAATTTAGCGATGATTTTGGCACTATTGTTCAGAGTTTGGTGATGAGCGAAATTTATCCCCCTGATGATTAAAACTTATCCTCTGATGACCAAAATTACCTATTGACGGCCATTACATCCCCTGATGATCAGTTTTATGCCCTGATGGCTATCCACTGATGCGCAGTCTATCTTTGAGGTGCAAAATTTTATTGTACACTGATACTGCCCTATATTTAATCAATAGATCTCCTCACATATCTATTGACTCCAAGACTTTGGAAGAGCTTTGGTCAAGAGAGCTAGTTGTTTATTCTACACCCAATATGTTTAGGTGTCCTGCATATGCACATGTGAATGTAGGGAAACTTGAACTTCAGGCAAGGAAATGTATGTTCATTGGGTATCCTACAAATATGAAGGGTTACAGACTATGGTGTCCTGAGCAAAAGAAATTCTTCATTAGTAGGGATGTGACATTTGATTAGTCTGTAATGTTTCAAAAGGGTGTCAAGAATAAGGTGGAGCTAGAAATAGCTCTTACAACTCATGGTTTTGAGGATTCTGGCAAGGAAAACATTGCTCCAAGTGCTAGTAACGAGGAGGAACAACAAGTGGAGTCATGAGGCATTGCCAAGAAAAGAGCTAAGAGAGCTATTAAACCACTGCAGAGGTATGACTATGCGGATGTAGTAGCTTATACCTTCTCAGTTGTTGAAAGAGTTGAGTATAGTGAGTTGGTTACCTACAAAGATGATGTTTCTGCTGAGGATGCAGATAAGTGGTTGGTTGCTATGAATGAGGAGATTGAGTCTCTTTATAAGAATCAGACTTGGGAGTTGTACCACCGCCAAAAGGCAAGAAAATAGTGGGTAGCAAGTGGGTCTTCAAGAGGAAGGAAGGAATTTCAGGGGTAGAAGATTGAAGATATAAATCTCGGCTAATTGCTAAAGGATTTAGCTAGATTGAGGGCATTGATTTTAATGATTTATTTTCACATGTGATGAAACATAGTTTGATTCATGTTCTTCTCAGCTTAGTGGCAATGTAGGATTTGGAACTTCAACAGATGGATGTGAAGACAATTTTCTTACATGGTGACTTAGATGAGAGGATCTACATGCATCAACCACCAGGGTTCTAAATTTCTAGTAAAGAAGATCACGTGTACTTAGTGAGGAAGTCATTACATGGCTTGAAACAATCCCAAGACAATGGTATAAATGATTCCATTTATTTATGGTGGATATTGGCTATTTAGGAGCCAATATGACAGTGTGTTTACTTCAAGAAGCTTGATAACAATAATTTTATCTATTTGTTATGTTGAATAATATGTTCAACATATATTAATAATAATAATTTGATAAATATTAATTATATTTTATTAATTAATATTATATGTGGATAAAAAGTTGAAGGTATATGGGCCAATGTAGAATCCTAATATGAATGAGTATATGTTGAGTTTGATAACCTGGTCACAAAGGTATGCATATATATCCTTCTCGGGGTAACAAACTTGGTATTCCAAAGTTGATATCTTGGGTATAATGCTTCAAACAAATCCAAAATACACCATGTATCCTCTTCAATTATTTATTTAATTATTGTTTTTACCTCCTGATCTAACAATCTTGAAGCATTATATTCAAGAACAATTATTAAATGTTCTTTGAATTTTTGTTGTTGACTTTGTTCTATCAAGTCGTGAAATTACCCTCCAATTTTCGGGCGTGATTCTGCCATCTTCGGTGAAAAATATTGAGACAGTTCGTTTGGTTGCTCGATCTATTCGTAGCAATTTGTCTTTGGTTGGAGTTGAATTCAAGAAAACTTGGGTTTAATCTGCTTGAGACTTGAGTCGTTGCCTTTTTAAATTAGAAAATACATTGTTCAACCTGTTCTTCTTGTTTAGTCACTAATTTGGACAAATCTTGTGGAATATGTTCTTTTTGAAATTTGGTGGACTAGTTCATCCACTTTCACCGTGGGTATTGCTCATTGTAAGGATTACACAATTTTGGTTACTGTTTGTTTCTAAAATTTGGAGTCTGCTATTGGTTTGGATTTGAAATAATTGGTC
Source organism: Centella asiatica (assembly GCA_014636745.2). Lineage (NCBI taxonomy): Eukaryota > Viridiplantae > Streptophyta > Magnoliopsida > Apiales > Apiaceae > Centella > Centella asiatica. The sequence goes on from CM025786.1 coordinate 11,389,713, forward strand.
AAAATTCACTTGATCCAATTTCGATTGAATTTTTAATTCTTTTCTAAGGTTGTCCATGGATTCTGAAAAATGTGCAAATTTGGAATTAGTTAAACTTGAGAATTTTTTCAAGACTGAATTTAATGTTTGGAAAATAAAGGTGTTACTTTATCTGAAGTGGTTGAAGGTTCATTATACAATCATGTCTGATTTTGTGGGATGTCAATGGGATGTAGAAAAAGCGCAGTGGAAATATGATAATAATTTTTGCAGAGATTATTTGTTGAATTGTCTATTGAATCGTTTGGCTGAGACTTATAGCAAGATGAAAATTGCAAAACAAATATGGGATAACCTTGAAGCACAATTCAAGGAGGAGGAGGAGATGTCAAAGTCTCACCTCGTAGACAAATTCATGGACTTCAAATTTCACGATGACAAATCCATGCTGCCTCAGGTAACTATTTTTGAAAATTTAGTCACGAAATTAAATAATGAAGATATTATTGTTTGTGAGAAACTTTTGTCTGGTGCAATTATTTATAAATTATTAAGTTCATGGACAAATTTTAAAATTGATATGTATCGTGAAAAGATGCAAGTGAGTCTGTCTAGCTTAAAATGATTTATACGATTTAACTACAATACTTTGGGTCACTATGCATCTTAGTGCAATTGCCCAAAAAGGATTAAATCTGATACACCAAAGGAGAGGGTAAATTTTGTGACTAATCAAACTGAGCCTACCAATTTTATTGGAATAGTTGGTAATGACAATGTCAGATCTATTCTAGAATAATGGTTAGATTCGGGGGCAACTTGCCATGTTTGCACAGACAAGAAACTTCTTATTAACATGTTTTAGGTACAAGAGACAGTTAGAGTGCCCGATGGGAAATCAATGGATGTATTATATAATGGGATTGCTAGCTTGACTCTTTCATCAAGTAAGTGTTTAATTTTGAAAGATGTAAAGTTTGTGCATACATTAACTAATAATGTAATTTGTATTAGCATCTTATGTGATGTTGGCGTATCTATAACTTTCCCTAGTGGTAGAGTAACTTTATCTGTTAACTCTTATTATTTTGGATGTGCATACCTGTTGATGGCATGTTTAGGTTGAGTTTAGTAAATGACATGATTAATCAGATTTCCTCTAGATTATTCAAAATATACTATGTATCCTTTCTAATTATTTATTTAATTATTGTTCTTGCCTCATGATCTAACATGTTATTATATGTTGATGACATGTTGATAGCTACAAAAGATATGACAGATGTTGATCAATTGTAGGCGTAACTTAGAAAACAATCTAAGATGAAGGATTTAGGTGATGCTAAGAAAATACTTGACATGAAGATTTGCAAAAATTGAGAAAAGAAGAAGTTGTGCTTGTGTCAAAACTCCTACATTGAGAAGGTACTTGATCAGTTTGGCATGAAGGATGCGAAACCGATGTCTACTCCTCTAGCAGCTCACTTCAAATTGTCAGAAAGGTTGTCTACTAAGTCAAACAATGAGGATTTGTACACATCGAAAGTCCTTTACTCTAGTGCTCTAGTGTTATCGGTAATCTAATTTATGTTATAGTTTGCATGACGCCTGATATTTCACAAGCAGTTAGAGTCATGAGTAGATATTTGTCATGTCCTGACAAGATTCTTTGACATGTTGTGAAATGGATTCTGAGGTATTTGATGGGTACATCCAAAGTTGGCTGTGTTTGGGAGGAATTGTGACATGGTTATCGGATATGTTGATTCAAATTATGCAAGCAATTTGGATAAGAGAAGGTCGTTGATAGGGTATGTCTTTATCCTTGGTGGGAGTGCAATTTCATAGAATGTACTCTACAGCATGTTGTTGCTTTGTCTACTACAAAAGTAGAGTATATGGTAGTTACTGAGGCCGTGAAAGAAACCTTGTGGCTAAGGGGTTTAGTTAATGAAATCAATGGGGGACAAGAAAGTGTGTTAGTTCATTGTGATAGTTAGAGCACCATCATTTGGCAAAAGATCAGATCTATCATCAACGAACAAAGCACATAGATGTAAGGTATCACTTTATCAAAGACATTATTGAGAAAAATGATGTTCAGATTCTGAAAATTTGTACCACAAATAATCATGATGACATATTAACTAAGCCATTGCCAGTTACAAAGTTTAAGCATTGCTTGGATTTGGTAGGTGTTGTTTGCATGTGATCTTCAAAGGATTGAGCATAAGAGATAAAAATGGCATCTCTTGGTAATGAAGAGGGAATTAGAGACAAAATGGAGATTTGTTGGAGTTTGTCTCAAATTCCAAGGGTTTAAGCTCGTTTTTTAGTCTTGATCGTGAAGTGTCTCAATCTAGGTCGACGCACGGCTAGTCTGTGTAGAAGTGCACGACCGTGCATTGGGAGCAAACAAAATTGGGACTTCAAGAGTCGCGTACTGCCTGGTCGTGCAAAGGTGCACGATTGTGCACGACATTAGGCGACAATTTGGTTTTTTGAAGTTCTATTCCGTTTTGGCTTTGGTTTAGTCAATATATAAGTTATTCCTAGGGTTTGTTGACATAACTTTTGGAGTTGTTATGCAAAAGTTTATGTGAGATTGAGAGATACACTTTGTGAAAGATATTAGATAGTGTACCACGGGAGATACACTCGCCCAGTGGTTTTTCACATATTGTGTTTCCACGTAAATCTTGTGTTCTTATGATTGTTTTATAATGATTGTGTGCTTAGTCGATATAATTTGTAACAGATCCAAACTTATTTCACAAATGGAAATAAAATGAGATAAAGAATGAATTCTATCCAAGAGTGCAATAATAATGGTGCAACTCAATTTTTTTTTTCCACTTTTCATCAAGATTCTCATAAGTAGTATGATTGAATTTAAGAAACTACTGAAAATGCTTTTATAAAATCAACGCACGACTCTATTAAGTAATTTGTATCTTTTTTTATATATTAAAGAATATTAAATAATTTGACATACTTTTAAAAAGTACAAAAGTGATTATGTGAGAACTCAATAATTCAAAAGTAAAATTTAGAGGATTATTTATGAATTTATCATCCAGTAATTATTATTTTTTTTTATTTTTATTTTTTTTTACGGTTACGTGTACGTAACGATTACGTAATTCATTACGCACACGTTCATTAATATTTATAACGAATGCTATATTTTTTATTATTGCGAGACGATAAATTGTGACAAGATATTTATTTTAAACTACTAGATGTTAATTTTGATAATAATTTTATAAACGCATTTTTTTTTATTTATTATTATTTCGCAGAGGCCGATTAAAATTTTTTTCGGTTAATGCAATAAATAAATGCATAACCATTAAAAATGTAAATTGTTTGTAAATAAATTTTTTTTACTAAGTACTCCCATGGTAAATGATTAATTTACATCAGTTACAATAATAATTACCATGCAATTAGGATGCAATTAATTAGGGATTTAAATTTGAAATTCAAAATTTAAATGGTGCATTTATTAGGTAGTAAATTACTCCTTAATTTCCTTCCTTGCATGGTTAGTAATCTCATTACAGCATTTTCACTAAACATATTTCACAAACTCTCTCTCAAATTCGAAGCATTATTCTTCCTCTCTAGCAAGGTTTTGGAATTTTCATTTGAAGCTTTTAAAGGTAAAAAAAAAAAAATTCTGCACTTTTATTTTTACGCTAAAGATTTTTTCTAATTATACCATGTTGTAGATGATATTTTTCAGTATGATTTTCATATATTGCACTTGTTCATATCATCTATATATTGAGAGATATTAATTTTTGAAGTTTAATCAAAATCTAAAAAAAAAAAAACCTTTAGCGACGGCTGTTCAATCTTTAGCCACGGTTTATTCATAATACTTAGAACCCTAGAACCCGAAACTTTGAATCGAGATTTTGGCCGATGTAGTTCGTGGTAATTCAAATAATTTATATCAATATGTTTCTGCACTTGTAAGGATCATTTTGCCTTAAACAATTTGAGAAATAGTTAAGTATTTATGATTTCGTGTTCATATAAAATTTTCATTTATGTCCGAAACTTTAAATCGATCTAGCATGCGATGTAGTTGATGAAAATTGAAATTGATTGCATGTACGAGTTTCTTGTGATCTCTAGAATCATTTCCATGTTTTATTCGTCAAAAATGGTGAAGGAATGAGATTTGGAAGCTCGGCCGAAGCTTCTCGCCGACGTTAATGGCGAGAGCTTTCCGGCGAGCTTCGATCTCTGTTTCAGTAAGTTTCAGGCGGTGGCATCAAGCGTAGGGGGGTATTTACCTATGCTAAAAGTCACGGTAATGGCCTTTCCTCGAATCAGTGTGTGTGTGTGTGCGTGGGTCGCGGGCAGTGAGTGTAGGACTCGCCGGTTTCTGCAAATTTTTGCCGGCCGGCGCTAGCTGCTGGCCGGATTCTGCAGTTTGTTGAAGGTGATGGGTTGACCCGGTTTGACCCGGTTGACCCAGATCCGACCCACTATTTCGACCCGGTTCGACCCATTGTTTTGACCCGAATTTTGACCCGGATTTCAAAATAAAATTTTGGACTTTGATCCAATAAATTTTACCCACTTGGTTTTAAAATTTCAACCCACTTTAAAAAAAAAAATTTATTTTTGACACAATCCAAGTTTTCAAAAATAAAATAAACACTTACATATTTTTTTTATTTTTTTTAAAAAAATATTAATAAATGATTTTTAAATAATTAAATATTAATTATTATTTAATTTGAGTAATTAAATAATAATTAATAAACCTTTTTTTTAAATGATTAAAGATTAATTATTATTTAATTAAAGTGATTAAATAATAATTAATGAATGGTTTTTAAATAACTAAATAAATTATTTAAGTGTAGATTAATTAAGAAGTAATTCTTAATTAATTAAAGATCAATTATTATTTAATTAAAGCAATTAAATAATAATTAATGAATAATTTCTAAATGATTAATAATAATCATTTAAAGCTGAAGTTGATTAGTTAATAGTTATTAAATAATCTAAGGCCTCCTATAATTAATTTAAATTATCGAGGACTTACGAGTGACGACATAAGTAGTTAAGTATAGACTTGAGAATTTCATTAACACTTCACATGAACATTTATCATGTGTATTTAAGTGGAGATTTCTCATATTATTATCTGTACATGTTTTATAGAATTTTCTGCTTTCACGAGTTGTTAAACGTGAGAATTCTAAGGACCAAAGGCAAGTATACATTCAATCGTATGTTTATTTCAAGATAACGCATGATCACTTGTTTCGATATGCGTATGATATGTTATGAAATGATATGCATGTACATATCTCTTTTATATTCATGACAAATATGTTTCCAAATGATTTATATTTCAAACTAATGCGTATAATCAATTCTTCGATATACGTACATGATATTGATATTATGTTGATATTTATTCAAAGTTAAGTAACGTATGATCATTCGATCCGATGTACGTGAAAAATATTGTACTAGATACAAGTACTTCTTGGGCGGTTATTAGCTGTTTAAGTTCGCTAATACGTCAAAGTAAACCCCATACGGATATAGAAGCCTTGTTCTTTACCCCTTACTTGAAAAGTATATCCGTGTGGGTAAACTAACGGTCACGTGGATGCATATGCCTGGCATCCCGTGCCTATTATGGATAGGGAACGGCAACCGAGGCATCGGTAACCGAACCCTTGCAGACAAATTTTTCTGCACTGACTACGTATGTCATTATGGTTAAGTCAGACGATCAGGTTGGCCATCTGATATAACGTTTGATTTAAGATAGTTCTTAAGGGCACCTGCGCCAAACAGACGGTATTAAGAGTTCTTAAGGGCACGTGCGCCAAACAGACAGTGTTATAAGGCGCATGTGGTTATTCAAGATTCTTCTAAGAAAAGGGTCAAATCCCTCGCTATCACTCTGGGACCCTAGAAACTATTTTCTTCTATATTATTCGGAGGTGTTGGACATTGTTTTCATCCAACCTCATAAACACTTAAACCATTATTTTCCATCGTTCAAGCTTACCCAAATACTATCGAATATATACTTGCTGAGCGTAAATCGCTCATGTTGCTATGATTATAATTTTTGCAGGTTATGGCGAGACGACCGATGCGTCTCATAAGGGAAAAGAAAAGATGGAATTCTGAGAGCTTCCTGATATCCCTCCTGTGGATGGCTTTCAAGGGTAGGGTGAAGAGGGAGAAAATTATAGAAATGTTTAGACTTTAAGGCCTGTGTGGACCCTATTTTAAGACTTCCGCTGTATTAAATACTCTTTAATGGATAATGTAATAGAGATTCGTTATTTATCTCTTATTTAATGTTATGCGTGCTTGGATGTATTAATTATCTTTTGTCAATTATTGATGGTGCCCGAAATCTATTTTATGATTTTTGGGGCCGTCACAGATTAAGTGCCTTAATTACTGAGTCAATTCTCTAAATCACAAATTCAAATTTAAGATAAATTTTATTGAGTCATTTGAAAACATCAAGCTTGTCCTATTTCTCATCAAAGTTGATTTCAAAGAATTATAATTAAAACTAAAGTTTCATATTATAATTCTTAATACAATTTAAAAAATCAAGTGCATCAATGATTTTTTTTAACCATATACCTATTGTATATATAATTTAAAATCAAAACAAATAACTAACTAAGTTAAAATAAAATAGAACACAATTTGAAATAGAAACAAAGATTACAATTCTTAATAAATAATCAGTTTAAATCAACTACAAATAAAATTTTAAATTTATTTGAACTTCTGTGCATTTATAATTTAATTATTTCTCTATTACTTAAGGAATTATAAACACGTTTCTCTTTGTATTAAGTAATATTTTAAATTAAAATAATTTTGATTATTGAAAATATACTAATAGTATCACGATTATTAGATTATAAATAATTAAAAGATATTTCGAGTGTAGACATTATTAGAGTATATTATGTTTGTATATTAGAATATTTTATAGACACTAATATTTAATGTTTAATTAAAAATATGTATAAATTATAAGTTTTTTCTTATAATTTTTTTTACAAATATTTAATTAATAATAACATACAAAAATTATAATGACAAAAGTTTAAAACAATAACATCATATGTACATATATATATATAAGAGAAGTAGAATCTAAGGCATAACTTAGTTAAACTTGCTAAGACTACTTAATAAAACGACGTATTTTTAATTTTGTATCATATTATTTTTTTTATGTATAGTATTTTTTAAAATAAAAACCCATTAATGCCTATTAAACCCTAAATTTCATTTGTTAATGTTCTTATTGTTTTTTATTTATTTTTAGAACGGAGGGAACATGTATCATCAGTTCCTTGTATAAAGCGAGACAGCGGTCGGCAATCTGCGGGACCATTTCGAAGGTTCACATAAAGAAAACCGTCATCAGTAGAATATAGAACGAAGAGCTGCCTCTCCTTCGTCATCACCTGATTTTCCCCTCTTTCCTCTGCCAATTTCAATTCGTTTCTTCACGATTTCACTTGTTTCACCGTTTCAGACGTTCTATGACTCTATCTCTGTCTATTCCTTCATATATATATATATGAATACCACTGAAACATGAAGGCAGCAGCAACGACAGGATAGGCCGAAATTTTGGGAGGCAAAAGTATTTAGTTTAGTTTGGTGAGTTTTACGCACTCAAATTCAATTTCTCGATTTTGGGTATTACGTTTGTTTCAAATTAATTCAAACTTGTGTGTTTCAGTATAACACATACGAATGATTGAGGTCTGCCGCAAATCTGTTTTTCTATCATCACTTCACGTATTGTTTATAAGATTGTACTTCGGCGTACAAACAATAATTACCATGTCAATAGGTAGCCAAGTATAGATACATTGAACTCTTTTGTATCATCTATCTATGTTTTGGCCTATTGGAATTTGAGTTGCACTTCTTGAGAAATGGTTACTGTGTTATTTTACATTATGTTAAACTTGGCCCATATCTTGTTTGATAAAATGCCTAAATGATCACTACATTATTGTTTATTTCCTTTTTTGGCTTGCTAAAATTACCTGCTTGATAGTTGATGATATTGTTTATGTAGAATTAGTTCAGCTAAATACTATAATTACATGCTACCTACTTAGAGCCATTTTATCACAATTTGGAAACCACATCTGCTAGGTGTATATCATCACATAGGTACTCTTAAAGAACTTGGTCTTTTGGTACCAAATCAAATTGGCTAGCACTTTTATGTATCTGCATGTGTAGCATAAACATCTATGTTATTATGCATTAGTATATAAGTATGCCTATCTATATAAATCATCACGTTCTACATCTGTTTGTAGTATTGGAGGTCTGTATAGCAGCGCTATGATAAAACATATTTACTCTCTCTGTCTTGAAAAAGAATGAGTTCTTCAGATTTTTTAGCAACTTGAAAAAATATGTAGTTAGGCTTGGATTTAGCGAAGAAATGATCCCACTTTTACTTACAATTACAGAAGATATTAATTACATTTCTATAAATATATGAAAATAATATATGTCGTAATTCAACTCAAGCAAACAACAATAATTATCTTAAACTAGGTGGGGTAGGCTTCAGATGAGAACGCAATTAGAAGATTTTACTGACTAGAATATTGTTAGAAACACATTCTGAGAAAGGTAATCTTGGAATGTCGAATTGATCATTTAGTTATGAGTCAAACAATAAACAAGCCTTCGGGAATTTAGTAATTAACAACAAATACACCAATCAGCTGAATTTAACTAATATTTTACTTTGGGGTCAACTTGAAAGTAAATTTAAGATTAGGTACTGCTTTAAACTGTTAATTGGAAGCAATGAAATAGGAAATTTCTGATTACATTTGTTGAATTTCATGAAATCTTTGAGCAACCTATCTAATTGCTTTTTATTTTTTTTATTGTTAGTTTTTTATATGTTATAATGTATCTTGAAGCCCTAAATAACAAAAGCCTCGAGCTCTGTTTCCTCCTCAGTCACACTTCAATAACCGTGGAAATTTATTAAAGGTTTAGTCACACGTGCATGTTGTAGATAGAACTACAGTATTCTTCAATAACACTTCCTACACTCATATAATAAAGTTCTTTTGTATGTCGTAATTACTTTCTTCAACATCAACTCAAACAACAGGTGGTGATGCATTGCCTCAATAAACACAATTTGGTGCCAAGTCATATTAGTTAGTAGTTTACAACAGATTTGACTAGAGTTTCTCGTGTTTATAATGTGAAATCCTAAAATTTAAAATTAATGTGGATTTGTAAATTGTGACTTTGGAGATGTTGCGAACATGATTGCACCCATACTTTGCATTTTCTCTATTGTCATTTCTCAGGTTACTGACAAATTCTTGCTTGGAACCTCTACACATCTCAACCAGCACTTGATTTGGTCAAAGACCCCCGTGCGCTACAAGTTCATCCAAAAAGAAGATCAAACGAAAGTCGGTTCATCCAATTTAACCACGGTGTACATTAGTGTTCGTTTTTCATACTACAAGTTCAAGTAGAGAGTTAATTTTTGCAAAAGGGTTTCGATTCGAATCAGTTAGTGAGGATTATTGGAGGAGAAAGATGAGGTTGTTGAAGGTTGCAGCCTGCAATTTGAATCAATGGGCTATGGATTTTGATTGCAATTTGAAAAACATTAAAGAATCGATTTCTAGGGCTAAACAAGCCGGCGCTGTAATTAGGCTTGGTCCTGAGCTTGAAATCACCGGCTATGGCTGCGAAGATCATTTCTTGGAACTCGACACTGTCAATCATGCGTAAGTACTTATGCTTTTACTTCTTAGTTATCATTTGTTTTTACTATTTGATAATATCAATGTGTTGATTGATGTAGTTGAAAATGTAAAAGCATAACTGAGTATTATAAGCATTATTTGAATTGCAGGTGGGAATGTTTAAAGGAGATTTTAGTTGGTGATTGGACTGATGGGATATTGTGTAGTTTTGGTATGCCAATTATCAAAGGGTCTGAGCGGTATAATTGTCAAGTATTATGTCTAAACCGCAAAATTATAATGATACGCCCCAAATTGTGGTTAGCCAATGATGGAAACTACAGGGAGCTTAGATGGTTTACCACGTGGAAGCAGAATGAGCAGCTTGAGGATTTTCAGCTCCCAATTGAGATTTCTGAGGCATTGTCTCAGCGAACCGTTCCTTTTGGTTATGGATATATTCGATTTCTTGACACGTATGTGTTACTGACACGTTTAGTTTGTTATATTGTTTTAGTTGTTGCATTTTTTGCATTGCAATTGTTTCTGCATTGCAATCTGGAGCTGTATGATTTGTAAAGAATATGTGTTTATCATTAGAGCTGTTGCGGCTGAAGTTTGTGAGGAGCTTTTTACTCCTACGCCTCCGCACACTGAACTTGCACTGAATGGTGTTGAAGTATTTCTAAATGCTAGCGGGAGTCACCACCAACTACGGAAACTTGATCTTCGCATTCGTGCTTTTATTGGTGCCACACATACTCGAGGAGGAGTTTACATGTACAGCAATCACCAAGGATGTGATGGTGGTCGTCTTTACTATGGTAAAAGCTAGCCTAGAGAAGTTGCACTTTTTTTAGATTTGCTTGTTGCATTCTACTGCTAATCTAAACACACCCAAAAAAAAGGCAACTTGGAAACACTTAACATGTATAAATGAAATGCGGGATTTGATGTTCTCTTGAGTAACCATCACCTTCTCTTCGAAATTTTTTTTTTTCTGAATATTACCAATAAATGAGCTTTTACAAAAGATATGATATGTTGTAGATGGATGTTCTTGTATCGTTGTGAATGGGGATGTCATCGCACAAGGTTCACAGTTTTCTCTGAAAGATGTGGAGGTGGTGGTTGCTCAAATAGATCTAGATGCGGTATGTTTAAGTTCACGCAATTACCTTTTTCCAGTTAAAAAGCTTATCACTATTGTATACTTGTGTTCTGCTGGTATATATGCTCGTGCCGCTGGACTCCCATTCCATATTCCATTTATTTACAGATAATTCATAAATAATGATATGTTTTATTTTTCGTAATTGTGGAACAATTTAATCTGCCATATCATTAATCTGTTCGCTTATTACAAGTCTAATGCTTTTGTTCATGTGTGCAATATTCAGGTTGCAAGTCTTAGAGGATCTATAAGTAGTTTTCAAGAGCAAGCAAGTAGCAAACAAAGAGTATCTTTTGTCTCAGTGCCTTACAAGCTTTGCCAGTCTTTTAACCTTCAGATGTCCCTTTCAAGTCCTCTAAAGGTGATTTGATATTAAAATAGATTGATGCAGATCAAATATTTGATTGGTCTACCCTTTATATTATTTTTGTAGCACTAGCTACTTTGTAGTCTTGCAATATGTAGCATAAAATTAAAGAATTTATGTTTCCTTCTTCGTTCTTTTCACATGGAGAGTTGAAGAGATTTCATCTCCGACTCTACTATATATCAATATCTGTTCTACTGAAAAGAGGTTGTGAAGTTTAGATTCTTTTAAATCTTCTTCCTCAAATATTCAATGCTTTCTTCGACTATTTTAGGAGATGCTATCTATTATTCCTTCTAATTGTATAGGATGCACACTCCAATTAGGAAGTTCAGAGTCATCTATAGTTTGGTGATCGGTGATTTACCTGAAACATGGAAATTTGTTCTATCACACGACGTTATTTTTTGAAATGTTGGTAGAACTATTTCTTGAATTCCTCTTTAATATAGTCAATCTATAGTGTTGTACCTGCTAGTGGCTACATATAATCTTCCTTGTAGACTTCAGTTTTCGGTCATTCCCTATCAGTGTTGCCGAATTTATCCTGATCTGGGTGGTTGGATCCAGCGTGTAGAAAAACAAGACTTTGGGGGGAAATTAGGAAGTAGATAAAGTAGAAATTCTACTACTTGCCTGTAAGAACAAATTTAGGAATCTGGTTCTGCAAGTAAACTTGTATCTTGTCTTAAGTTCATAGTTCATAAGGCAACCCCGAGGGAATGAGGGCATAAAATGGACCTTGATGTGAAAAAGAAAAAAAATATGAATTAAAAAAATGAACGCACCATATACACTAAATTTTGGTAAATCCTATTTCCACATTTCCTTTATATTTTTCATAAGTAGATAGATATATTTCTTGTTTGGAAAACCCTCTAACTCAGAAGTAGAAATTTTTTATTTTGAAATTCAGTGTTTTAAATTTAGCACAAATATATCTGATTTTAGTTGGTGTAAAACCGTCAAAGTTAACATAGATGTAAATTTTTTCTGGTATACAAGATAACATAAATAATTTGAAATATACAACTCGAGATGTCTAGGTAGATGGGCCGAAGCCCAAACGGGAAGAGTAAATAACAAATTATTCGCTCACTTCATTATTTTCATGCTTCATCTCTCTCTAATAGTATGCCTAATAGTAAGACTGAACATGTTATTCCTCCCTTCATGAGTCCTCTCACTAGAGTATGCAAGACATCTATCGGCAAAATCGACAGTACTGGCCGGAGGTGCCTCTCCATGACTATGAAACTCTAGCCATATTGTCTTCTTCCAGCTATCTTTTCCGGCTAAACAGATTGTGTAGCTCAGGACAAACAACTGTAGTCTTCACAATTTCAAATGTAACTACCCAGCCTAGGAACCCACTATCAACAAAGTTGCTAACGCTGGTTCACTGTTAACCTCTGAAATTTTACGTTGTAACATAAGTCATCAGGCAATATATCTGATAAAATAGATGATGGTGAAAGATGCAAAGGAGATAAAGGGAACTCTTCCCGAAATTGTATCAACCTTGACCACCAGCAGGCAATTGGGAAGCAAGCTATGGAAGGAAATCGGGGCGTTTACAAAGAAAAGTCTTATGGAGATTTTTGAGATCAATGAGCAGAAGAAGCGTGAGAAGAAGAACAACAACACTTGGTTTTGGGGCTTGATTTCAATTAGTTTTTTATTGCTGCTTATCCGATTTATATGAAGTTGTTGGTTCTTTTGGGTGGATTTTAGTTATGGTATTATAGTTTGTTTTTGTATTCGTGGTTATATCGTTTAATGATTATGCATATTTGTTATTGAAAATCAGCCCTAACCCCATTTTACTGCTTGTTCGCCATTCAAATATTCAATACTTGTTCAGCTACCATTACTGTCTAATCTTATGAACAAAGTTGAGTGCATAATTTTAGGCGCAAAGTTGAGTTCATGAAGAAGAAGATTCATAATATTCTTTTTTTAATTTTACAATATAACCTTAGATTTTGCAAATCACTTCTCCAGTACCAATATAAAAATGTATTACCAGTGCCGCACTTATAGAACATACATAGAGACTGATTAAATACAATGCACTGTAAACAAACATATCAATAAGAAAGCTCATGGATGTAAATGTAGGAATAAGAAACAAGCATAAACATTATTAAGTACCGAAACCATTAACCACAAACATAGGAACTACCATAAGTTAAATACTGCTATAAACACAATAATCCTTCAAAAACATCAAATAAAAAATCTGGCAAAATACCCCAAAAGACCCACCTTTCCACATAGGTCGATAACAAATCTGCCATAAACATTAAATGATCTAACCATGAAAACAAAAATTGTAATATAATACAAATACTGAAATCCACCCAAAAGAACTAACAACTTCATATGAATCGGACAAGCAGCAACAAAAACTAATTGAAAAACAAGCCCCAAGCAGAATCTTAGTATAAAACAAAACAGCAACAGCCAAGAGCTGTAGTTCTACTCACAAAAGCAAAGAACTGTTGTTCTGTTCTTCTTCTGCTCCTTGATCTCAACAATCTCGGTACGACTTTTGTTTGCTATCGCCTCGATTTCCTTCCCTAGCCTAAGGTTCTCAGCTGCCTGCTGGGTGGTCAAGGTTAATACAATTCTACTGGGTGGTCGAGGTTAATACAATTTTCGCAGTAGTTCCCTTTCTCCCCTTTGCATCCTTCTCCATCATTTTATTAACACCAACATAAAATCCCAGAGGTTAATCGTGAACCAGCCTTAGCAACTTTATCGACAGTGGGTTCCTGCACTAGATAGTTACATTTGAAGAGTACAGTTGTTGTCCTGAGCTACACAATCTGTTTAGACGGAAAAGCTGGATGACCAAAGTTGGAGAGAGGAGGTTTGGGTTTGCAGGAGAGATCAGTGGGGAAAGGGAGAGAGAGCAGGAGACGTTACAAAAAGACAATATGACTGGGGTTTCATAGTCAGGTAGGGGCATTGCCGTCCCATAATAGTGACTTTGCCAACAGATGCCTTGCATATTCTAGTGAGAACAAACTTGTGAAGAGAGGAATATCATGTTCAGGCGTACTGTTAGAGAGACGAAGCAAGGGAATGATGAAGTGAGCGAATAATTTGTTATTTGCTATTTCGGCTTGGGCTTTGACCCATCTACTTAGACATTATGTTAAATTTTATACCACAAAAGAAAAAAAGCTACATCTAGGTTAAGTTTGACAGTTCTACACCAACTAAAATTAGATTAATTCGTAGCAAATTTAAAACACTGAATTTTCAAAATCAAAAAATTGTAGTTTTGAGTCGGAGTGTTTTACACACAAGAAATATGTCTAAATATTTATGAAAAGTATGAAGGAAACGTGGAAATAAGATATACCAAAATTTAGTGTACATGGTAGGTTTAGAAAATTGTTAATTTCATCTTTTTTATTTTCAGATCAAGGTCAATTTTACTCCACTATTCTTTGAAGGGTGAGTCCAAGGCACAACTGCACAAGGCAACCTCGAGGGAATGAGGGCATTTGACGGGTCTTGTTTAGGAAACATTGTCATACTCAATTATTCTTTATTGATTTTAATTGAGCCTAGCTACCTATGCTAGAGTTTGAGAAGACACTTTTTCTGATACTGGGCAAGAATGGGCCCACTAGGTAACAACTACTGTGGCCAAAAATTTCGCGTCAGATTGCAAAACTATGTATTATTCATGACCGGAAATCTCATACCAATCAATACTGCTTCAGAAAATCTAAAATTGTAAAAATTTAAGAACTTGGTTCTGAAAATTGTTTATTGATGCCGCATTTTGTTGTTCTTGCACAAATTGGTGGTGGAGTGCAATACCTTCTTCACCTGTAGTCATCTAGCGTGAGCTGCATTTTCTTCAACCTTGAACCTCAAGTCCCCTGTCCTTTTAATGGATTAGTAACTTTCTTACTATTAAATGATGTTAGGAATCATGTTTTTTATTTGGTCAGTGCGGATGACTCTCTTTCCCTCCCCACCTCCCTCCTACACACACATTTTAGGTCAAGTATCATTCTCCTGAAGAAGAAATAGCTTTTGGACCTGGGTGCTGGCTATGGGATTATTTACGAAGAAGTGGAGCTTCTGGATTTCTACTTCCTCTTTCTGGTGGGGCAGACAGTTCATCAGTGGCTGCTATAGTTGGTTGCATGTGCCAGCTTGTAGTAAAAGGTCTGTATTTCTTTCATTAATTTTCCTGGTGCATGCCTCGTTAAGGGGAAGTGTAGTCATTCCAATAGTTGAATCTTTAATAGTTCAGCGGCATCACCTAATATCTTAATAGTTAAGTTAATAACATGTCAATCTTAATGTAGTTAGAAAGGATGATGTAATATTATTTGAGTAATGGTAGTGATGACATTTTAGGGAGGAACTTGTCTGACAGCGAGTGCTAGGATTAATTTGTAGTTGTTTGAGGGAAAATAATTCATATTTTAAAAGCAAACTAACCTATCTTTGTGCTGTATCTCTTTTATTGGGATATGCCTAATAGATTTAGATTCAAACTATTGCATATGAAAAGTTGTTCTATCCATTAAGCAGCTGACCCTAGATGAAGGTTTTCCTTAAATAGTTTTTTTTTTTAAATATTCCCTCGTCGAAATGCTTACAGGTTTTAAGGACAGGGGTAACATGAATCTTCCTGATAGTGTCATTTGCATTAGTTTTGGCCAGTGAAAAGCTATTAACTCTCTGGATCTGAAAATCCTAAACAATTGTTTTTAACATCGTTAAACAACTAAACCTTTACCTTCTGGATTCGACATCATATTTCCGCAGAAATTGAGAACGGGGATGAACAAGTAAAAGCTGATGCTATAAGAATTGGTAATTACACTGATGGACAGTTTCCAACTGACAGCAAAGAGTTTGCGAAACGCATATTTTACACGGTCTTCATGGGATCTGAAAATAGGTAATGAATATGTAAGGCTGGTTTATGTATGTTGCACAATTATTTGCATATTCTTTGTTGAGCTGTGTTTCTTGAACAATAAATTTGATGCTACTATCAGTGCCCAGCTTATTCTCTTTCTGGTTAGATTTGGTAGACCAAAATTCATTTCTTTGTGGCATATAGTTATTGTGACCTCATTGTTGCAAAAGAGGTTATATATTTTGGTTGCAAGTTGGAAATTTCTGTTAGCATGTATTTTTTAGCCCTTCCTATTCTTCTTAAAATGCTCCCACTTAATGTTTGCTTGAAGAAATGTTTTAGTTAGCCTTGCTTATGTGCTGCCGACTACATTCAGGGACCAGAATCATGTTTATATTCTTCTTTCCATAAAATAACAAAAACAACGTTTCCTTGAAAAAGATAAGGGAATTAGACAGCCTTTACAGGTTTCAGTGGCATAGCAGACTTGTCAGCGTGGGGGTGACCGAGGAAAAACTCCATGAACAATATGTTTTCATCCTTATCGGTTGCCACAATATTACTTTCATCATTGAAAAAATGATAAATAAAAAAAAGAACATTGTGAATAGCATAAATCAACTATTGATAAAACTATCCTAATATCCCAATTGTTTTTCTGGAGATCAATGCATATGAATAGCGTAAATATAGTAGCTGTTGGTAAAACTTTTGGGGGGACTCTGGTAACCCCATTGTGATAGATACTCCTCCCCAGACAGCTTTGATCCTATCCCTTTCTGTATGCTGTTGCCCAATAACAGGGGTTCGGTTTTTACAGCTCTGAGACGACAAAAACACGGGCAAAGGTTCTGGCTGATGAAATTGGATCCTGGCATCTCGATGTTTGCATCGATGTAGTAGTCTCTGCATTGCTCTCTTTGTTTGAAACACTGACTGGAAAGCGTCCACGTTATAAGGTAAGTGATGTCGAATAAATATTATAATATAGTTTGTTTTCATATGGCAGATATCCTATTTAAGATGATATCCCTTCCAGCCAAGGATCTTTGCTAAATTAGTGAACTATGAAAGTCATTAATGGATCCGAGTAGCTTCTGTTTCCTAACGGCTCATTTTCTTGCTTATGATTTTCACAGGTAGATGGAGGATCAAACATTGAAAACTTAGGATTGCAGAACATTCAGGCTCGAATCAGAATGGTTTTGGCATTTATGTTGGCATCCCTCATGCCATGGGTTCACAACAAGCAGGGTTTTTATTTGGTCTTGGGTAGCTCCAATGTGGATGAAGGATTGCGTGGTTATCTCACAAAGGTATATTAGAAAATTAATCTTTTCTCTTCTATAATTTGATATTATAATTAGTTCTTCCATCGAGTCCCCTGTATTTTGGATGTTGACTCTGCTAAGCAGTCAGCAAGACCTAGTTTACTTTTGCAGTGGCAGATCTAGGTTCTTAGTGGTACTGTAGTACATATACTCTAATTTGGCAACAACTGCTTCTATCTTTCCTTTCTATAAGGAAGAATATGTGGAGACTTATAATGGTAAAAATGACTTGTCAATTAAAGTGAAAAAATTAATACAAGAGGATGACCAAAATGTTAAATTCTGTGAGAATTTCTACTTACAGATCCCTGGATAGTGAACAAACTCGTCTGCAGATTGTACAAACGAATAAAAGAAAGGGACATGATAATAATCAAGACTCAAGAGTAATAGATCCTTCTGCTTTACTTGATAATTAATCTTTATCGTGCAGTATGATTGCAGTTCAGCTGATATAAATCCAATTGGAAGTATTAGTAAACAGGACCTCCGAGCATTCCTGCGATGGGCTGCCATCAATCTTGATTACTCATCCTTGGCAGATGTCGAAGCTGCTCCCCCCACCGCTGAACTGGAGCCTATTCGTTCCAACTACAGCCAGGTATTCTATTTAGCTCTGGCCCAAGTGAGTCCCCTTTATTAGATGTATCTGCCCCTTGTTCTCATCTCCGTCAGTGATGATACTATAAGAAGCTCGTTTCTAAGTGTTTCATGTTTGCATTCCTCTTTGTTTCTGAGTATCATTCAGCAGTGGATCAACAATTCATGGTTTTAGCAACCGTGATCATTCTAATCTATATGGTTTCTTGAGACCATTGTTTTCTGGTGAAACAGCTTGATGAAGTAGATATGGGAATGACATACGAGGAATTGTCAGTTTATGGAAGGTTGCGCAAGATATTCCGATGCGGTCCTATATCCATGTTTCAGGTGTGTTTTCAATAACCTCAATATGCATTGAACTCTCGGGAAGCTCCCTGTCTACTTACAGTGAGGTCTAGAAACCTCATCATGGTTAATTTAAAGTTTCGAGTAAAGGCTTTAAGTATTTATTTCAGAACTTTAAATAGCATTAAGCATGTTATATCAACAAGCTGGATTGAGCATGATTTGTGTTTAAGCATGTTCAATTAGTAAATAGTGATAGCAAATCATTAGCCACGAAGTGGCTCAATACAGGCAGCTCGTTCTTGACCATTTTCCCAACAGTGTGCTTGCTGACCATAGTTGTTAAAAGGCCCAAAAAGGCAAGGGCTTAAGCCCAAGGTCCGACCAAGCCCACCTTTTGTGCCTTGCCTCACTTGAGGTAAGGCAACTTCAAAGGGTTGCGCGCCTCATGGGCTTAGGCTCGAGACATAAAGCTCATGAGGCGAGCGCCTCTGTGAAGTGAGGCCTATAATTATCAATCTTCTTTGAATCTAAGATGTAATTCGGACCACTGAAAAATAAAAAGATTGAAAAAAATATAAACTCTAGTAAGTATAGCGGCTTCATGCCCTTCTATCTAGTAGATCGACAATTGTCGATCTAAGTGTTTAATTTTGCTCTCTTTTCTTCCATTTTTACGTGTATGCTTATGGTTTCTTTCCCTTTTGTTCTTCAAGCTCCCTTTTGTTTACTAGCAGCTGCCTTTTATGTTTATATTTCATAAAAAGTTGTCTGATATTATTGGACAAACAATGCTTGTATATAAAATTTTTGTATGATTTTGGTGTGCATCTAACTTCAAAGAGGCATGCGCCTCACCTTGCGCCTTGTGCCTAAGCCCTGATGAGACATTTGTGCCTCAGTGTGCCTTTTGCATTTCACAACTATGTTGCTGACCATGATTTTGTTGTAGGATATGAGCTACCTTACATGGTATTGTCCGAGGATTTTCATATTTAGAAATAAATGTGTAATACCAATTATAAGTCTTTTCTCAAGCATTTATCACCGAACTAAGCAAGGTCAGAATTCTCATACTTAGAAATAAATGTGTAATACCAATTCTAAGTCTTTTCTCATGCATTTAGCAGCAAACTAAACAAGGTCATAAACCCACAGCCATAGGGCATCTTACTATATAAGATAGTTGATGGGGCCTCTGCAAGTTTAACTTGTCAAAAACTGTACACTTTATGTTTGATAGTCTTTTTCCGCTGGTGTACAGAAGGATGCGCCCCTTTCTTTCATAACATTCCAAGTAGTCAAATTGAAACCCAGGAGGGTTTGATAGTTCTCATCAATTGCTTTCTTATTCGAGTCCCTCTTTTTTTTTCCTTTTTTAATGTAGAATCTCTGCTATAAATGGGGTGGAAGATTAACTCCATCACAGGTGGCTGATAAGGTTAAGTACTTCTTCAAGTACTATTCAATAAATCGGCACAAAATGACCGTACTGACACCATCTTATCATGCTGAGGTACTTGCATCTTGAAGAAATCATATTATGCTCTGGCTTTGAGCTTTTTTGAGTCACGTAACTATTTAATACAGAGTAGAAAGCTCATACCTTGCTTCTTGCAGAGCTACTCACCAGAAGACAACAGATTTGATCTCCGCCAGTTTTTATATAATGCAAGATGGCCGTATCAATTTCGCAAGATTGATGAGCTAGTAAAAGAGATTGGCGACAATAAAGTTGCCATTACAAGATCAACCGACCAGGATCAGCTGGATATTACTTCAGTCGGTGGTGTGGGAGTCGTGGCGGCGGGCGCAGGGGATCCAAGAGCTGGTGTTTAGTTTCATGTTCGTACCAGATGTCTCCTGGAATGAAATTATTACTCCACATCTTAAGCTTCTTCAAATGCTGATCCGTTAGTGATGTAGTATTTTGGGCCTATCACTTTAGGTCTTCTATGTTTCTATGTTTTATACAACAGTGTTCTTTTGTAAAGTTTATTTATATAAAAAGAACGGAATGTGACGTTCTAATATATTGCACGTCGAGGCGGACATGTAGTGGATACTCCCTCTCAGCTATATTTGAGTTGTGATTTTTAGACTGTGCAAGTCACCAAATTTAATAAGATTTTAAAATATAAACTGTCTTGTTTTGCGACAGTATTATTGAGTTTAATTAAAGTTGAATCAAAATTGAACTTCGTAATTTTGCAAATGTGTTGGAATAAAATATATTTTGATACAAGGTACTAATAAGGATGTAATTGACCAATTACCTTCGATCTGGAGTGATTATTTTGGGGAAGTTCAATTAACTTGTGTATTTAGCAAATGTATTAGAATAAAATTTTTACATTCCGATGCAAGTACCATTTCTTGATCTACTACTAAAAAGTGCGAGGGGGACCTCTTTCCCATACTAAATATATTCCAATACAAATAATTTTCTGAAATTTGTCAAAATGTTGGTGCTATTCACCGCATAGCGTTCGTCACTTGTACGAAACTAGTTCTTTTACACTATCAATACAAGAAAGCCTAGTTAGGTGGTGCTTGAGTTGGTCTGAGGACCTCTTCCCCTGGTGACTGGTGGCCTTGGAGGTGCTTGGAAAGTTACTGCTATATCTTCCTGCATAATTCATGCAAGTGCAAGAAAATGTTACGTAAAATGGTATTTTTTTCAAGTTTTAAAAGTATACAGGGATTAAAAATACTCTCAAACCATGTGATATTTTAAGAAAATTAAAAGGAAAATTTTAAAAATACAAGATTTTCTTGAAGGGCTCTTTATGTATCTATAGTAACTTTGATAATTTGATCTTATAAATGCAAAAGTAACACAAATGCTCGTCTGTTTTGCATGTACATGAATCATGATGATGTATTACTTGTAAGAAGACTTTATGTAAAAATTATACCCAAAAAAATTGGAAAAGAAGAAAAGGAGAACTTTTCTACATGGGGGAAATATCTACAGGCATGTTTCCTTTAGATTAAATTAGATATATACTAGCCCACCGGTCTCTCCCCACACGAGTTTTGTGGGTGCTGATGATTTTTTTTTTTTTTTTTTTTTTTGTAGCGTTTGTTTGTATGATGTATATAATGTGAGAATTTGGATTTTTCTAATGTGTTATTTTTAGATAGTAGTGCAAATATATAGTAATTTTCCGTCCACAATAAATTAATGTTTTTTATTTGAATTTTCGTTGAATAGTTTTCTTATTAGATTTTCATCATATGGTTTTTTCTAGGAAAAGAAATATATTTATAATTTATAAATAGGTATGAGAATAAAATGGTCAATGACTTAAATTTCTCAATAGAGGTGGAAAATTAGAGGCAAAAACATTAATACAATACACGGTCAAAAGGTTCAAAAGGTCAGAGAAATCAACATAGCCCGTCGAGTCCAAAAAAAAACACACACCAATTCACTAAGTTAATATCCAAATGGAGTGCAAAAAACTAAGGTTCCGTATTAATATTAATAGTTCTATACATTGATTTGTGCAAGCAAACATGCAGAGAAAGATAATAAGAGAGACAGAGAGACTTACCATATTTTTCATAAGTTGTTCATCGGCAGATGGAGGAGGATCAGATTGTGTTGTTGGAGGTAGTAATGGATCCGTCTCTTTTACATCTCCTTGTGAAGAACAAGAAGAAGAAGAAGAAAAGAAAGACTTGGAGCAACTCGCTTCTTCATTACTCTCCTTATGAAGATGATTATTATTCTGTAGTTCATCAGTCATTTCATAGCCAAAACACTTGAATAGAACAACCCTTATAGCTTCATATAAACAAGTACAGCAGCCACAGTTTATGTTTTGTGCATTGTTATGATTCTCATAAACAATCCCTCTTCTCAAATCTGAAGTTTCTTCCATTTCATTTATTCTTGAGCAGTTGAGTTGCTATTCTCTTCTCTTCTGGATCCTTCAGATTTTTCTTATAAATGACAGAAAGCTACCATTACAAATAGGAGACTGTGCTTCTTTAATTTGGTAGGTGATACTTCAGGTGGACAGGACATATATTTAAAACTGATTCAATGCTATGAGTCCTTTGATGTAATTAATGAACTTTATTTTTCTTACAGTTTTCACAAATTTCCAGTTCTGTCCTTCATGTCATCACCCAAAACTTACGTGTCCCACGTTTTATATATTTTTATTTTAAAAACAAGAAATTAGTGTTACTTGTTCTGGATCTTCTTGGATTCTAGTCATACATGATTTGAACTGCTCTAACACTAACAAACATGATTACATGGATCACAAGAATATATCAATATAATGAGGATTTGGTAGAGTTTTTTTCTGCTAATCATCTCATAGGGTTCTTTTTTTTTTCTTCTTCTTCTTCTTTTTCTGTATGGCAACCATGGTAACTAATTACCAGCAAAAATATTGTTTTTGTACTAAAATCATCAACTCCTGTCATTGTCAAAAGTTATCTAAAAATACATTCAATAACAAATGAGTGACACAAAAAATAAAGAGAGTATAAGAAGATTGAAAATGAAGATAATTTGTGTATTTTAGACCTTGTTCGGAAGAGGAGCAAGTTTTTCAGATTATAATCGGTTTTTAACTTAAAAAGTATAATCTATTTATCTTTTAATTTTAAATTATAAGTTAATTTTAAAAATAAATTATTTGGTGGATTTGTTTTGGGTTCTAAGCTCCTCTTGAAGGAAGGAGCTCCTCAAACTGGCAGTCCAGTAAAATTAAAACACTGTTGTAAAAATCCCTTAGTAGATTAATCCTCCGATTATCATTAGAAGGTATTCTACAATTTATGTTCTGATTAATTTCAATTAATTCCAATTAATTCTGTTTAATTATTTCATAATTAGATACCAAATATTTTTTTTGTCCTCTGATCATGTCTATCATCTTTTACAACACCGATCAAAAGGTATTAAAAAATAAATAGGTAAATTATTATTTAATATGATAGATAGTATGATCCTATGACAGGTATGCTACCTGCTATATGGATGGATGCAGATGACAGGTATTCACTTTTAGACGATTTTATTTTTGTTTCTTATTTTAAATTTTAAATTTTTGTTGTTTTTCTTCTTGTTGTGTTATCACCCATGAGTTATGTCACCTAATCTCACTTGGATTACTAAATAATTATATCCATCATCAACTATCTCAAATGTACAGGCATGTCAGAGTGTTATGAAGAGTAAATTGAAAAGTGTCAGTTACTTTACAATTTTTGTCTAATTAAAACAAATAAACTCAAAAGGATAATGCCATGTGAACATTCAAAAAGACATTCTTGAGTTTAATGAGTTCATCTCTTGCCTCTCTTGTTCCTTTCATCTTACTACTTTTTTTTACTTTTTGCTTTAAATAAAATCAAACCATTCAATACCTAGTCATAGAGTTATTTTATGTTACTATTTTGAATAAATATAATATGATTTGGTCACAAAAACATGAGTAAGTTATCCTAAGATGCCTTGCGCTAGAGATAATTTTTTCTGAAATATATTTCTTATATTTAAGGTCAAATAACATTTTTGTTTCTCCAAGTTGAGATCGAATTTTGATGTACTCTCTTATATTTTAAAATTGACAATTCTATTTCTATATCTAGCTAATTTGATATAATAAAGCTTAATGATTAATTAAATCAAAATTTAAGAATGTGTGATTCGTAAAATTCACATGACAAACAAAATCTTGTCGGTTGAAAGCTTGGTAACATACTCTCTGATTTAAATTTACAAGTATTAGAGTTGTACCTTCTTGAATTTTCATATGAATCAAACTATTTAACATTAAACTTTATTGTACTAAATTAACAAGAGGAAGGAACAAATTTGTCAATTTTAAAACATGAAGATTATATTCAAACTCGAAAATGGAGGAAGAACTGTTTAAGTTGGCCTATATTTACCTACATTGTGTTTTAGTTTTTCAACTCCTCCGAGTCTCATCCTATTTAATCTCTCAAATCGCTTACAACTAATTTTTCGTAAAATCCTCGAAATTTACTATTCGTTATTACATTTTTTTTCCAATTAAAAAAAATTAATTTTTTAAAATAATTTTAACTATTACAAGTATAGTATTATTCTCCGTTTCAAAATTATAGATACATTTTGAATTTTTAAGTCAAGTAATGACAAATTAAATTTTAAATTACTATCAATTAAGTTGATTATAATTGATATAATTATTATATTCTTAAAGTTTATAACAAAAATATTTTATCACAAAATAATTTATATCCAAAACTTTTATAAATTTCATAAATTTTAAAATCTAATATATCATTATTTAACCAAAAAATTAAAATATATTTTTAATTTTGAAACGGAATGAATAAATGCCACTTACACCTAAAAGCAACGTTAAGTCTATTAGGCACCTTAATTCATTTATTATGTTGTGCTTAATCGATGGCAGTGGAAAGTATAGTCAAAAGGGTTGAAGACCAGGTTTATGAATTGGGTGAGATTAACTTGTGATAACTTTTAATTTTATATATTTAACTAAAAATTATATGTAGTAATAATAAATTTTTATTATTAAATTTATTATAAATGTCTAATTAAAAATTATTTAAGAAGATTATAATAACAAATTTAAAAAAATATGATATTATAATGAAAAAACTATATAAGTGTTGTTCTTTTTTTGGAATAAATGTTATTCTCAAATACTCTTTTTTTTTTTTTTGGAAACGGAGGGAGTATTTAATAAAGTCTGAAGAGCTTGTTTTATTTAATAAAATTTGAAAGATTTTTTACAGTTAATTGAATTGTGTAAACAAAATGTGAAAGCCGCATTCCAATTAATATTCTTATTTTCTTGCAACTCTACCGTAAATTTTTTTTGCAATGAATCCATAGTCTACTGTACTATGCTATGTCTATTCAATTATCCTTATCTTTTCTCTCTTGTTTTACTCTCAATTTTTCTTTTAATTTTTTCCTATTTAATGTCACAATTTCTTTGATCTTCAATTAAAAAAAAAAATTCTGCGATCTAAGTCATCCAATTTGCTTTTTTATGACACAAGCGCAGAGCATGTGCTAAGAAACTAGGGCAGTAGAAAATTTGAAGATCCATCTTCTTTGTTTTGTTTTGTTTTTTTTTTTTTTTTTTTTTGTTGAAAGACTCCCGTTAGCGGAATAAAGAGTGAACTAATTATCATCTAAAAAAGTCTTTTTCTTTTGGTTACTGAAAAAAAACAGTCATTTTTGTTTCTCTTTAATTTTGTTTTATCATCTTAACGAATGAATTACATATTACAATCTCAATTATATACTCTTATAAGGAAATTCGAATAGGTTACAAAAACTAATAAACTAATGGGTAATGACATGTAAATATAAATTAGTGTAGTATATTTTTTTAAGGAAGTGAAACTAAGAATTAAACCGAAACCTCTTAAACTCGAAAACCTCAATAGCACCATTAATTGAACAAATGAACGATGAAACATCAAAATGCAAAAATCGAAGAACTAAAAACAACTTGATTTGTTAGATTTATTAATAAAAAAATGTTTTAAAAAAACACTAGGCAAGATGACAAATTGAAAATATCTTAATATGTGTAAAATTTTGAAATGAAACACTAGGCAATATGCACTTTATCCATAATTTTGAAATTAAGAAAATAAAATTAGCATGAATATAATGTCAACAAAAGATTATTCAAGAAAATCAGTATTGACATGAATGTGTTAAAAGACAACAATAATATGTAAAAATCTTTACAATATATGAATTTATAAATAACTTCACAGGTACATAGCATAGTCGCGATTATTTTGAAATATTAATTTTTTTAAAAATGAGTTTGAACCAAATTCAACGATTCAATTTTTGCATATTTAAATTATTTTACAATACCAAATTGCTAAGATAAATTTGAACCAAAATATAAAACTAAAGTGTTGTTAAAAAGAATTATAACTGAATAAATTTATACATGGATTTTCTGCTACTATAGTCAGTTGTATTTTTGCAATTAACTGGTTTAAAACTGGTACACAACACAAAAGTTTGTGTATAATACTAGTAGTATAATGAGAGAAATTTGTGAATTAAATAGTAACGTAAATATATTGATTTGTTTCAACTTAAATTTTAAAGAGTTTAAATTATAATAATATAAATTGTATTATTAAACTTTAAATTTTTTAAAATTTAAACCAAAAGAAGTAAATCTATCGATAACTTGGTAAGATCGAGATCAAACATAAAAATGATATATAAACATTTTAAAAAACACGGCATTCGTGATTAAAAACAGTAATCGTTACTGAATGTCAATACTTTGAGAAATGCCACATCAGCATCAACATGCCTTTATAGTTAATACTACCAACCCGATGAGACACACTACTTTGGATTTCCGCAGGAACTTAGTTTCTTTTCGGTGCCTCTTTTTTCCAATTTTTTTCGATAATTCTCATAATTTTATATAATTTTTATATAATTTTAATTGTATGGATGGATATAATTTTATACAATTTAACAATATAAAATATCATATTTATCTTAATAATTAAAATTTTGATATAATTTATATGGTTAAATCTGATGATTTTTCAACTGTTAAAATTATGTAATTTATATTGTTAAATTTTATGAAACTTGACATACCATCATATTTTTTTTCCTGTTTTATTCATTCATATGATTAAAATTACATAAAATAAATTTTTATTTAAAATTGTATAATATATTTACTTTTAATTTTAAAAATAAATTATTTGATGGATTTGTTTTGGGTTATAAGCTCCTCTTGAAGGAGCTCCTCAAACTGGCAGTCCAGCAAAATCAAAACCCTATTGCAAAAATCCCTTAGCAGATTAATCCTCCGATTAATCATTAGAAGGTAATCTACTATTTATATTCCAATTAATTCCAATTACTTCTGATTAATTCTGTTTAATGTTAAATCAGGAGGTAAAAATAATAATTGAATAAATAAATAGAGAGGATAATGTGTATATTTTGGATTTGCTTGAAGCATTACACCAAAGGTATCTAGTTTGGAATACCAATTTTGTTGCCCTTTTTGGATATATATACATATCATTTTGATCAAGTTATCAAACTCAACATAATTCCATTCCAGTTAGAATACATAAATCCATTCCTATTAGGATACATAGATCTATTATAATTAAGATACTATATTGGCTCATACACCTTTCAGTTTTTTGTTCACATATAATATTAATTAATAAAGTATAATTAATATTTATCAAATTATTATTATTAATATATTTTGAATATATTATCCAACAATCTCCTCCTATGTTCTAAATATATAATAATAATAACGAACCATATATGAACACACAATACCAAAATATTATGAAACCAAATTCAAATAAAATCATCCATACATGTCTGAACCAAACCAAATCCAAGTATTTAGGTTTTGAAATAAAAAACGAATTCAACAAATGAATAAGTCTTCACGTAGGAAAATAATATCCGAATAAAATAAACAGAACAATGATAAGGCTCGGAGATTCAGTTACGCCAACAAATTCTACTCGTTTAATAGATTATCATCTTTCATAGAGTAATCCACTTGATCTCCTCCAGTTCCATCATTTCTTGCAATTGACAATTTAACACAAATAATTTCAAATGAGACACTTCTCAAAAAATGAATTCAAATCCATTTTGCCAATTAGTATAAGTATCTAGTTCAACAAATATGAACATAGTACAAATCACAAAAATGATACAAGTATCTAGTTCAAATAAATGAAACATAGTACCACTAAAAAAAATAGTTTAACGTAAAAGTATCTAGTTCAATATTAAAGAACTTAGTACCAATCACATAATAAAACTATTAAGCATCACCAACAAGTTTCCAACACATAGAAGTTGTTCTATTATAGTTTCTCTCATTTAAAGATAAGAACCACACATGTCTCTTTTTGAAATGTTATAATTTCATACCCAACATGGTTTTAGTATAATGTATCATCAAATTTGGAATGACACAACAAGTCATGAGAGGCATATCATCAAATTTGGAATGATATAAAGAAATTACAACATCAAGACATATCAAATAACATGCTTATATAGATTGGAATTACAACTACAAAAGGTCAATTATCTCTCATAAGACTCTTTTTCCATAAATCTTAATCTCATCTGAATCATAATATTATAAGCACGATCCCTCGATAACCCTTTTGTAAGAGCATCCGCAATATTTTTACTAGATCGCACGTCAACAATAGTGATGATCCCACGATTAATGAGATAACATAATCTAGCTTGTTTAAGCCTCAACATCCTCCTTTTAGGATTAAAAAGAGTGTTCGTTGTAATTCTTTGTGCAGCCTGATTATCACAAAATATTGACAAAGAATTGACTTTTAACCTTTTCATTGAAATATCTGTTAACAAATCCTTCATCCATTTTGCTTCATCTGCAGCTGAAGCTAATGCATAAAGTTCAGTTTCCATAGATGACAAACCAATTTAGTTTGTCTCTTAGATTTCTAAGCAATTGTTGCACCACCTAGTGTAAATAAATAACCACTGGTAGATCTAGCATAATCTGGGCACCAAGAGGCATCAGAAAAACCTTCCAACGTAGAAAGATAACCTCTATAACACAAAGCATAATCGCTAGTACCCTTAAGGTATCTCATCAATCTATCTAAGGCATTCAATTGTTTAATTCCAGGATTACAAGTGTATCTGCTTAACATGCTAACAACAAAAGCTATGTTAGGCCTAGTGCAAGTCATCACATACATGAGACTAGCGACTAATTGAGAATACTCCAATTGTCTAACAGTTTCGCCCTCATTAGGCTTTAACTTTTTATTATAATCAAAAGGTGTGTCTCAATCACTTTGCACTCATTGTATCCCCATTTACTTAGTAAATTTTCAATATAGTGAGATTGACTAAGGTAAATACCTTGCCCTCCAAAGCTCAGTTTAATGCCTAAGATAATATCAACAACACCAAGATCTTTCATGTCAAACTCTTTCGACAAGGTAACTTTGACATCATTCACTATAATGTCATCTGTTCCTAAGATCAACATATCATTGACATACAAACAAATAATCACAACCTTATTAGACATATAACGAAAATAAAGACACTTATCACAATCGCTAGCAACAAGTCCTAAGCGCTTTACCGTTATTTCAAACTTTTCATGCCATAATTTAGGTGTTTGTTTTAGTCCGTATAAGGATTTAATAAGTTTACAAACTTTATTTTCAAATCCTTTCATTACAAACCCCTCAGGTTGTTCCATATAAATCTCTTCATTCATATCACCATTTAAAAATGCTGTTTTTACATCCAATTGATGCACAACATATTTTTCAATTGAGGCTATTGCAAGAAGAACTCTTATCGTAGCAATATGACAGACAGGTGAATAAACATCAAAATAATCCACTATCTTAACCTGAGTATAACCCTTAGCTACTAGGCGTGCTTTATACTTGGCTATCGATCTGTTAGGATTAATTTTCTTCTTCAATACCCACTTACAGCCTATTGCCTTAGCCCCTTTTGGCAGGTCAACTAACTTCCAAGTGTTGTTCTGTAATAAAGAGTTCATTTCTTCATCTATGGCTTCTAACCATAACAAAGAATTCCTAGATCTCATCGCTTCACTATAGCATGATGGATCTTTCTCTAATTGGTAAGTCACAAAGTCCTCACCAAAATCTCTAGGTACTTTATATCTCATAGATACTCTCCTAGACGTCTCTGTGGGAGTAATATCAGTAAGATTAGGTGCGCTTGTGGGATTTGAATTAGTCAAATTTGGTTCATTTATTTCTTCAGAATCTACAACTAATTCAATCTCACCAGGTAAAGTAATGCCTTTATCTCTAAGAAACTTATTATCAAAGTATATAACATCCCTAAACTCTATTATTAAATTAGTTGATAGGTCCAAAAATCTATCAGCTGCACTATCTTTTGCACATCCTAGAAAAATACACGTAGTTGTTCTAGGTCCCACTTTTGGTCTCTTAGGCTCAGGTATCCTAACATAAGAAATACAACCCCAAGTCTTAAGATGTTCAAAATTATACGGTCTTTTATGCCATATTTCATGAGGAGTTGTAGAGAGACTAGAGTGAGGTAACTTATTTAGAATATGATTAGAATACAAGACCGCTTAACCCCAATAACAAGAAGGCATGCCAAAACACAATAATAAAGAATTTAACATTTCTGTTAGAGTTTTGTTCTTCTTTCGGCTACACCATTCGACTGAGGTGCAAAACGAGCAGTCTTTTCAAGGATTATGCCATTTGACGCACAATATTCTTTAAATTAAGTTAATCTATATTCTCCTCCTTTGTCCGATCTTAGTCTTTTAATTTTAAGATTCAATTGATTTTCAACTCTACTTTTAAACTCCTTAAACTTATCAAAGACCTCATCTTTAGACTTTAATAAATAAATAAAAGAGTATCTAGAGCAATCATCTATAAAAGTGACAAGATACTTCCGACCACCACGTGTAACATACTTGTGAAAATCACAAACATCAAAATGTATTAATTCAAGAAGTTGTGTACTCCTAGAAACTGAACGAAAAGGTTTTCTAGTAATCTTAGTTTGAGCACACACCTCACATCTGTCAAATATTATAGATTTATTAAGTAGCAAATTATGAGTTTTAGCAAGAGATTCCAATATGTGATAGTTAACATGTCCCAATCTATAATGCAACGTTTTAGGATCAAGTAATCTAGAGGAAACTTGATTAATCATGTCATTTGCTAAACTCAACCTAAACATGTCATCAACTGGATATGCACATCCAAAATAATAAGAGTTAACAGATAAAGTTACTCTACCACTAGCGAAAGTTATAGACATACCAGCATCACATAACATACTAATAGAAATTAAATTTTTAGTTAATGCAGGCACAAACTTTACATCTTTCAAAATTAAACACTTACCTGATGAAAGAGCCAAGCTAGCAGTACCATTATGTAACACATCCACTGATTTCCCATCAGCCACTGTAACTATCTTTTGTACCTGATTCACGTTAGTAAAAAGTTTTTTGTCTGTGCAAACGTGACAAGTTGCTCCTGAATCTAACCACCATTCTGGAGTAGATCTGACATTTTCATTACCAACCATTCCAATAAAGTCGGTAGGCTCAGTCTGTTCAGTCACAATATTTACATTCTCCTTTGGTGTATTAAATTTATTCCTCTTTGGACGGTTGCATTCAGATGCATAGTGACCCCAAGTATCGTAGTTAAAGCATCTAACACGTTTCTTATTTTTCTTATCAACTTGCAATTTATTGGGTTCACTTTTAGTGGTCTTCTGCTTATGCTTTTTGAACTTAGTCATAAATTTGGGTCTATTAATCATGTTAGCAGTTGCCTCTTGCTGTCTAACAGACTCCTCATTACATCTAGCTCTACTTTCATCTTCGATTTTTATAAATCGTTTTAAGCTAGATAGACTCACTTGCATCTTTTCATGATACATATCAGTTTTAAATTTTGTCCATGAATTTGGTAATTTAAAAATAATTGCACCAGACAAAAACTTCTCACAAACAGAAATATTTTCATTATTTAATTTAGTCACTAAATTTTCAAAATCAGTTACCTAAGGCAGCATGGGTTTGTCGTCATGGAATTTGAAGGCCATGAATTTGTCAACTACGTGAGACTTTGACATCTCTTCCTCCTTCTTGAATTGCGCTTCAAGGCTATCCCAGATTTGTTTTGCAGTTTCCATCTTGCTATATGTCTCCGCCAAACGATCCGACAGACAATTCATCAAATAATCTTTGCAAAAATCATCATCGTATTTCCATTGTGCTTCTTCTACATCACATTCACATTCCGCAAAATCTGACAGGATTATGTAGTGAACATCCAACCACTTCAGATAAAGTAGCACATTTCTTTTCGAAGCATTGAAATCAGTCCCAGAAAAATTCTCTAATTTTACCGATTCCAAATTCATATCCTTTCTGGAATGCATGGACAACTGCTGCTGCTACTGTTGTCCTCAAGAGTACAGTTGTGATACTTTGGGTTTATGGCTCCTGCTTGTTTTCTTCAACTGCTGCTACTGCGGTCCGCAATTGCAGGTCGCTTGATGGAAAGAAGAAAAACAAACAGCAACAACAAAAACAAGAAACAACCGTCGTTGTGTAAATAATCTGCTTTGGGACTCCTTGATTCCTGCAGATTACCCACAGTGAAGGTGGATGAAGTAGTCCACCAAACTTTAAAGGAACAGATTGCTCAATATATGTTCTAATTAGAACATTAAAAGGCAACAACTCAAGTTCCACACAAATTAAATAATTATTCAATCTCACGACTGAAGTTGACAAAGACTGTCCTTTGTTTGTCTTCAACGACGATCGTGTTTTGAAAACAACAGTTGCAAAACATGAAGGCAACGACCAATTCTTCTTCTTCCTTTTCGTGTTTGCAGCAAACTACATACGATTTCACCAAATTCTTGTAGCTGCACACTTTTTAATTATTATTCTTTTGCCTATTGCTTCAAGATTGTTAAATCATGAGGCAAAAACAATAATTAAATAAATAAATAGAGAGGATACTGTGTATATTTTGGATTTACTTGAAGCATTACACCCAATGTATCTAGTTTGGAATACCAAGTTTGTTGCCCTCAGAAGGATATATATACATATCCTTTTGACCAGGTTATCAAACTCAACATAGTTCCATTCTAGTTGGAATACATAGATCCACTCCTATTAGGATACATAGATCTATTCTAATTAGGATACTATATTGACCCATACACCTTTCAATTTTTTGTTCACATATAATATTAATTAATAAAATATAATTAATATTTATCAAATTATTATTATTAATATATTTTGAACATATTATCCAACATTTAATTACTCCATAATTAGACATTAAATATTTTTTTTATCCTCTTATCTTGTCTACCATCTTTTAACCAGTTTGATTTGTTTTTCCCGGTTCAATTGGTTTTTTTTTTTCAGTTTTTTTTCTGAATCACTAATTTTAATCAAACTAACCAGACTCATGACCCGTTCGCGATTAAACTGGTCGAACCGGTCAGTTCAATCCGATTTTGATAACATTAATAATAACTAATTCAATCAATTTTATTTGTTCATTTATTATTATTTCTTGTGAAAAAAATAAATAGATGACTGTCCAAGTCAATTTTTTAAATTTATTTAATCCACCTCATCCATCAATTAATATACT
This sequence comes from Centella asiatica, assembly GCA_014636745.2. Classification (NCBI taxonomy): domain Eukaryota; kingdom Viridiplantae; phylum Streptophyta; class Magnoliopsida; order Apiales; family Apiaceae; genus Centella; species Centella asiatica. Next base: position 11,423,404 of record CM025786.1, read on the forward strand.
CATGACTTCAATGAAAGTGGCCGTAGAAGGCCAATAGCCTCGTCTTTATTTGAAAATAATTTATATAATTTCAAAAGTGAAAAATACAAGTACTTATTTTTCAATATTGATTAAATTGAATATTGTATTATATTTAATCTTGTATAATACGTAATAACAATAATCAATCTGCAAAAATATGTTTTAACTCATTAACATTATTACCGTTTTTGTTTTAGGCCATTAAAGTTTTAAAAATTAATATTAAATTATTCAACTTAAATATAAGTTTGAGATAGGCCATTATGTTAAATTTTAATGGTTTTCGTTAAATAATTCCTTATGTGGCATTTTGAAAAATAAAATGAAATGAAATGAAAATGAAGTGACACGTGTGGAATTTTTTTCCAGTTTGTTTTAATTAGTGACATGACACATTTTAAAAAGCAAAATGTTAGAATACCTATAAATACTAAAATCTAAAAATTTATTATTATAGGATAAATAAATAATAATAATTTTTTATGTTTTTTGAATATAGTATTAATTTGTAGAAAAAAATCTAACAATCAAAATGATACAACAAAAACTAGAAAAAAAATTACAAAATTAAAAATAAAGAATGTAAACTTAGTTATTTCAAATAAATGAAACAAATATAGATGAAAACAAAATTTGAATAACTAAAATAAAAGTGGTTATACATCATCAAATTTTATAAAAGTACTAACTAATAATTTTCAGATTCTAGTATTTATTGGTTTTCTTATATTTATACCCTTTAGAATGGTAATGTCACTAGTTAAAAAGAAAAACAAATTAAAAAAAAAAATCACACATAACTTACTACTTCATTTTTATGTCATCTTTTTATAATGTCAAGTAAGTAATTATTTAACGAATATTATTAAAATTTAACAAAAGTGATCTATTTCAAAATTAAATTTAAGTTGAATAAGTTATTATAATTGTTTAAAAATATAATGGCATAAAATAAAATGTGACTATGTGAATGACTTAAAACATATTTTTACCCTAATCGATCAATAATCATAAGAATCGAAATAATTACCGGACAATTCCGCAATCCGATATCCACTACCATAAGCAAACTACTCGTCTATCATCCGCGTGGTCTCTTGTCATCTTCTTCGCGCTTCGCCTTTCCATAAATTTCCTTGTCTCTAAACAAATATATTTTGCGCAATAAATCTGATTCATTACAGACAGAGAGATACCATACGTGTACAAGTTTTCCGATCAGAGATCTGATTATTTTGGAGGATGGATTCTTTCTTCAGCAAGGGTTTTAAAGCTGCTAAATGGTATAATTCTCTTCCTCTTTTTTTTTTTTGTTTGTTTGTTTGTTTTGTGTGTGTGTGTCATTAGATACTCTCTACTCTATTAACATAGCCTTGAGCTTTGGATTCATCACTTTGTAATAATTCCATTCGACTTCACTAATTTACCTGCAAGTGGAATTTTGATATTTTGATGTTTTCCCTTAATATGGGTTTTCCTAGCAAGCAACCTGATGCATGAATTGTTATGTTATTATTTCATAAATGAAATAATTAAATTATGCGCTATCTTGAATAAATTACCCATCTTTGATCTTGAGTGAAATAGTTTCGTTAAATTGATGTTTTATTTGTGAGCCCAAATCAAGTCAGAATTGAGGGCCACAATGTAACAAATTTGTACTAAGTACAAGGTATCGTTTCGGTTCCTGTTGTAAATCTTGTAATTGGGTTGCCAAGAATAGGAGAATTTTATTTCTACGCAACGATTTCTGACCTGACATAGTTTATTAATTGACTTTTTTTTGTTAATATGTTTCATGTAGTAAAACCCTACTCAAGCTAACTATTCCTCGCATTAAGTTGCTGAGAAACCGTAGAGAAATTCAGATAAAGCAGATGCGACGGGACATCGCCAAACTGCTTGAGACTGGTCAAGAAGCCACAGCTCGCATTCGGGTAAAGCTAATTTTACTATGTTATTTATGTTTGTTGCCCTTGGTTCGAAAAATAAGCAGTTTGATTTTGATAGATGAAATATAATGTGCTTGTTCTTAAAACATGATGATTTCAGTGACATCATGTATTTTTATCTTTCAGGTTGAGCATATCATAAGAGAGGAGAAAATGATGGCTGCTCAGGAGATCATTGAACTGTTCTGCGAACTTGTCACTGTCCGCCTTCCTATTATTGAAGCACAAAGGTTATCTCTAACTTTAGTTCTTTCTTACATTTATATCATCCCCGCAACCCCTGCCTGCCTCCCGAAGGCCATTCTTTTCAAGTCTTCTCAATAATATGTTACTTCTATAAGAAGTTACTGGGTGAACAGTAATAATGTTAAATGACATGAAAAATGAAGATCAATGAGGAATACTGTTAATGGCCGTGATTAGGAAGCTGAAGACCACATAAAGTTTTTATTTTTGACAGATGATTATTCATCTGCATTGTGAGCTCTAGAACATAATTTGCATCTGCAGTTGTTCCTCTCTATATGATTCCTTGAACAGAATCAATGTATTGAACTTCCTCTAATGGAGAATATTAATATAATTCTCTTTCTTATTGTTGATAATTCAGTGGTGGTGTGTTTGAAATTACCTTTTTTCTGATTTCTCAACACCTGTCCTTTGTATTAGTTAGCGTGGCTACAGAAAATTTACGTACTATCTATATGAGATATTTAACTCTTGATAGAGTAGAGGGTAATAACCACAGAAAACTAGCTATTTAAGAAACAAAATTAGCCAAATGCTTAATATATAAACTAACATCAGAAGAACAAAACTCTACTCTCTCCCCCC
>CM025786.1:11426310-11458689 GCA_014636745.2 Centella asiatica
CCCCAAAACCAATCCCTGCCTAAAAAAATAAAAAAAAAACACGCTCACACTCACAAAAATCCACCATCTCCACTCGTGGTCTTCCCCTTCCGCTAGCTGAGTTGGTTGTGTGATCGAATTATTGACAAAATAGAACTTACATAATATGGTCCTAATTGTTTTAGCTTAAATTTTGGTAGTTTAATTTAATACTACTAGATTCTATAAAATTTAGACTGAAGTAAAATTTTCACCCTATACTTACTCCAGATTTCAATTTGCACCCCACACTTAAATTTGAACCGAAAGCACCCCAAATTTTGTTCTCACCAACTAAAAGCACCCTACACATGCAAATTCCGATAATTGAAATAGCCCAAAAATCAATATTGGGGTGCTTTTAGTCGTCCGGAACGTAATAATGGTGGTTTTCTTTCCCAACTAAAGATATAGAGTTTCCAACATGTGGTTTCTTTCGCCAAATACTCACTCTGTTCCAAAAGGTTAGGATTCTTTTCTGAAACAAGGTCTTTTAAAGAAAATTTTCTTTTTCCAACAATTTTTATAACGTGACATGGTAGTAGGATAGTGGTGACCTGATAGTGTGCAACTCTGAAAATAAATATTTACATATTAAGTAGTCTTGACAATAATGGAGGGAGTGACACAAAATTATTATATTGTGAACCAATATAAATATTAGCGACCTCCTATGCTAACCACTGCTGCTCTTGTGTACAATCATATATTTATACTTGGTATACATGTACTTATCAAAAGATACAATTTTTATGGTGTATTTCACCTATTTCCTATATGCACTTTAAAGGTCACTAATTCTACTTCTATCCCGGTTCATTTACAACACTTTTCTTTTTTGGATGTTCCATCATTTGAAACATTATCTTTTATGGAAAGTTTTAATTTATCCGATTTACCCTTCCAACATTTACTTTTAGTCACATCTCTCCTCTTCAACCACTTTACCACCACTTTTACTCATTTCAAATTAATTTATTTTCCACCACTCATTTTAAAGGACAATATGGATATTTCAGTCAAAACTCCACTTTTTCCTTAATAATTGTGCAAAGTCAATGGTTGCAAATGGCATGGGACGGAGGGCATATATCACATATCACAAAATGAAATTGAGAGATTTGTAAGCATCAGAAAAATAAGGAAATGGCTAATATTTATATCAGTTAATGAAAGGTTGGTATGGATAAGAATTTCTGTTTTGCTATCAATATTGTGTTCTCAACTTCTCATTTTGCTTTTTCAATTTTTGAAGTGTTGACATTGCTCTTGATTGTTTGACTTTGCTGGTATACATGTTGAATCCATAGTGCTACCTTTGCATCAAGGATAGAAAATGATGCTGTACTATTCCCTAATATCATGTTATTAATCTCTTCTCTAGGGAATGTCCTCTGGATTTGAAAGAAGCAATTTCAAGCATCTGTTTTGCGGCACCAAGATGTGCGGATTTGCCGGAGTTGCTTCAGGTTCAGATGCTCTTTGTTGGAAAGTATGGAAAAGATTTTGTTGCTGCTGCAACAGAGTTAATGCCAGAATGTGGTGTCAATCGACAGGTCAGATATTGATATCTAGCTAACCAAAATTAGCTTATCCCAATGATTTTCTTTTGTTTTAATTTTTTTTTCCAAGTGATGCAGTCATTCAATTGAACCCTGATTAAGCGTGAATGTACCTGATGTCTTTTCTTGTTTACTTCTCATTTACTTATAATTTATAGCTGGTGGAATTATTATCTGTCCGTGCTCCAGCTTCTGATGTCAAACTGAAGTTGCTGAAGGATATTGCCGAAGAACACGAGCTAGACTGGGATCCAGCTGCCTCTGAAACTGAATTGTTGAAGCCACATGAAGACTTGCTTGTGAGTGACACACACAAAGTGATAATTTTTTGTATTTAAACACGTTCAGCTTTTCATACCTAATATGTATTTTGCCTTCACCAGAATGGTCCAACACAATTTGTCAGTGGATCTAAACTGCCACTACCTAAAGAAAAGCATGATGAAGTACTTTTGTACTCTGACTCAGCACAAGGACAGCCTAACCCAGATGCCGACTTTGACCCATCTGATTTCCCTGAAGTCCCTAAAGCATCACTAAAGCCAAGTGCAGGTTCTGGTTCTGTACCTGAAATGCTCCCCTTCCCAGCTTCTGCATTGTCTGGATCCGAACCCGAATCACCAAAATCGTCTGCAGATGATGAAGCATACTCACGTGAGGTACCTGTGAATTCGACTGAGAAAGTCTTGCAAGACAATATCGGGGGAAAGGACTTTGAGTTGCCCAATACATCAGTTGGTCCTATAGAAGAAGAAGACAAGCAGTTTCTGCCTTTCATATCTCCCCCATCTTTGTCTACTACATCTTCTGCCAAACAAAGCGACCCACCTCCCTCTTTTGCAAAGACCAAGAGTCAGGTCAATGTAGATTTGCAAGATGTACTGAATGCTGCGCAGGCTGCTGCTGAAAGTGCCGAACGTGCTGCAGCTGCTGCCCGCTCAGCAGCAACCCTTGCTCAACTTAGAATAAGTGAACTTGTGAATAATACAAAAGGTGAGGCTACTTATTATGCCGTTGAGAACCACAAGTCAGATGCACCAGAGAAACCTAGCCTGGTTCATGAAAATTCATTAGGAGATTCTAATGTGGTGAATTCTCCCCGCCTTGGTGATGAAGATGATCTGGGATCACAGACATCAAATGTCTCCGATCTTAAAGAAGGCACCTCTATCCACCAGCCACAGAGACTGGACTCAATTGATGATGAAACATATCTCTCATACCCAAACTTGTTCACACATGGTTCAACGCCTGTGTCTCGTGCTGATTCGTTTGCCGACAAAACTCAGCTCAAATAGTGAGCATTGTGTTACTGGATTCTTGTTTTTTCAAATCTTGGTGCTGAGGATTATTGAGTGCAGCAGCGTGTAATATATTGTTAGTATTCATTTTGAAGAAAATATATAAGATGCATATGAGAACCTTGACATTAATTTATGTAATTCTATAGGAGGCAATATAGTTCTAGTACTTTGGATTGGCTGGTTGTGATGCAGCCTACACTCTTGTTGGGACTTCATAAATGTGTTTCAGCTTGGCGTAGCGTTATTGAAGGAGGGAAGACTTCCTAATTGAATCGTTTATATGATGCATCACCTTTCCAAATTTGGAATTTATCATAGCAACGGATTCTTAACTACTGGTTTAGTCATATTGTTTGAAATGAATCCTTAACAATTTTGGATTGATATAACAATGACACTGATAAAATAATGTGCTCAATTTAAGAGTCAGTACAGATCGAATATTTATAATAAATTTATGAAAAAAAAATATTATTTGAATATGTGAAAGTATGCAACATTAATATCAGTTAAAAATTGAAATATAATTAATTTTTCTAGGTTGAAGACGGAAGGGAGTACTAAAATTCAAATATTCAGAATTTATAAATTACAATATTGTAATCATCAATTATGAGCAACTATGGTATATTCCAATTTTAGGCGGTCTCAAAAAATAAAAGACGCTATTGACATACAAAATATCATTTTAATAAGTGAAGTTTTAATTAATTTTCTTTTAGTACTAAAGTTACATCGAAAATATTAAAATTACTATCATAAATACTAAAATTGTTATGAAAAAGTTATTATCAAAAATATTAAAATTACTATCATAAATACTAAAATTGTTATCAAAAATACTAAAATTACTACAGAAATATTAAAATCAATATTAAAATATTGAAATTATTATCCAAAATACTAATTTGAAAGAGTAAATATGTGTTTGAGTAAAGTGAATTTTTTCACTAAAGTGTTTACTTTTCAAAAATAAAAAATAGTTAGGACAAAAACAACCGATAATAATAGCAAGGCATTTAAACGGTTTACTATTAAGGAAGGAATAAAGCCACGTGGCGTAAGGATAATGGTAGAAGCTTGAACAAGCATACTTCACAACCGTTACTTACAAACAACAAACAAAATAAAAAAACAAAAAAAATCCTTTCTCCAACCAAAACCATGATACTACTCCCACCGCCACCGTCGCCGCCGCCCTTGTCTCCACTCACTTCCCACCATTTCCGACACCGCATCCGACATTTTCCGGCAACCCTTCGAAGTCGCAGACTGCCAAATACTCCCCTAACAGCCACTGCTAGTCGCGAAGTCGATTCCTTCACGGAAAAATCAGGATACCTGTTCGAGCTTAGCAATTCGGAGGCTGATTCGTTAACTGAGTACAATATCAACAAAATAGGTTCGATTTACAGAAACAAACCTTTTGTGGTGATTCGTCGCCTTTTCCAAATCGGTACTACTCTAGGGAAATGGGTCGCGTTGAGATACCTAGATAACATTACAGAACGCTCGGAGGAGATGTTTCAGGTCCAAATTGTTTCAGTTTTTATGATTCTGAGCTCCTTTCTTTCACGGAATATGCACACACACACACACACACACACACACACATATATATATTACTATGCAATATATTGATTTAGTTAATAAATGCTCCTTATTATAAATGAACTCTCTTGTTTCTCCTAATTGGTGGGTATTGAAATATGAAAGAAACAAAAATATACACAACAATATATGATTGGAAGGACTGAAGGTCGCTACGTACTTTGGAGGGTGATTAAGTCACTTCACTGTATTTCAACGTGCAAAAATATATATAGGCTGTAAAAATATCGCCACTATAATTTAAATGTTACATGGGGGAGGTAGAATTTATATACTCCGTATTGTTTATAGTTCACGCAATCTTGCTTTAATTCAGAAGACAGAGTTCTCTCGTACTTTTTTCGTTCCAATATCGAAGTTGGGACATGGCCCGGTCCTAAAAAAATACAAATACAGAAAATTATTGGCCGATGCGGTGCAAGGAAAATAATTCCTGTACAGTTCTCCTGTATTTCTACTTTGTTCAATTTATTATCATATTGATGTTATTATCTGATGTCATTATGTTGCCATTTGAGGCATTATGTTACTATCCACAATGTTTTTTTCGACAGATAGTAATATTATATATGGTAAAATTAAAATAGACGGTAACATAAACTTGATGAGAAGTGTCGAAACATGCATGCATTGTACAAAAATTATTTTCTAGTGACGAGCCTGGCTGGTAATGCCCCAAAAATGCATACACGTGGAAAAATGGAAAATGAGTTATAGCTTATTTTGTAATCCCACCTACTTGTGCTACCTTTTGTATCCAAATTTATGAGAAAAATCTAGTCATACATATTGAAAAAATATGCAAAAATAATACAATATGTGAATTTTTTAATATCTTGAGCTCATTTACATAATTTTCATAATAAAAAATCAATATATTTTAGCCTTTGAAAATGTACTAATTTTACATGCTTATAAAAACCATGTTATACAACACAAAAAGATGAGATATTTTGTATATTCTCCTATTTTTTGTTACTCTTCAAATATGTACGGATGGATTTTTTTGATAGATTGTGGATTAAAAAACATAAAATTAGTGAGTAAAATTAAAAAAATGAGCTATAGCTCATTTCCTTAATCTCATATACACACACACCCACACATCCACACACGCACATACATACATATGTGTGTTTATGTATATTATATATATACATATGCATTTTATTTTTATTTTTATGTATTACATTGAATTGGTATTATTTTATATTAAAGAACAATTGTATCCTAACAGTGTGTGTGTGTAATTTAGATTCTTCTTTTGTGGATCTTTCTTGTTCATGTTTAGTCTTCTTAGATTTGTACGCTTTTCCGGAGAAGTATGGCATAGGTTTTTTAGGGGTATACCATCACATATTCGCACCTTGTTTCGAAAGCAATCTATATTAAGATGAAGTGGTAAACACATTGTAACACGTCAAGTATTTGAAGTGAACTCTCTTTTAGGGATGGAGGTAGTTTTTGTTTATAACCATATTTATGGAGTGTGTATCGTTGTTTAATTTCTTGGCTTTATCTCTTTTATATCGATCCAGGTTAGGGCAACTGAGTTGCGGAAGATATTAGTGGAACTTGGGCCGGTAAGCTTCTTAATAGATTCTTGATTATATATTATCTAATCATTGTTTAGATCCATTCTTAATTTCCAATTTCGCCAAAGAAGGTTGTTAGGTTTCAATGGAGTGAGAATATAGGGTAGAATGTGATTCTAGTTTCTTACAGTCAGATTGTTTTTCACTCAAAGGACTGGAAACAAAATGAATCTCTACAAATATAATTCTATTTAAAAATGCACAAAATGGACAACTACCAAATAGAAGATGTGAAAGTACAATACTGAAAATGTAAAAGAGACGTAGCCTCATGAAGATTTTTAAGTGTTTGATTAGTGACCAGTTTTTGTTTTTGTATATATTTTCCAGGCTTACATCAAAATAGCTCAGGCTATCTCATCCCGCCCTGTAAGTTGCAATTTCTCTCTGCAAGTAATATCCTTTCTGTTTCTGTTTATTTTAAATGCCGCTAGTTGATGCGTATTTCTATGTTAACATGGAAGGCATTGAATTAATTGCACACAGCTTTAGTAAAGTAGCATTGACTAGTCGAGAAGTAGATTTGAGAAGAACATGAGAGTTAAAATTGAAGCTTGGTTGATCCAGAAGCTTTGGCACCAACTTGGTGGAAATTATCTTGCTGACAATAAATCATGAAGCCCTCTTAGTTAAATTTAACATTTAATGAAATATAAATGCCAAAAGAATCTCTGTAAAGTACTGTCCATGGATCCGTGGCTGAGCATTACTTAACATGTACCTAGTTTGATCCTAGATATAAATAATTAGAGACATGGAATTCATGATTAACAAAGTTAAGTTAAATCCTATTGGTATTTGCATAAGATAGAAATGGGGGAAAAAGAAAAAGAGTTCTACTCCATGAGGAACATATTTAAAAGTAAAATAGAGATCATAGCTGAAGCTTACAGGAATCCTTAGTAATGAACTCATTCCATCTCTCCTGTACATGCTTTGGCCATATTACATATCAACTTACTCTACAACTTCCTACTGATTCTTTCAAAGTAGGGAAGGAAAAAAATAAAGCTGTCATACTCTATGTATAACACTTAAATGATTTGGAGTTGTTCTTATTCTTGATCTCTACTCTCTGTTTCTTGTGACTTTAAACTCTTCTCCTCTATCTTTGGAGATTCCTTTCCTTAATAAAATATCATCATTTATCATCAGAGGTCATCTTTCTACTTAAATTCTACTGTCCATTAATTTCCTGCAAAAATAAGTAAATCTAATCAGTTGATTGTTTGATTAAAATAACAAAAAGAGAAAACATAAGAAACTAGACGTTCAAATTATGTAACTATAATTTGTTGTCACACAACTGATAAGAAGCAATGCTTGCATCTACTAATGTGGTAATGGGTTATTGAGCATGACATAAATGTGTAATGAGATTGAAGATTTGTGCTATGTGGTCAAGAGGAAGGTGGAAAGGCAACTTTCCAGTCGAGTGATGAATGCGATTAATATGTAATATTTAGACAGTTATTATATAAGGCACAAGATGACAGGCCGAAATTAATTATGCATTTAGGGTTGAGATATCTTTTAAACTGTTATGCTAATCTGTTCTTCCTTTTATACCAGCAGTTGTAAGATATTATGAATATGAACAGAGTACGGTGCTCTATGTTTCCTTTCTCTTCGGCTCTCAAACTTCTCTCTCTTTTCTTTGAAGTTTATGCTTGAACTCTAATCAAGATAGAAGATATTTATATATTGCAATATTGTTCAGAAAACAGCAAGATGATTTGAGGGTGTATTTTGACATTTGTAAATTTATGTATAGGATTTAATACCACCATTATATGTGGCTGAGCTCTCACAGTTGCAAGATCGGATTACCCCATTTGCTACCGAAGTTGCTTTCAATACAATCGAAAAAGAACTTGGATTACCTATAGATGAATTATTCATGGAGATATCGCCTGAACCTGTCGCAGCAGCATCTCTAGGGCAGGTATGAAATTAGATATCTGTTTCTTGTGATAGTTTTCAGTGAATAATTTGGTACCTTAGGAAGAAACTTTATCTCATAGAACAATCTTGTAAACAGGTCTATCAAGCTAGACTTCGGCCTAATGGCCAGGTAGTTGCTGTTAAAGTGCAAAGGCCTGGAGTTCAGGCTGCCATTTCTGTGGATATATTAGTTTTGCGCTATCTTGCTGGACTTATTAGGAGAACAGGAAAATTCAATAGTGATCTGCAGGTAATGTTGGAATTGTATTTTGCTTGAGCAAAAAGTTAAAAAGAAATAAAAAGATTCTTCCAATTTGGACTGTGTTTGAGTAACGGAAAATGCATATAATTTAATATTGATACCACTGAAGAACATAATATAAATCTAGTAGCAGGTCTTCTAGTGAATTACCATAAAAATGTCTCTTGATATACCAAGAGACCCCCAACTCCACCCTTTCTCCTTCCCTGTTCTCATCCCTCCCTTTCCCTTCCAATGTTTACCTCCTCCAAGAAATATAAGATGAATCCGCAATAAACTGCAAGGACCAAAAATTATGGATACAACATAAAGCTTATTCCGATCTGGACTGATTGAGATCACAAGTATACTAAACTTCGATTTGCAGGCAATCGTTGACGAATGGGCATCAAGTCTTTTCCGGGTATGTCCTACAAAACAGAAATAAATAAATAATGTAATTACACTAACCAGTTATCATGTGATATCCTATTAAGTTGCCTATTTATATTTACTTTTAGCTATTTTTTTCCGTTGTATGTATATTAAATTATGTCTATGATATGAAATGTTATTTTTTCGTTGAAAGAGTGGAAGATTGTTAAGGACAAGTTATTGAACACTAATAAGGTTGTATTAGGTAAGGTATCTTTATTTGCATGATCTTTCATATGTTTGTATTGTCCTTGATTTGAAGTTGTCTTAGTATTTTCTATTGTAATTGTGAAACTCAGCTAGATATATTCTTAGTTAGTCCTTTGAAAGGACATGAATGATGGGAAATAAAAGATGATGTGAAATTGACTTCACTCTATTTTCTCATGGTGGTGCTGAATCTCACTCATTTACGTACTTATAAATGACTTTGTTTCTAGATATCTAGTCTTTAAAAAGTATTAGTCTTGTAGGTAAAAACTCCATAGTGCTAGGTGTATTTCTGATAGATTTCTGATAGTTAATTGTTGTTTAAGCTGAAGCAAAATGAATACTTGAAGCCAAAAGGATTATTTCTCATACCATGCTGTTACCCATATTCCCTTGAAGGAGGGCGGCCATGATAGATTGTGATAGGAATAACTCTTAGTCATGCATCTTGTATGTGATTGTAACTGATTCTTGCTTATATGATTACCTACCATTAATTTCTACTAATTAAGCTGATCATAATTTGAAGGACCAATTGGCTATGGAACTTGAAGTAAAATGTTTGTAGCCCGATAATATGTCTTCATTTCTTCTAAGTTTTAATTTTCATTTACCACCTTTCACTATTTTTATTACTCCATCTTTTTTTTTTTGGCAACAAGTACTACCTCCGTCATCGAACGGGTTTCTTATTTGTGGCACACTTTTTTATGTGATGTTTAATACATGTTAGATATTTTAAATAATTTTTAATTTTTTCATAGTATTAATCTTCATCTATCATACTTCTATTCTATAATTTTTATAAGATTAAATAGCATATCTACATATACTAACTTATACTTAAAAATGCGTGTAAAAAGTGAATTCAGGTATCCTTTCGAGTACGGAGGGAATATAATGATTGGATCAAGATCGAGGAAACAACAATTCCTTTCAAAGTTTTGCAATGACTTGGCACATTGGCCTATTATTTTAGTCTTTCAGCATTGTGTATTTTGTATATTATTTTTCTAGGTTTTGTTTTAATCTTTATGAAAACCGAGTTGGGCACCAATGTACATCCCCAAGAAGGTCGTCACGTTTTTGCAAGCCATAATATGCTTATATTATTAATCTCTCTCTCAGTTTCCTTCTCCCTGCCTTCCCCTCTCTCCCTCTTTCTCTATACTTCTCCTTTCTAGAGAAATATGCTTAGAGCTTTATATTGAATACAGGTAATCACATTGAATGCAGGAGATGGATTACAAGAATGAAGCTAAAAATGGGCTCAAATTCAGGTAGGCAGTGCATAGCTTATTATTTATTCTTATCAGGAAGAAGCCTTTCTTGCATCAATTATTACCATTATAATATATATATATATATATATATATATATATATATATGGAAAGATTGAGATTTCACCATTGACAGCTAGAGTTTGATCCATTCTTCAGTATGCTACAAGTGTAATGATTGGACCAATATCCATTCTCCAGGAAGTAGCAGTTTCTCTAAAAATTTTGCAGTGTCTTGGCACAAATGTCTCTTACTTTAGTTCTTCAGCATTTGGACCTTTCGTTTTTGTTATGTTTGTTCAGTTATCTTTTAGTAGTTTGTTTTTTTGAACATTTTGAGCTTTATATTCTTTGAGATATAACCAATCCACTTAAGTTATGATAGAACTTAATTTAGTGAAAAGAGCAAAGCGTTTTGTTGGTTAAAAATGTCTTTATTTCTTGCGTGAATTACAAGATGGATCTTATCCTAATATCCTGGCTACAGATGAGAAAAGTTGTTATACTGAATAGGTATCTTAGGGTAAAATACTTGGTCAAACCTGATTATTAAATTTCTGCTTATAATCAGAAGCATCAAATTGGAGTTTCTGATTATTTTTGTCAAACCAATTATAAGAGGGTAAAAGTAATCCAGTTAACAAATAGTGATAAACTTTTTAAAAGTGATTATAAGCATATTTGAGCACTTATAATCAATGCCAAACACCCTCCAAACTACAAATCCAGTTAAGTACATCTGGGATTAAGTCAGTATCATTTTCTACACCACCCATGTTCCTCTATGCCATAAAACAATATTAATTGTGTTTTGTGTTTTGTCATTCTGCCAATAGCGTAAAAGGATTAATTATTGCGATTTGTTATCGTGATTTGAATGAATTGGCCTACTGCATTTTATAAAATCAAGCATAATATGGTTGCGGAGATAGAATTTTCATATTCCTCCAACACGATTCTCAGAAAAATGTTCTTATCCATCATACTTTTCGATTCTTTTAGCTCATTTCTCCTTTCTGCTTTAATTTTATTAAATATATAAAGTTCTAATAGATTGTAAGGGAACACTTTCAGAAAGAGTGCATTTCATTTTCAATGACATTAAATATCAAACATCATTGTTTATATTATATGGTATAGCTATTTCAGATTTACGAGTTATACTGACAAGTGTTGTTTGTTCACCTAATTTTGTCTTAATTTAAGAGTCAATTATCTTTGATTCTTCGTCTACATCTTTACTGCTTATTACACTTACTACCTTTGCTTGATTAAGATGTGCTCTGACTATGTCCTGTCATGTGTTTGACAGAGAGTTGTATGGCAGTTTGAAAGATGTTATGGTTCCTTGTATGTACGAGGCGCAAACTACTCGTAGGGTCCTTGTTATGCAATGGGTGGAGGTATTTGCTACTACTTGGTAGTCAGTTTCACTTGAATCTAATATGCTAATCGTAATCCATATTTTCCACGTTGTGTATGATGTTCTTTATTGCTGTAATTCTTTTCTATTGTGCAAACCTTTACGAATTAAAAAGATTCAATTGTTATTCTTTCTTTTAACAAGCTTTGGATCCTTTGTGCTTATACCATAATATGCTCGCTTATGTTATATATTAATTCATGGTGCAGGGTCAGAAGTTGACTGAAGTGAAGGATCTGTATATCGTTGAGGTAAAGTCTATGAACTAATGCAACACTCACTTTTGAAAAACGAGTCAATGTTGTAAAATTTTGTCACGTGACCAGTGGCATTATATGGTTTTCTACTTCTTGGTCTTGTACAGGTTGGAGTATACTGCTCTCTTGTTCAACTTCTAGAATGTGGATTTTATCACGCTGATCCACACCCTGGAAACCTTCTCCGCACATCTGATGGAAAATTAGCATATCTAGGTATTTGGTTTACTTTCTTATATTGATTGAGCAATTGTAATAGCAATTCAGTAGGCTTATGGCTTTTGTTAATTCTGGCTGGTCTCCTTAAAAGTTATGAGCAGTTAAACTTTTGTGGATACATAATTATGCTTAACATCTAGGAGTCTAAGACATGGTATGTGAACACCCTATCGTAATTTATGGATCTGAACCAGTCTTTTCAAAAATTCAGGATTCTTATAGTTTTAAGAGATTTGTTCTTTTCAGTTGCCAACTTGCCATGAATGATATTACTTCAATTATTATTTTTTATTCCACGTGATTGTTGTTTTGCTTAATTAATTTACTTGTCATAGATAATTTTCCTAACTTTGACATCTTTGAACCCCAGATTTTGGCATGATGGGTGAGTTCAAACAAGAACTTCGTGATGGTTTTATTGAAGCTTGTCTACATCTTATAAATCGGGACTATGATGCATTGGCCAAAGATTTTGTCACACTTGGGTACGTTAATCACCTTGCCTTAAGTTGGTAAGATATGTCAATTGTTCGTAGTTCTCAAATATGCTATTCTTACAAACACAGGCTTATTCCTCCAGCTGTAGATAAGGATTCTGTTGCAAAGGCATTGACAGGTCTTCTTGCTATTGATTACACATTACAAATTTTGTTTTGTGTTTAACTCTTAAAAATGTTATACATGCTTTTCAGTTTTCCCTGTATAACCACTACTCAGTTAATAAATTTATTAGGTGTTTTTTGAAATTGAGAACTTTACTTCTGCAGGTGTTTTCCAGAATGCTGTTGCCAAAGGGGTTGACAACATAAGTTTTGGAGATCTATTTGCAAATCTGGGAACTACTATGTATGGAATATGGATATCATGAGAGGATACATACATACATACATATGCGCGTACACGTGTGTGTTGGTTATGTTGGTAAACTGTGGTCATGTATCAACTTCTTTAGTGTTATGTCAAATGAGTAACTAACTAGTGTTCCGGTCCAACTAGGTTTACTGGCATATCTCTACCATAAGAGACAAATTGATAAGATACAAGTCCTACACATTTCTTGATTTGATATAGACAACTTGATAAATACTTGATATAACAGGCCCCTAGGATTGGGCCACATCTCATACTTACTGCTTTAAGTTCCTTAAAATGTATGAGTAGCTATCTCATTACTCTTTGCAGAACACAGGTGTTGATACATGTCCTTATGTACATATACAGACACTTCTCACTCATTAATGTGAAGTGATAGGAGTTCCTAGAGGATCTTTCCACAATGTAGCCCTCATCTCACTTTACCAATGCAAGTAGAGGTCCCAAAAGGTTTATGCAGATGACATTGTTTCCTTGGGTGATTATACAATGAGTTAGATGCCCTTATGGTTTGGCTTTAGTATATATAATGATGATTTCTGTAGTGCACATATTTGTTGGGATTTAGGTTTCTAGATTGAAAAGTGTTGTTCTCATCTCAATAGAAATATATCCTCCATCTTCTAGCTGACAAACCAGCAGATTCCCCTATTATAACCAATAGCAGAAGTGGCTGTGTTTGCAATCAGTGAAAAAGGAAACACATACAAACTTGTGGGAACACTTACACACAACTCATAAACCAGAACCTGCACTGCTAATGCAGTGGAGGTTTGTGTCGTTCAATGGTGACTTTTATATGGTTGTAGACAAATTCAAATGAACAACTTTGTATGGACTTGAAGGGCTGTAGCTAGTACTCTCCTTTATCTCTATCTCTTCCCCCACCCCCCTCAAGTTAAGTGTTTTTGCATCTGAAAGTGTTTTGCTTTTTTTAGTGGTGTCATCTGTTTAACTGATGCCTTTTGTTCTATTTGTAGGTACAAGTTCAAGTTTCAAATACCTTCTTATTTTTCTCTCGTAATTCGAAGGTAGTCTTTTTAACTCTTTCAGCTTAAATATTCTGTTCCAGAGTGAAGAAACTCTTTCATTTGTTTGATATGCTAAAGAAATCTGGGAGGATTCTTTTCTCGGTATAATTTTAAATGCAAGTAATTATGTCTCCAAAACTCCCAGCCTTGCAGTTTTGGAGGGAATTGCATACAGCTTCAACCCAAATTATAAAGTTTTGGGGGGTGCATACCCATGGATTGCCAGAAAAGTACTGACTGACAGTTCACCCAAGCTTAGATCTTCTTTGCAGAAGCTTCTTTATAAGGTACAAATTCTGGCATATTAGATACATATATGTTAAGTGGTTACCAGAACATTCTTATGAATACATATATGGCATATGAAGCATTCTCATAGATCAGGCACAATTCTGAATGTGAATTATCTTTTCAGGATGGTGTTTTCAATATTGACCGCTTGGAATCTCTGCTGACAGAGGTATACTGGGAAAAAAATCTTATTTACTTTTAGGCAAAAGTCTTCGAAACAGTTGAGATACTCTGGCTAAATTTTGACGAAAATATATGTAATTGCTGGTAATAGGTTTAGAGGAGAAACAAGTTAATGGATTCTAAACTGCAATCCTATTGTTGCTGGAATACTGTTCATATGCTATACTGTTACCTTTATGGCCTCACTGATCCTGATATATATAAAATTTTCCCTTACAATCTCCTACCCAAGTGATAGGGTCAGTACCCCCCTCAAATTGCAGAAAACAACTTGATATGCTTCGACTATCATCTTTGCCTCTGTTGTTCTCTATCATTTTTTCCCTTCATCCTTGGTTTCAATGACTTCTGATGCTGAGATGATGCAGGATCTTAACTCAGCACCTAGAATCTGCCTATTTCTGGACAGAGCTGAGACGAGATATAATCTGGGTAGATTATATGAAAAAATAAAAGAAGAAGAGGAATAGAAGAATAAGCTAGGCCTCACACCTAGAATTCTTAGGCCTCGCACCTAAGGAAAAGATGCCTCACACATCTATAAATAATCTGAGAAACTTTATTTATTCACTCTGCCCTTAGATTGATCAGGTACATATATTTATAGGACACCAAAGAAGCTTCCAGCAAACATATTAAATGCATTATGACTGACCATTTGACTGACTAAAGGAAGACTACATGACAAAAAAATCTGGAACTAATTAATTTTCAAAGTTTTTCCAACTTCCTTAATTAATTATTAGCTACACCGGTTTGGCCGACTAAAGGAAGATTACACGGCAGAAGTTTGACTTATGCCGTCTACTCCGGTTTCCCTCAACATATTTTCTATTTTACAGAATCAAACATAGTTTTTTATACATATACAAATTCTTTATTTATCTCATTTACACCGGATTCTCTAATAACATACTATAATAAAATAATAATATTTTAAAATTTTATTTTATACATTTGTTAATTCTTTAAGTAATAGATAATATGTTATTATACATTAATATATATTATATAATAATATATTATAATTATAATTATATATATATATATATCACATTTATATATAAAATAATTATACTTTAATATTAAAATATCCATTCATGTAGATAATACATCAATAATATTAATTTAATATAAATAATATATATTAGTTATATATTGTATATTATATAATATATAAATATATCACATATATATATATATATATAATTAATATAATATAATGCTAGCTAATTATAATATTATATACATTAATATTTTCTACTAATTTATGGTATTAATGAATATAAATATAAACAAAATATTACTTTTTACATTAAATTAATCTATAATAATTTAATACAAATAATGTGTGTGTGTGTGTGTGTGTCTCTAATAGTAGGATTATAGAATAATATAAAATAAGATAAAATAATATTATAGTTTTGATGAATGTGAATAGTGATACTATAAGTTTAAAGATACACCTTCACAATCACCAAACTAACTTTAAAATAGGGATACCGGTTGAATTCATTTTTTCTCCACTTTCCATTAAGATTCTCTAAATACAAAGAACAAGATTGAGTTTAGGGAAATTGATGCGAGTCCTCTTAGCTCTCTTTCTATAAACTTTCTGGAACCTTCCAGAGTTTTGATTGCATCATTTTCCCCTGTCTTCAAAAAACTTAGCTCTGTCGAGTTAAAGGAATGGTACTTCTCATAAAGATCAGGTCCAGCCGCTGAAATTCTGCTTTAGAGATCCAAGGTGCAATCAGACCATGGTCTATCCTTCCATTTTCCCAAGTCTTTCCAACTTCCTTAATTAATTATTAGCTGTAGAAGTTGATTTAGCTCTCCTAGTTAAACTTTCTTGAACCTTCCAGCAGTTTTGATTGCATCATTAGATAGAGCAAGAATATCATACGAGGAGCATTAAAATATATATTTAACCTTTGATTGCTAAAAATGCAACAATTGACGTTCGGCCTATTCAGACGTGATACCTGTTTATTGTTGTTGCTAGATGTTTTGCAAATCCAGCGTCGTGTGATATCTACAAATGTGTAGTTTGTTCACATGTTAGGACTGACCTAAATGGATTGATGATAAACAAGTCAAAATGAATATATCATAAATCTATGGAGAATACATGGATCAGAGACCAAGTCTAATGTGATATCTAACATGACATCTGTTAGAATTTTTACGAAGTTCCCAATACCTTAAAAAAAATGAGATTCCTCAAACCAATAACAATCATCAATGGCTGTCATTTGAGAATCTCATCTGGACTTCCAAAAGGAGAAACATCATAGAGTATAATGTAGTATAATGAGAGATAATTAAATGCAAAGAATGCAATTTAATATGCTTTAAATGCATTGATCTACATAGACAAGGAAACATTTATTTCTTGAGTTTATATACAATAATGCCGGAGTTGGATTCACTTGTAATAGCGGACATGCAATCGGAGCCCTGTGGTGCGGTACACCGCGAGCCTGGGCTGGGGTCAGGGCCAGGGCTGGGTGCGATTGCGTTGCACTGGTCCTTTAGGCGCACAGCACCAACGAGGAGCCTAGCCTCAAGCCTCAGCCAGGACAGGTTATCTTTCTGGACAAAAACCGGTTTGTTGTCCTGGTATGGTTGGAATTTTTTAAATTATGATATGACAGTCATGCCAACGGTCACCTCTTTTCATCAACAGACATGTCTTTTCTTAATTTAATCTGAACCAAAGCATCTGTCATTAACAAGGAGGTATGCTTTCGAACTTTAGAAATATACAACTCCAGAAATACTGTCTCATTACTTCACAATGTCTCTTACATCTCTCTTTTTTCTTCTTTCCTCTTACTACTGTTTTGCATTCAAATCAATTCCCGCTACTCAATCTAAACACAATTTCTTTTGAGCCTATCTTATCTTGGGAGGCAAATTCATGCAACTCTTAGCAGTGTAGTAGGGGCGAAATCTGCCTTAAGGAAAGAGTACTGTTTTACTTATTCATACATCACTTTTCTTTCATTCTTCCATTGTTATTCAACATATTTTTCTAACAATATCTATGAATGTGGCCATCGGATGTGGTTTTGTGATCGATAAATCTTAGGTTCCTTTTGGACAAGTATGCTTTTATCCATGAATGTGTTGTTTGTTTATGATGAATTTATTGACAGTCCACAAGGAAGATAGGATGTTTTCTCAAATTTTCTTCTTCTTCTTCTTTTTTTTTTTAATATCAAGATTTGTATATTGTTCTCATTTTCTTTCCAACAGTTTGTCTTGTGCTGTCCTATCTCACCAGCTAATTTCACTCAAAACATTTTGTACTATTATGACAGTCTCTTCGTGCCAAAACAGAAGAGACGCTGGTTACAAAGAAGGTAGAAGATACTGATACAAAGATAGTTATCAAGCAAATCCTTGGATTCACTTTAACAGAGAAGGTATGATATAGATTCAGTTGTTTGATTTTTGTTTCTCTAGGCTCAACTGAAGAAATATACATAAAACCTTTCAAATTGTTTCAGGGTGCTTTTGTCAGGGAAATACTTGTTCAAGAATTTGCTAAGGTAGGGAATTCAGGTATCTTTATGCTAAATCCTGATATATGCGTTCTTCAACAGTGCTCATAATTGTGAAAGTTATCACTCTACAAGTTTTTTTTTTTTTTTAAATTATAAGTCTTCTGATTATATTTTGGAATGGATGAACTACCATTCATGATATCGGAGTTCTGGTCTTTTAAGGTGTTAGGTTCAACTCTTTCACATATGTTTGTGTTACAATTTGGTGCTGTTCTACACCTGATTTGTAGTACATATGACTCCTTGCAAGTGAGTAGTGTTCTCTTGTTTGGCCTATTTTTGACTATTTAGGTACTACTTTTAAAATATTGGTTACCTTGGACTGAATGCATGTATGTATTGAACATAGGCAAATAATTAATGTACGAGAGGACATTTGACTATTTGAGTGTCAATTTGATGTTTAACAATTTCCAGCCTCACCATCTGTCAGCAAGAATATTGAAATAAAATGGATATTAATTATTAAATCAACATTAGCAAAAGAATCATCTCACCAGAAAACAGCCATTGTTGTTTTCAGCATAAATGTAAATCAAAATAGAAACGTGCTCAAGTACTGAAAGGACTCATTTCGTCGTGGAAGTATTCAAGCTGATTCTAATGTTAATTGGATTTACACCAATTTAAATGAGGAGATGATGCATTTACAGGAGAGAAGGAATTGTGAAGAGTGGCAACAGGGGAGAAATGAAGAGGAATATGGGGAGAAAGATACGAGTAAGAAATTGAGAATGTAACGGATGATTCCTCACACCTTTCCAGAAACAAAGTCCTCTAATTACTTGGAGTGAAATAGCTCATTCTTTTATGTCTCCTATCTTTCCTGTCTCTCCTGCTGATGCCTTTTACATTAATCATTGTCCTTCCTATTCCATTTATCCAATCAAAACATAGCAGCTGTTCAGGAGGTGTGATATATTCACTTCTATCTCTTAGTTTAATGTTCATCTGCTCAAGACAAATTAAGTAGATTAATGGTATACATTCAGCGCTCACATCGGTTGACTATGATACTTTGAATTGTATCCCTTTCAAATATATTAATACATGGTATTACAGATCCATCTATAGTGATGGTGACTATAGAATCTTAAAATGATGGCCTAGTAGAAGTTGTTTTCTTCATATTTTTGCTGGTGCATCTGGTAGGTACAGGGCGGGTCAGGACAATTTAACAATGTCAATCTCCCACTTGAATTGGATCATTTTATAGAACAGTTCAATCGTCATGGCTGTAAAAGATTAACTTTTTGACAATATGGCAAGAGATGTCTGGTTTCGCTGCAACTGTTCTGCAGTTTCTGGTGATTTGTCATCTTTCTCATGAATGAGTGGATCATACACTTCGATATAACTTTGACAAAGACTTCCATTTGCTGTGGTTGTAGTAATTGCACTATTTATTTTTAGATTTTTTTTTGTGCCAAATTAATTTTGTAATTGATTATGTAATAATGTTAGGGACTGGATGCACTTGGGCTAGCTACCTTGGATTTGATCACATCAAGAGCAACACAACTACCCTTTGGCTCATCAGTCCCTATCCCTTTGATGAGAGATGAAGACGTGATTAACTTGAGAAACTTGTATCGCCTTCTGCATTTGCTTGCAGGAATTCAAAAGGATGAACGAGCTTTACCGGTAAGAAGTTTCTGCTTATCATAATTACTTCCTCTGTTCCAGAATTAGAGATACAATTTAATTTACACAAAATATAGGTTTGCGAAATCCTATAATTCAAAATTGAAGTGAAATTTTTTACTTTCAAAAACTTTGAAGTGAAATATTCATAAAGTATATGAAGAATACTCTTAAATACAAACTTTTATATTTTGATATTTTTACATATTCATATCACAAAAGAAAGTTATAGGATTTACAAATGGTATTACATTAAAAGAGAAATATATTTTTAATTTTGTAACGGAGGGAGTACTTTTAACTTGTGAAAGAAATTTTTTTATACATCTTATTTAAGATGAAAAGCTGCCAATTTTTTTATTAAATGATTAGGCCATAATCCATATATATATATATATATATATATATATTTCTAAGTAGGTTACATTCATGTTTACTTTGTTTTCCTGTTTAAATTAGGAGTGTTATAATAACCTTGCTAATTTTGACACCAAATATTCCTAAAAGGAATTCATTTCTAATGACTCTGCGTATAATTTGAAAATCAGAAACATTAGGTAAATAGCAAAAGATGCTTTCAGAAAGTGTAAGAATAGGAAGGTAAACCATTACATTCTTTGCTCCTTGCGAGTCAAGAGAAGTTAGTATTGGGTTCATCAAGTATCAAGCAAGTAGAAACCCCAGACGTGCTGGAATTAGATAGGATTAATGTTTCGAATTGTAAGGGGAGCCTGAAAGTTCTTACTGGAAACAAACAAGAATCGTTAATGGACTAAAGTTTATCTGATAATGATGCGCAGCAGGAAGGGATACTGGGAATCATGGTTGAAACTATTCATCATGTCTTTGAAACTTATGATGAAGTGGACGTTTTATAAAATTAGAACCCGTTTGCAGAGTTCTAAAGAAAAAGAATGGAAGTAATATCAACTTGGATTTTTCCAATATTTGACAAAATTATTATATTAATTTGTTGTTACTCTACCTCCAAAAATGTGTAGTATAATGCATATTAAAATAATAGTACTCTATCATTAATAATATTTTTCGGGAAATTAATATTGCTTGGGAAATTCCAAGTCACTTGTTTAATAATGAGCAGTTGAACCAACTAGGCAACTACCCATCCACCACTAAATTTCTAGTTTGATAACTGATCTGGAATACATTGCTGTCTGCTAATTTAGTTTTTGTTGTACTTGCATAGGCTGGTTTTTACAATTACTGTTTTGCAGAAAGCAAAAGGAGATGGTACACCTTACACAAATCAGGAGGCATACTTCGAGGAGCCAGGTCCTGCTGTTTTGCAGTTTCAATCTGTCCAGAGTGTATTACCCCTTTTATCAATTATTCCCGAGGTAATATAAAGCTACACTAAATTATTCAGTTACCAATGAAATGAACACTCCAATGCTTCTATTCTTGATGCTAATAGTGATGTATCTTTTTGCCACAATTGAGTAATGATATTGCTAAAGTAGTTTTCTTTAACTCAGCTTAGCGAAGTGAGATATTTTGAGTTTGATAGATCGGTGAAAGATGAAAGTGATTATTATAATTAGATATTGTAACTTCAAAGAGATGGAGAAAATTATAAATGATCAATAGATAAAAATATAAAATGAATAAACTAAAATAAAACAATCTGGTAAGAGTAGAAAATCAAACTAAAGAAAATAAAAGCAATCTACTTACGGAAAAACTATATAAAGAAGAAATGGAGAAAAAAGTCGCCGCAATGTAACACAAATGTAAAAGATTGGGTGGCAAAACACAACAGTAGAATATTTTTGAAAATTTTAAACCTATTTTAGTTACAAGCAGTCAACTGTCTTACCTGAATATGGCTTGCGTCAATCAAACTATGAACCAAATATCATCCACTTGTATGTAACAAATGTTAGATAAAACACTAATTACAAACTTGAGTTTTCAAACTTTCATAAATGTGATTGTATATTATGAAGTTACACCAAGTCCATCTTGATGTCTTGATGGATTAATTAACTATCTTGCTTGCCTTCAAGAATCCAGTACTATGAATAGCAATGGCCCTTTCCAAGGTTTCCTTGATGGGCTGATGGAGTGAAGAATATTAGATTCAGAAACTTTCATTTTGAAGGGGAATACAAGACAAAATCACCTACCTAGTCTATAATTCTATAAGACTATAAACATTAAAACAAAAAAATAAATTTAAGTAACACCCAAAAGAGGAAATGTCCAATCTGTACAAAGATTGGTTGCAGAATTAACCTTGTAAAAACATAAATAAAATCCTATTCTCAAAAACGTGACGAAAATAGCTATATCTAAAAAGTTTATCATCCCGCTCGGTGTATGTTCTCAAAAGAAAATAATGAAATAAATCATTCAAATGAAAGTGGAAGCAGTAAATATCAACATTTCCAAGTAACACTAACTTATCCTTTTCAAATCTCTGAATTGTTTAAGCACAAAAATCGTGGATATGTACCCATCAGTACATCACACATTAAGTCATTAAGTTCCACAAACCTTAATCAACAAGAAAATATGGTAATAAATGGTAATAACTCATCGTTCTACTGGCACAAAATCAGGATTCAGGAGGGTCTCTATCATGGCTTCAATATTGTACACAGATTTGACCATATTAGTAATGATAGTCTCTCTCTCCCCCAGAAGAAGCATTATCTATTTCCTTCATTAGTATTTGGAGATGCAATCCATGTTATGTTATCTAGCAGCCATGTGGTATCTCTACCCAGACTGAAGTATTCTTCTGTAAATGATATTTGACAGCTACCCGCAGATGAGCAACAACAGCTGCTTCTTTTGCCAAGTGATCTTGCTGGCAAGTTAATTTCTCGAATAGCTGCAAGGACATTACAAAGAGCTTTCTTGTGAGTTTTGACATGTGGAATTGCAACCAGTCTCGAAATGCCCTCATCCGCAACACCAATTTTTCCAGTGTGTTCACGTCCATTGGAGAATAAGGTCTCAAATGCAAATATATAGATTATTTAACATTGAAAAACATGCTGAGTATGTATATTTTTTAATCTAGCCCTTTGTGGATTCTTTTGAAGAATACTCATGGAGACGGTATATTCTGCTTTCATTTCTTTTCCTTTTTCAGAATCATGAATATAATATCTATTTTTCGACAATAAAGTGCTCAAGCTGCCATTATGTGGTGGTGTTTGTTTTGGTATGTTTGCAAGTAAAGAAAGTAATATATGATAACATCCATACTTGATGCACTACAGCACCCAAACCAGTTACAAGGAATCAAACTTTACAGAGATGCCCTCCCAATCAATCACCTCAAACTTCAGTCACTTCTGGCCAAAATTTTCCTCAACCCCTTCAACAGGATGAGTTTCTCAGTACCAGAAATTGGTCTTGGATACTCTTACTCTGGGTTTAGTGCATATGGCTCCCCCTGTTGGCCTTTCTATACTACTTGGATTTTAATCACGAAATTCATCTATGCCTTTCCCTTGCAGTCTGATGCTTCCTCTGATATATCCAAGTGCACCAAGCCAGCAACAACCCCTGACTACCTCCATATTAATGGAATGTCTTATTTGGGAGATGAAAATCCCTCCAAAAGACCCCCAACTTTTCATTTGGGAACTACTTAAGATTTGTCTATCTTTGAATGCAAAAAGAAAAGCCATCTTTCCGGTGATCACTGACACTTTCTTTCTATGCAACTCAGCCTGAAAGACTACTTTGCTGTCCATTTGCAAGGGCACTTTTGTTTGGTTTACTCAATGTTGACTCGGCTAGATTCTCATGCATCATATGATTTATCACCTCTCATGGATCCATAGTTTGATCCTCATCTCTGTGATACATGATGACAGGTTCTTTGGATCATCAGGTTCGCCAAGAAAAAGTAAAATCTTTAAGTCTGATCATCATTTGGGACAACCAATTCTCTGCACAATCTGGCTCCCCGGGAATAAGAAAATCCTTCATTAGAGACGTCTAGGACCTCATTTCAAAGTGAAAATGTAACGGTGCCAACTTCAATACGATAGCATTTACGATGCATCTTTTACTAAAGAAAGTGGATGCAGGATGCTCTTTATAGGTTTGGCAGCATGCATGCCTTCTTCGCAAATTCGAGTTCAAGTCGATGGTATTCTTTGCAGTAGCTACAGATGGTTCCCATTAGATATCTCCAAGCCAATGTTGTCAGCTCTTCACATGGGATTTCTAGCCAATTAGTTTACTCCTCTGTGGTGTCTTGTCTTTGAAGTCTAACTGTGCATGTTTTCTCTGATCTAAACAGGCTCTTTTCTTCTTATCATCGCCTGTTCAATCTGGCAATATTCTGTAGTTTGATTTAGAATTTTTTGTACTTTTACTTTTCAGCGTGTACAATTGTGCATGTTAATTTCTTGATTCAGTTACTTAGATGCATTGCCCATCAACCAATGGAAACTTGATTATTACACCCCCAACATATCTCTCGCATTTACCAAAATAACATGACATCAACGAAAAGCAATTAATGTTTTGGACTGGCCAATCCCACTGATTAGACCGTTGAACAGTCAGGTTATATTTTGTGCAGAAACTATTTTGACCTAGTGTACCGCCAGTTAAATTGGTCAATCCGTTGCACTAATCATTAATTTACTAATTTAACTACTTCTATTATAATTTATTATTCCAAGTTTGGTACACTTTTTCTATATTAAATATTATACATTATACTTAGAAAAGTGACATATTTATATTGTGTGCTAACTTTTTAATTGAACATAATTATAAGATTGATAAATATAAATTACAATATGATTTTTAATAAAAATTATATATATATATATATATATATATATATATATATATATATATATATATAATTATGGCATCATTGTGTTAGGGATGATCCGGTCACAAGCTCGATCAGTGATCCATTCACCGGCAACTTTTTATGTTCGACTATAAAAACATGGGAGAGTAGTTTTATTCTTGGAAATGGAGAGTATTGCCGGCATAGCCAACGCCCAAGACCCAAGTCGATGACATTTATATTAAATATATTATTTTAAAAAGTCGGATCTTTAAAGTCACATGGTACGTTCTTTGTATATCATTATTTGACTTCTTACATACCTTCTTGTTTGACTTTTTCTATTTATTTTTTAAATTAAAAATATCACCTAAAATTTAAAAACCAATAAATTTTGTAAATAAATTCAAAATGTCTTAACAAATTATACTCCTATATATTCCTCTGGTTCAAAATAAACTATCATTTTAAGGAAATTTACAGATATTAAAAAGTATAATAATTAAGCAAATCATTGATTAAATATAATTTTAAGTTACAATTTTATTCTTATAATAATTCATCAAATTTTCACCTTTTTTCAATTAGTTTGCACATTTCCATAAATAATTTAAGTGTGCATTACCTTGAAAACAATTGAAAAAATTAATTACATGTGAAAAAAATTAAACTCGTCACTAATAAATAAGGGTAACATAGTAAACTTACTCATCCAATTGTCTAGATTATCATATAATATCACTTAAAATGAAATTTTAACAAATTTTTAAAGTGACAGTTATTGTGAACCAGAGGGAGTAACATTTAATTTTAAATTTCAGTATAATAACTTTTTAGTACTTATCATATCAAATTGTCAATAAAAAAAAGGTTATTTTAATTTCTCCCTATAGTTACTATTTCATCGGCATTTTTCAATTTGTTATGAAAATAATATCTCTTATTATTTACTTATTAATAAAATTAGTATTAAGTATACATTCGATAGTGTTTTATATAATTATATATTTATAAGACTCTAGAAATAAATCATTTAAATTAATTAATCTAAATTTACATCAAATAATTTAGTTCTTAATTCTATACAATGATAACATTAGTTTAATATATTATTTTAATACATTTAATCACGTGCATCAATGTAGAACACATGTATCAATGTAGAACACATGTATCAATGTAAAATAGATAAAAAGAAACATAATATTAACTTTTAAAAAATCTTAATTATGTTCAATATAAATTACTTAAGAATTAGAATTCTAAATATAATAAATTTATCTTTTCAAATAAAATAAGAATTTAAACAGATAAAGACAACTATAATGAATTTATATATATCATAAATGAATAAAATAATTTAACACTTAAAATATTATTAAAATTTTATTATATAGATATCTTTACAACATAAATAAAATTGGTCTGTATTGTGTACGGACTTCCACATTAAATTATTTTATTCTTGTTTATGAATGCCGATGACATTTGTTTTATTCTCTTTTATGAATAAGATGACTAAATGCAATGGTAATAACACTTGCACGGGTGTCTTTTAATAAATTTTTTATTTTAAGATTCAAATATTACTTTTTCTACTTATATAAAATCTTTATATATTATATATACACTCCAGATTCTCTATTTTTAACTTGCATGATAATAAAATAATAATATAACAAACTCTTTTATTGTCATTATCTGTATTATTTAATCCATCATACCACAAAAAACAAACAAAATTTCATTATGCAAAATAATATTATAATAATAAATCAACAAATAATAAGAAAAAAGTATTTATTTTATTTATTAATAATTGTTTTAACTAATTAAATAAATATAAAATTTAAATGTAAAACAATTAGAATTTCAATTTAGTTCATGATAAGAATTTATTTCATCAATGTTCCAAATATATTATTGAAATGTGCCAATGAAAATCACGGTTATTTGTTTCATGCGAAAAGTAGAGTGAGAATTTCAAGTGAGTAGAATAGAGTAAAAAATTACTATGCCTTTGATGTCTTGTGATTTGTGAATAGTGAGCTATCAGTGTTGCAATTGATTTCTTCTCCCTTTTCTCTTAGTGGTATTCTACAGTAACTTGTGTGATTGCTCTTAGGTCGATTTGGATTGTATATCCCTTATTTTCAGTCAATAAATTTTATATACTTCCGATCTCTATTCACAAGTCACAACCCTACTCCTGCATTCTTTTAATAGTTTGTCATCATCATTACAACTACTGCAATACAATCAAATTTTTAAGAAATTCAGTGAAAATACATCTTATTTCTACCTCTTTTCCGAGTTTTAATTACATCTCATTCTGCTCCTACTTTATTTGTTAAAAAACCTTTGATATGAAAGTTAATACCATCTTTGGAATCTTCGAGATGGTCTATAAAATCTTTGTTGCTCACGAACCTAATATGTATTCCTCAACAGAAATATTTCGAATGTTTTTAAAAAGGAAAATTCATAAAATCAAATATATAAAATCTTTGTTGCTCAGGAACCTAACATGTATTCCCCAACAGAAATATCTCGAATGTTTAAAAAAGGAAAATTCATAAAATCAAATATTACACCAGAGTCGTCATGAAAGAGTTTAATCATCTTCAAATATCAAATAGAGAATCTACTTTATTCAGCTTATACAAATTTTCTCAGCTCTATAAAATTGTAACGAGAATCTATATATATATAAGCTGTGAAAATTTTATATATATATATATAGAAGTCCTGGACCCCTTCTGACTTAAAGTCTAAACACACGAAACTAAATCAAACCCCAAAAATAAAAAAAAATAAAAAAGAAGATTGCTCAACAGATTACTAATATTTTGGACTCAGCCGGTATTAAATTTATAAAGGCTAAGTTCCTTGTTTTTTCTTTTACTCTTACGAGAACTGATGATAGTAGCAAAGTAAGAATAATTCTGCATAACATAGGCAATTTGCCAGAACATTAGGGGCAAAACTCGCCACGTACATAAATATTCATGAAGATGCGCATCTTCCCACCAATTCTACAGAAGTTCCTATCAACACCCACAACAAGGCACAAAATATACCAAAAATAGAAAAACAGAAAACACCCACTTTAAAACTTCCTGAACTTCTAGAAGATGCAGCAAGATTACCTGTGCTGCTATTAGATTTTCCCGTGTTCACCCTGAACCTGCCAAAAGTAGACATTTGCTCAAATGTTCTATTTACCAAAGCCGTTTCTGAGGCTGAAGCAGGCGTAGTAGGTATAGACTCCACAAAGGCCCACAGAGCAGATATTAACCAAGAGTCTGTACCCTCTCTGCCACTTTGGTTTAGAGTAGCTCCGGCAGAAAGATTTGCAGGATTATCATTACAGATGACACCTAAAACATGGTAAAACTGGCTTATATTAGAAATTATACACAGAAGTAAATTGGCAAAAGAGCTCTTCAAGCTGGCTCAAAGCCCTCTTTCCCCACTTGGGCACGAGAGATCTTGCCATGTGGAAGATGACATGGTCTGCTGAAACCATCCATCTGACCAAGAGCTCTATAATGTCAGCCAATATAGAATTTTATATAACAGAAGTTGCAAATGAAATCATTGGATGCAAGTGCAAGTGTAATCACTGATATTTGTACTAGATACCGTACCAGAAATTGGTTGAGAGACAGACGATTGATATGCTTCTGCTGGGGTAAACATGCGGAGACTTTGATCTTGTGTATACTGGTGAGAAAACTTTTGATTTGCATCATTTAGAGAAGATTCCATCCTATAATTTACTGCTTCATTTTCAATGTTGTTTACATTTAAATTTGAAGCCACATTTTCCATTCCTTTTTCAAGATTATTAAAATATTGCTCTGAATGCTGTCCTTGTTGACTTGGCCCCATAATAGGAAGGAACATAGCTGCATCATTGTACAAGTCATAATCTATTAACCCATCAATTCCATCAAATGTCAATGCCTCAGGTGGTTTCTCAGCATTTCCAACAGTTGGTTTTGGGCCAATAAGATCGTCCATTTCAAGAAAATCTTCAAAGAAATTTTCGCTGACCTCCAGTCCACCAATCTTTGGAGCAGATGTGACCTCAGAGGATTTGTACTGTTGTAAATGAGCCGTGGTATACTGAGTGGACTCGAAGCCGCCCGACACATTATATTGTTGATGGCTGTGATGAAGCACCACCCCTCTGTCAGGTAGATTCACTTCCCCTGAGGGTTGCTCCGGAAGCATACTTAAGTTCTCTTCCTCACCCAGGAGCTGATCTAATGTATAAGTGTAATCGCCATTAAGGGGTGAATCAAACACAGGCTCGTCAGCGATCTGGTTCAATAATTCCTCAAGATCATCTAGTGAGCACTGTGGTTGAGCATGAGTTTTGTCATTATCCACACAAGAAACATTAGCCTCCTTCAATATATTTATTTGATCGCTTACGCCATCAAAATTTACAAGCTCATCATCAGACCAGTCCTCTTCTTTAAAAGGTGCACCATATTGTTCACCATTTTTGGGACCAGCCCCGCTCTTCTTGTACAGTTTATATAATGCATAAGAGTCATATTCAGAGGGGCAACTTTTAAGCGCATCTTCATCTAGTGTATACTCATGCATTACCCAGTCTGTGCGCTCACCAGAAGGAGCTCGTCCTTTGTAATAAACCAGGGTCTTCTTGATACCAACTGAGCGTGTATTACAT
This sequence comes from Centella asiatica, assembly GCA_014636745.2. Classification (NCBI taxonomy): domain Eukaryota; kingdom Viridiplantae; phylum Streptophyta; class Magnoliopsida; order Apiales; family Apiaceae; genus Centella; species Centella asiatica. The sequence goes on from CM025786.1 coordinate 11,455,501, forward strand.
GAAATTGTTCGATCCTTGCCCGTTGCTTTCCAATACCCATGTATGGTGGCCCTATTTGATCGTCCTTTATTTGGATATTTCCTTTCTCTTGGGCTAAAAAAGAACCATTGCCTGTCCCCAGTCCTCAATTTGGAGAGCCCTGCATAAATAATACACACATTAGTCAGTTACATGGTGAATATTTAATCATTCATAGTACATTATTTGAACTAAAAAGAAAACTAAATTATATGAAATTAAACAGAATTGAAGATATATAAACCACAGGCGTGTTCCGGAGTGATTTTTTGATTATGACTTAATTCATTTTTAAATTTAAAGTTAAACTTATTTTAAGTTGCTACCATAGTGGAAACCGATGTAGTAGGACATGCCCGAGAATCATGGACAGATTGGTAATTGAAGCTTGAAAGATTTGAATGAAGAATTGAAGCTTGAAAGATTTGAATGAAGAATTGAAGCTTGAAAGATTTGAATGAAGTCCTGGGAAGGCCCGAGGCAAGGATGTGAGGCCCCATTAAAAAATATCCTAGAATATTGTTTAAATATTATTTAATATGGTAATTAAGATTTGGTTTGATTCCATTTAATAGAGGAAAGTAAAAATTACCAGAAATAATGGAGGTAATCTATGGTTTTACACAGATAAATATTACTCCCTTTGTTCCAAAATTAGAGATCATATTCCTTTTTTTTTTATTCTAAAATTAGAGATACATTTCTATCCTTAAATTATAAAAAAACCATGAAATTCCTTAAATGTCATTCCACCACTCCGACTACCTCTACTGCCTAGTGGTCTATACCATAACTACCACTAATATTGTTTCAAATAACACGATAATAGAGTAATATTTGCACCATACAAATTGTCTTTAAAAACAATCATTTTAGAAACTTATCTCTAATTTTGGAATGGACAGAGTATTACTAAGCTTGGATACCGAAATGGAGGGGAACCGGGTACAGGTGAAACCTTCTCCTCGCACACAATCAATTCTAACAACTTATTATTGAAATTTAACAATCAAACTATAGAAACACAACACAATCAAACAAAAACTAAATTACTTCCATATAATTCCTATGAACAAAAGAATTGAACGAAGCAAGCTACAGGCCCCAACGCCCGCAAATCATATAGAAGTCCAACACACGTGACCAACAATCAAAGTAGCACATACCTTTAACCAATAAAACACAATTTTTTGAGAGGGCACCTAAATTGAACGAACAGATTAATACAGACCAGACCCACATGGTAGAAAAAACCCATAACAAGTACTAGCAAAGAGAGTAACAGAATGATCAGACGTAGAAGAAAATACCAGGCAAATCCTCCGGGTCCCACTTGTAAACATCGGTCTCGGCGACGATATCGAGCTTGAGGCGCCGACGACAGATTTTCCTCTTGAGGTAATACAAAACAAGTTCTTCGTCAGTTGGGTGGAATCGGAATCCTGGTGGGAAGGAAGTCAAATTACCGAAACACGAAGAAGGATCAGGCACCGTCATTGATCGATTCAACAGAAGCAGAATAAATAAATTAATCAATCGGAATCTGATGAGAAACCCTAACCCTAATTAACGAGAGAGATGAAGAATTGTGAATGATCAGATGAGAGTGGAGAGAAGAGGGAGAGGAGAGTAGTTCGGTCAAACAAGAAACCAAGTGGTAAGCATTGAGCAATTATAACAGACGCGAAACTTCCTCCTCTTATTTCTATTTTTTATTTATTTAAATTTTTAATAAATATTTCCACGGATTAATATTTCAACGCAACTTTTGCATTTCTACGAAATTTCATAATTTTTATTTTATTTTGTTTTATTTTTATATAAAGTTGAGGTTGAGACGAGATTTTTATTTTTCTGTCTACAGATAAATTAGCAACCATAAAATGGAGGATTCATCGGGGGGGATACATAATTATTCAACTAAAAATAATTATACATCAAATTTGAATTTTCGAACTTATGTAATGGATGGTAGATATTATCAAGTATTAGATATAATATAGTTACTTGAAGTAATAAAATTATGAAATGATATTTAAATAATTTTATTATTTTTTATAATCTAAAAAAAGGTATTTTTAATTTTGGAACAATCAAAAAAATATATGTATTTTTAATTTTAAAACGGAGGAAGTATTAGACTTGGCAAATAATATTTTAAGATGGTGTTTGACATGTTTTAGAAGACTCTTTCTTAGCTCAATAAAAAGAAAGTAAGATATTTTGAATATAACAGTAGAATCATTAAAATAAAATTGAAGAATTTAAAAATTTTATAACTTATTTTAAGGTTGTGTTCGAATGACAAGAATGTTAGTCTAGAATAGAAATTTTAATTTTGGATACGAAATTTTATAGGAATGATGATAATTTAATATTAACGTACCAATGTTTGGAAATCTTTTGTTTCATTTTTAAATTTATAAATTCTCATTTAACAAAATTAATATTAAATACTTATAAATAATGATGAAAAAAATATACTTACGGTTTAAATAAAATGATAGTTGCCGATTGCGATGATTATGACGGCGTGATTGATTGATAGCATGGGAGAGGTTACAGTTGTGGAGGTAATGGCGGCAACAATGATAGTTTTTATTTTTCAATTGAATTATTAAGTTAAAATTTCATTTTTAATCGAGTTTATTATGTTAATTCCGTCCAAATTAATAACGAACAAAAGTGACATGATAAACTGATGTGATTTGGCAATGTGTCCTTGATTAATTATAATGGATCCTATGCTAATTTGGCATTTTAAATTTGCAGCTTTTAATTCTTTTAAACATTAATAAATTTAAAAGAAGGATAAAAAGTTTTTTAAAAGAAAAGAAAAAAAGGAAAAATCAACCATCAGTTTTCTTCAAAGTTCAAACTCAGATTTTATCTTTAAACCCGACATCAGATTTCTTCTTTTGACGTCTTCTCCTCGATCTACGATCTACTAAACATCGGACAACACCTCCTCGATTTCTTCGCTTAATTCAAATAACAAATACGTACGAGATTAGATTAGCTCTGATATGATATCTACTGATGATGTTGAATCTAGAATATAATTGTTATTGCTGATTCTAGTTGAGTTTAATGGTGGAAGACATGCCTACCTCTCTCTCTCTCTCTCCCCCCCCCACCCCCCCCCCCCCCCCCCCCCCCCCCCCCCCCCCC
>CM025786.1:11458789-11494873 GCA_014636745.2 Centella asiatica
CCCCCCCCCCCCCCCCCCCCCCCCCGCCCCGCCCCAACCCCCCCATTACTGATTTTGAAGAATCTGATCAATGATAAGGCGTAGATTCAAGTGGTAAGATTTTGGGATTTGATTTTGTTTGGAAGAAATTTAAACAGAATAAACACGATTAAAAATGAAATTTTAACTTAATAATTCGATTGGAAAAAAAAAAATTAACTTCAATAACCAATTTGAAAACTCAACTTAAGTACATTTGCTATATATATATTTCCTTTTTTGAACATGTATACAATGTGAGCAAGCTTAGCTACACTTCGACCGATACAAGCAAGTCCTCCCTTCCCAAGGGAGCTCTTCCTCTTCGCTCCAACTTACAGCTTGTCCAAATATCTTAAGTGATTACAGAACCAAACGTTACTCAAAACTCTTTTTAATTAGATACTAGTGACTGCACATTTGAACCGATCATACTCATTTATCAATAACTTGAGAGGAAACAAAATCATGTCACATATAAAATAAGACAACAAAACTCAACGTAGTTTTGTTTCTTATAATCTACTTCCACCAAGTGAATAAACATCTCCATTAACATCTATTTTCATTTAATCAAATAGACTTAAAGGAAACAAAATCATGGCACATACAACATCAGGCAACAAAATTTGTAGTCATTTTGTGTAATACACTGCGATTCTGGATAATAAGATCAATCTTCTAGGTGATCCTTCTTCGACTTGGTGCGTGCACGCCGACGCTCTTCATAAGATGCTGGAACATGTTCAAGTGTTAGAAGACATACTAAGATAAAAATCAAAAAATAATAAGAGTGACAATGACATGATAATAAATAAGCAATCATTCTAATATGGGCATAACTTGGAACAAATATTATTATAATGATTATTATTGAGGACATGGTAATGGAACCTTTCTTGTGTGTGAATTTCATGAGACGTGGAACATGTCAAGCCCATCTTTTCCCAGCCATTCTATTTCCATTATGCGCATTGGTAACTTCGAGAAACAAAACAACTATGCACGAAGTAACAATTCAAAGAGATGTCTGAACCAGACCACCCACAACCCAGAAACACACACCTCTATTTATAGAAGCATATACTATAATGAAAAATGTTCATAGGATCTTATTCTTACTTACGTTCTTAACCTCCTATGCTTATGATAAATATGAAGGCTTCAATGGGAAACCTTACAAATGTAACAGTAGTTATCACATTCAAGAGATATTGGCAGATATTGTCAAACTGAAATTTTCTTAAGTTATTGTTGTTTTTCCCTTTTTTTCACTTTAGATTGTTAATTAGGTATATCTTTTGGAACCTGAGAAAGGTGAGGGAAAAGTACGGTGAAATTAAGACAACAGAAGAAAATTAAAATTCTTCTGGAAAAGATTGAAGTTAATATTACACTTGTGGATATTGCTCATAGTTGTTCATCGAGGTAATCCAATGATTCATACTTCTTCTGTTTTTCTATTGTCCTGTTATTTTTTCATTTTTCTCACTAGTTTCAAAAAAAGGGGCTTGAAATTCATTCAGACGAATATGAAAAGTTCAAACAGTCGATGTATTACATACGCCCAAGAAAATGGCTTAAAATAATTTTTAATCTTAAGAGGGGAAACATCACAATTGAGCAAATTCCAAAGTTGAAATATCTGTAGAAGTTAAAGACAAAGGACTCACGCTCTGTTGGTCGTAACATGAGGGGAATATGCAAAGCCTCTTTCTTTTTCATTCCATAAGTCAGTGTGCTGTCATCTGGAGATACAAAGTTCAATTAGCAGAGGAGCTCCAGTAAAGAATGAGTTTAAATCAATGAAATGTAGTCATGCTTCACTAACCATTTTCAGTAAGCAAGCAACTCTGGAGAGCCTCATTAAAGATTGCAGCTTGGAGTTTGTGAGCCTGGCATTCTTTTACAAAGTGCAACCTCAAGGCATGTCTGGCATCTATGAAGAAATCCGTACATTTATATATGCATGAGCTACATAAAATACCCTTCTTAAGATCACTAGGAGAAAGAAAGAAGATATTGGATGGCTACAAAAATCTAGAATTTTTGATTAAAAACAAAACCATAATTTATTCAAGAATACATCAAGTCTAGCATTTGATTGCCATCACTACGTTTACGATACGTACTCATGATCACAATTAATGTTGGTGAAAATAGGAGCATGCAGGGGTGAAATGGTGCACAGGTGTAAATACATGCTGTCTTGGCCGAGCCCGTGAATAGTTTCCACTCATCAAAAGCAGCCATGGTCAATAGTTCTTTTTTTTTTTAATAAATTGCTCCAGAAGCATTCTGTCAAATTTACTTCTTTCTGTTTTAATCTTTCACTTGCATTAATCTTCCTATCCCCTCAAAAGGAATAATACATACGTACATATATACATATGTAATACACACACACACAAACACACATTACATGTATATGTGTATGAATCTTACAAACAGGGGGGGCAGTCCCTAAGCGCAATTAAATCACTACATTTAGGCATAGGGTACTACGTTCAGTTCCTCAGCTACTGGATGCAGTTGCTTATGAACTTATTCCAAAGAAACATTGTATTAGCTGTAGGGTAAATATGGTCTATCACATTATATTTGCACAACTCATTTTAGGCTCTGTTTGATAGAGGGAAAATGAATTCTTGGAAATTATTTTCTTCATTTTCAGATTTTTGGTTATTTATGAAAATTGAATCAAAGGAAAATAATTTCCAGTCAAAGAAAAAATTATATGAAAAGTGAGGAAAATAATTTCTCATTTTGAAACGGGGAAAACATTTTCCAAAGAAGAACAAAGAGAAAGAATATGGATGAAAAGTGGCATGGATGAAGAAGAAAAGTTCACCACTTTGTGGGTTTTGTTTTAAACATTTATAACTCTAGAAATATATATCCAAAATATATTTAAAAATTATCATAATTCATAATTTTTCAATATCTATGAATAGATACCCATATATTTAAATAGTTTTTTTTGAATTTTTCAAAAATTAATTTTTTTAAATCTTAAAATACAACTTATACATTTTCACTCATTTTCAACATAGCAATCAAACACCAGAAAATAGATCATTTTCTCAGAAAATGAATTCAGAGAAAACATTTCCTAGAAAACGTTTTCCATAAAATATTTTCCTTGAATCAAATGAAGCCTTAGTTTCTCAATTAGCATGAAATTTCAATGGGACAGAGTGGATATATATCGTCGGAAAATATTGGATGCGGTAACATAATCAGCTAGAACTGCAATAGATGAATAAAATTTAAAACTCAGTACTTCGGAACCTGTGGAGCACTTGAATTTCAGCCCTTCAAATTCACACGATTGAAGAACCAGTGGAGTCTCAGGAGCCATCTTGTATTGAGGTTTTCTTGATGTTTTGTCAACATCCAGTAACATGTCTAGTACCTACAAAGTATGGACCACCTTTTAATCAGAACACAAACTAACAAATTTGTTCCCCAAGGATTTTCACTCCCACAATGCTGGTTTAAAAAAGCGAGTATTTGTCATATCTATTTTAGAATCCAGCAAGAAAAGTATTGTTAACAAAATCAGTTATCATAAGTTAACCAAAACCAATATTTTCAATATCTAAGTCCTTCAAAACTTTCCACTTGTTACAATTAGGAAGAAAACATAATGCAATTTGTTAAGAGGACATGAATTACGCACATCGGGGGATTCAAGACCCTCCCCTATCAAAAATAGTACAGCAACCATGCATCGGACCTGATGCCACAGGAAAGCACTACCTTTGATTTTTATTGACCAGAGCTCATTATCTTCAAATCTGCATATATAGAAACAAACATAAGACAATTGACAAATCCATGCTACTCTTCATAAATTTATCCAAGCAGACTTATAAAGGAGAGCGAAGACTTGCTACATAAAACATGATTCAACTATATGTGTTGGTATTCTATTATTCTATTCACGAATCAAGATATTGATAGAAGGGTATAAATTGTATTTATGCTACTAACAGTGCTTCTACTAGCTGGACCTGACAACATTGATATAACGAATATGATAATTAGAACATTATAAACATTGTGGTAAACATGTTGACCCACTTTTAGAGCATGAAAGATGTGGTGATCTTTCAGAAATGTGAGAACATGATAAAGAGACCAAGAATATTCATGGCAGCCAATGATGTATTCTAGTGGTTCATAGATTCTGCATTTTCTTTCTCAGCAGTGAGATTGGACACCAACTCTGCAGTCACATAGACTTTCAGCAGTATGGTTTCATTGAGCCATATTTCTTCCTCATAAGATCTTTTACTTGGTCCTTCCCAAACAAATTCATGGCTTCAACTGCTCCACTAGTTGAAGATGGACCCATTATTAAGAGATCTCTGAAGGATAATACCTTATCCCCATATTTAAGAGTTTATATCTCTTCCATCTGAATGGTAAGCCATACATCCCCTTGCATAGCTGATTTTGGACCTCTTTTCATCCTTTTGGGTTAGTGTAATGGAGAGATTTTCTAAAGATGCTTTGTAACCCGGAGAGCATAGTTCAAGGAGCATTGCACCATTAGCTATACAATTCTTTCGCAATATGAAGAGCTTTCTCTTATTTAAAACATAAAAGACCATAAAACAAGAGAGTTCCATACAAGAAGATGCTCAAATTTATAGTCATGTCATTCCATTGCAAGGACAAGCCAAACAAATAAATAATAAGAACTTAAAGTAAACCAGTGAACTTTTTCAAACCTTTCACTGGAAGGGCATACATCGAACAATAAAATATGCCTCCTAAAGTTATGCACATTAGCTGCATCCATCTTACAGAAGTTTCTAAAATCGTGTTCCCCGACAAGTTGTTTACCAGCAGCCTCCATTGCCTTCAATAACATTGACAATGATAATTATAAGAAGGGGGTGCAGAGGCGAGATAACATGACTTTAGCACCAACAACAAAAAGTGCAGAAACATATTGATCAAGATGGGATCAAGATAAACATACCAATATATCCAGATTGTCCCTCCAAAAGAAGTACTTGTACTCCCTACTCAGACAGTTAAACCTGCAATTGTTATGTAACAAGTGATTAATGATCCAAAAGACCAAAATGTGATGATCTTGCCCAATCAGTTATCCCAAATGCAACAACTTGAGTTATGATCACCCACCACATGCTCCCCCAAAAAGCCACACCGTGGGTGAACTTGGTGGTAAACACTAAACAACTTTGATCATGTTATCTTACAAGTACACACAGAGGTCTTGACATGGTACACTTAGTAGTAGACTTAGGCCCTTACACCCAAACATGGATAATCCACATATTTCAATGTCAGACGGGGTATTACAATCTCCCCACTTAAATTACATGATATTCTTGTCAACGGAATGCATGCCACAAAGCCCAAAATCCTTGCTTACTTATTAATTTCATGTCCTTATCTTCGGATCTCTTCCACTGTGGAATAATTTTACCAGACAGATTTTGCATCCCTACCTCCAGCATCCTGATTAAATGAACTGGCTTTTTATCCCCACATCCAGATCTATGAGCAAAAGGCGTACAAAGGAACAAAAGTCCTCCACAGCTTCAGCACAAAGCGCAAGGGGACAACGCACCTCGGGAACATTGTTTCATTAATAACATTACACGGAAGGCTTATTTATTTTTTGAAGTTCTGCATATAATTGTCAACAAGGACTTGGTGTTTAATCTCATTAAAATTGAAATATCAGGGTGTTGCCAATACTAGATTAGTATATTTTTTAGGCGGAAGCAGTTTCCAAACAACATTTTCCCTCTATTCATTTTCATAAATTAGAAGTACAAGCAAAATATAAAACCAAAAAATCTACCAATTACTATTTATATTTCTCACGTGAATACTTCCATACTTCCCGTAGTTATTTATATTTCTCTCTTACCCAATAATAGCCCATGCTTAATAAAGCACAGTAAAAAAATCAATCAGACAAAAATATGGGGCAACAATCCAGCATGACAAATTACTATCATTCATATGATCATATCATTACATTAAGCTCAATAGAATATACAAGAGTCAAGATTGGCAAACCTTGCACTGAAATCAATAGGAACAGGACACCACCCTATAACCCGAATATCTCTGGGAAGAACTTTATTCAGAATTCTTACATAATCTAATTCTCTTTCTGAAAAGAAATCACATAGAACATGAATGAGAAAAGAAGTGCAATAAATTTGATTAAATGCCATCATGCAAAGTCATAGTTTAAAACTAGAGACAACACAATTTTATGTTATTCATTGATTTGCAAATTCGTTATAGGTCATGTGACAATATCTCCTTTCTGTCCCAAAAGGCTTGACCATACTTTGCCAAAACCCTTGTTCCTATGTTCATTAATCATTAAACTTATTAGTGTACATATGTCATCATCTAATATCATTTACTTTGAGAAACATCTACTATGATAATGACCGAAGCCAACTACTCATATTGCCAATTGCTTAGGGTTAAAGAGCTTGGACTTGTTATATGCTAAACCAGGGTCAAATTTATAAATCTTACGAAACATATACGGTACATAATCCAGTTGGAGGTATAATCCAATTCAAACCATGATATCTCTTTGAAGAACAACTTTCGTTAGAATTGAAAATAAATTGGTTAATCTAACTAGTTAAAATACATAACTTGTCAAGCTCTATGAAAGCATAAGGTAGATAACTATTTGTATGAAAAGATTTATAAATCCCATAAACATAAAATAAAACAATGGCAAACCACATAGATTGTCTGTGACAAACTCTTCAGTATACCATTGATCTCGCCTTTCAACTTAAGATTTGATCGTAAGAATAGAGAAATCACCTACACCAATAACAAGAAAAGGAAAGGACACAACATGTGTCAATATAGACATGAATGAGATTCCACTAAACATAAAACATAACACGTAAAATTGAAAGATCAACTACAAGAAATTATTCACATGCATTTATTTTGAACATAGGTTTGCCTTTTCTTTCCCCAGGCTATATAGTACTTGTACATCGGTTCACTCTTTAGTGCTATTTCCAAACTAAAGAACTTAGCTACTTTGGGCATTAGTTACTAAGAGGTTTAAAATGTCTTCTCTTGACAGAAAGAGAATGATCACTTTTGATCTAACAGAAATATTAAGTACTTATCAAAAAATATGAACGTAACAAAAAAACAATCATATTTCCATAAGCCTAAGTAATCATCATGGGTAGATTTTGTCGTACCATCAACAAAGTTCACTTGTGTTTTACTAACAGAAATTTGACGAGGGAAAACAAATCTTTGATGTAAATACATGATACATCCTTTGAGATGGATATGCAACTAACAAAACCTAGTCAAATGCAGGCTGCACAGCTCCCTATGTTCCTTCAAGAATGTTTTACAATGGACTTTTCCTTTTGTATCATTTAGGCTATACTACGTCATTTTTTCTGCGTTGTTTCTTGTTGTAATCTGGCTTATCCAGGTACGTTTTCACTTTAAATATAGCAGTCACGTCTTTGGTCATGTCCTTTGATGTTTATATCATACTTGCTCACTGGAATCGTTCCCCTCTTTCATGGAAACAAATATTAAGCCAAATAGTTTTTTGGCATAAACAACTAAAAACCAATACTAGTACTTGCAATTTGGATGTTACAGTAAATGTACAAAAGAGAAATGTTCTTTTGTAAACCTACTTGACCAACAGAAGAAACTCCCTTGTCTGTTCTACCACATCTTGAGTACTGCCACTCCTTCTTGTCACCAAAAACAAGCCTCGTCTTCTCAAGAGCTTTGAATATCTCAGACTACATGCACTCATAATATGTTGAATCACTATCAGTATAGTTATTAATTTCATCTATACATGATATGCATCATGCAAGTATTGTAAAATAGGACACAATGCAGGGAAAATTCAATATCTATTAGTGTGTGTTAGAAATTCAGATTTAACACCATCTCCCAGGCACCAGTTATCATACAATATGATTTTTTATGTTATTGGCACACTTTACAATTCTTTTTGTAATTAGCAACATGAGTTGATAAAACTTTTATGGACCTTCAAAAGAGAAAATTAGACTTTGAAAGTTTGAAGAAGTTAATTTAGTTAACCTTTAGAAAATTTAATCGTATTTCACTAATAAATGAATTAATTAATTTTATATATATACATGCACACATATATATAAGCTGCAGTAAATAAAAAGATCAAAGTATAAGTTATTGTTATTTTTCAAATATATAATGTCTGCTATATGAAACCTAGTCCAAATCTATCTCTCCGTCTCTTAAAAAAGAAAAAAAAAAGGAACACCTTGACGTTTTGTTTTGGAATAGGTGCTTCTGTTTGGGAATGAAGGGAAAGTTTTGTTTCTTACAGAAACCCTAGTTCCCAAAACTTGTTCGTACAATACAATTATCTCAAAATCCACTGTCCTAACAATAAGACAATATTTAGTAGCTCACTTTTAGATTATAATCAACCTAATATGTTTAACCATCCAATAAATTTTGTTTTCCTCATGTTAAAATATAGATTAATTGCTTGGCATTATACTAAAAATAACATATTTGATTATTCAACAAGTTGTGTTGTATATGTTCAAATATAGATTTTATTTTTCATTATACTAAAATTTTTGTGTTGCAATTGCTTCTGTCAAATATAAATTGGTACTAAACCATCCTAGGAATATAAATTGAATAATTTTAAATAAAATAAAGTTTATACTTTTAAACGTCGTATTATACATTGGTAGTAATATAAATGGCCAAATGGGAAAAATCAAACATTCCCAATTCACAAGAAATTTGGAAAAGAAAACTTGGATAAATCAAAAGTATCATAAAAATATAATTCTCAATTTGTGTTTAGTGAATTTTAGTGAAAGTTTATGTAATATTATCCTAACTTTAGATATGTTGCTATTTGATTTTTCAGCTTATTTATATATATATAAGAAAAATTCACCCCGACTTGAGAATTCTAGATCCATGACTGGTACAATCAACTGGCTTGTTATTCAAGCTAAGTATACAATGAATCAAATGATTCTCATGAAGAATGTATTTAAGACAACACCATTAACCATAATGAGGAAAGTAAGGAATATATGTTTGTGGACAAGGGTTCTGACAAATTGACAGATTCTCATTTTCTACAAAGATGCCATAGATTAACAATACCCAAGTATGAGAAGCCGAAAACATCAACCACATAGATTTAAAGATTAACATGCAAACCTCAACAGTTGGATCCATCTGAGCATCTGATGCAAAGCCATAAAATCTGCAGTATACAGTGGTATGACCACGGAATAAAATATAATAAAATTGATACAGCATAAAATAAAAGTGAGAAGTAAGATGGCACATATACTTGTACTCTTTCAGGAAAGATATATTGGGTGATGGAGAAAAAGCAACATAGAGTGTTTGAATTTGTTTCTCCATAATTGTTGCATTCACTGAAGTGGACAAAAAAATGAAGACAAATATCAAAGCATTTTAACACTGACTTTGGAAATAATTTTTAAAGCGTGAAACCAAGTATCCTTCAACTAAGGGAATCAAAAGAGGTGGAGTGAGACAAGATTCCAAGTTTGGTTTATTTCCACACAAGAGAATTATCAGAAATATCCCTAGAGTCTCTATAACTCTTAAAATATCTCCAGTACGATTGTAGTCTGAACAGGGGAATGATGGAATTCAGATATTGTTTGGAGGTGAGCTCCCTTGTTGATCTCAGTGCAGTTCGTACCCGGCTATCCTGGTGGAATTACCAAATTGCAAACCCAATCTATCAAAAACTGGATAGAACTCTGATCAATCCTCCTTGGCTATCCCACTTCCCTCACTCTCAAGCTCTCTTCCACACGAGAGAATTATCAGACCATACTCCAATGATTGTCTATCTGGACCTTAGTGCACAGAAAACAAGGAAACCATTCCAGTTCTTCAACTTCATGTCTGGTATTGAGGGTTATAGTGTAACAGTTATGGATGCTTGGGCATTGGAAGTTGGTGGAAATCCCCTTCAAAAACTCTGGGCCAAACTCAGCAACGTCAAGCATAATTTAGTGGTTCTCAACAAGAAGTTTGGTAATGTCTCCGCTATTGTTCAAGAAGTTAAATCAGAACTTCGCAAGGTACAACTTGAGCTTAATGATAAACCTTTAGATCCTGCCCCCCTGGAGCAACAATGTTCATTCACAGTTTCCCTTAGCTCTGCTCTTGACAAGGAAGAAAGCCTCGTCAGAGAGAAATCCAAAATTAAATGGCTTAATGAAGGCGACAGGAACACCAAGTTTTTCTTCAGTAAGCTAAAATCTAAATGGAATGTGAAAAAAACATTTATGATTCAGAATGGTATGGGCAACATTGTCCACAGGCATGGGGGTTACAGGAGGTAGCAGTCCAGCACTTCAAACATCTGCTTAGTCCAGATTCCCAGAGCACTTTTTGGATCTAAGCCATCTCAATTGTCATAGTTTCATCAGCCAGTCAGAGTATAGCATGTTGAATGCCAAGTCACTGAACCTGAAATTATAATAGCCTTTAAATCTCTCAAGAAGAACAAATGTCCAGGGCCTGATGGCTTTACTGCTGAGTTTCTCACCTCATCTTGGGACATCATAGGAAAGGTGATATATTTGATCTACGGAAGATCAAATAAGTTGCGGAAATTAACTTTAGCTTGATTCTATAAAGAATCTAATCACCAAGAAACAATGCTAAAGGATCGATTTGATTAGTTTGCTTAAAGAATTTAATCACCCACAAACTAAAACAAATCTGATTGTGAAAGCATAAAAGAATTAACCACCAACTTTCAAGATAAATGTAAGTTGTAAAAACGCATGAACTCTGTATATCAAATCTGTAATCTCCTCTTAAAATGTACAAGTTTGCAGCTATTTATAAGCAGAACAGAAACTAACCTAATTCAATTATGGAAAGAAAACTAATCCAACTAGAAAATAAAAACAAACAAACCTACTTCAACTAGGAAACAAATACACAAAAAAATATTTTGCAGTCCATCGGAGGATAACTAATCTCTGATAGGCTTAATTTAAGTTAGTCTCCAACGGGCTTAATTCCACTTAGTCTCCGACAGTGTTAAGTTAGTCTCCAACAATATTAAATTATCCACTGATGAGGTTTTATCCCCTGATGCCTTTATCCCTGACGCCCTTTATCCCCCGACGCCCACTGTGATGCCTTTTATCCCTTGATGCCCACTGTTCCTACTGCAGCTTTGCTCTGTTTCATATCTTTAGTGCCTCAATAGTGATTAGTGATTAAAGTCACTGCAACCCTTGTAGAATTCCCCAACCAATTTCCATGCAAATTATCAATAGAAAACAAGTCTAGGGCCACATTCTTCACTACGAGACTAATCACATTATCAGCTGCAACTGGTGCATCTACTGCTGCTGCTACTGCCTGATCATCAACTTCCCATGGATCAGAAGGATCTGATTTCAGTTGTCCTTGCTTTCTTCAATGAGGGTTTCCCTGTAGGTAACTTTAACAACACCTCTATCACTCTTGTTCCTAAACATCCCTCTCCCTTAACCGTGCATATCATGATGTATTGTAATTTATAAGATCATTGCCAAGATTATTTCCAATATATTGAAATGTGTCCTACCTTCCATCATCTCACCTTCCCAAGCTGCATTTGTTCCCTATCAAAGTATTGGAGACATTATTGTCTCAGGACCTTGTGAACTACCACCTCGATAAAGGCCCCCCAAAGGCTCAAATTGATCTTCAAAAAGCATTTGACTCCTTAAAGTGGAATTTCATTTTGGCCGCTCTTAGACATTTCAAGTTTCCTCCAAAATTTTATTTCTGGTTTAAGGAGTGCATCCCAACAGTCTGGTACAGAGTCAAAGTTAATGACTCTCATTGTGGACACTTCAAGGGAACAAGGGGTATCATACATGGCGATCCTATTTCTCCTCTACTCTTTGTGGTGGCCATGGTGTTCCTTTCAATCATTATCCAAATGGAAATCAAGAAAACACCTGATTTCTGCTTTCACTGGAAATTGAGAAAACACCTGATTTCTACTTTTACTGGAGGGCTTCCAATCTAAATCTAACCCACCTATGTTTTGCATATGACCTTTTTATGTTCTATAAGGGGAATATTAAGTCGGTTTCCATTATCAAACAAGCTTTTGATAGTTTTCTAACTTATCTGTCTTGAATGTTAGCAACTCTAAAAGTCTTTGTTTTCTATCTGGGGTAAATGAAGATGACAAGTCCCAAATTCTAAATCTTCTAGGATTTCCCCAAGGTGAACTACCTGTTAAGTTTCTTGGGGTACCTCTCATTTCTACAAAGTTGAGGGCAACATACTGTAATATCCTTGCTGATAGAATCACTAGCAGAATCTCATCACAGACTTCAACATTTCTCTCCTATGCTGGAAGGGTGCAGCTTATCAAGGTGGTTCTATTCTCCATACATGCGTTTTGGATGCAACATTTCATTCTGCCAGGTCCATTCACAAAAAACACAGGTCAGTTTTACTAGATTCTTATGGAAAGGAGCCTCCCTTGACAAGCACGGGGCTAAGGTGGCTTGGCACAATATGTGTACTCCTAAAGAGGAGGGGGACTGGGTTTAAAATACTCCAAGGAATGGAATCATGCTCAACTGTTCTTCAGACTATGGCAAATTGTCAATCCACAATCTCACAATCTACTTCCTTGTGGACCATGTGGATTAGGAATACCATTCTTAAAAAATTTAAATTTTGGTTTATGCAGGCCAATGCTCAATCATCTTGGACTTGGAGGAAAATTCTGTCTCTTAGAACTCTTGCCCGAAGCCACATCTCTTATTCCATTGGTGATGGTTCGAGGTGAGCTTATGGTTTGAGCCATGGTACAATTCTCAACCTCTGCTTCCTCAGTAAATGATCCCAAGATCTCTGAATCTGGAATAGGGAAGTATGCAGTGGTAGCTGATATCATTAACAATAACGGTTGGAGCCTCCCTCTCTCAAATCATGTTATAATCAACTGGAGAAGTAATTTTGACATAGTACCCCCTTTAATATCCTGGAGGACACTGTGCATTGGGGCATGCTACCTGTTTCGAAGACCAATGCTACTCTAATATGGAAGGACATTAGCACTAGTAAACCATTAACCCCATGGAGCAAAATTTTATGGAATAAGCTGTCTATTCCTAGATTCTCATTCATAAACTGGCTTGGTTGTCACAAGGGGCTATGGACAATGGACAAGCTATCTGCTTTCAGATTGAATATCACCATTGTTTGCATCTTACGCAACTCATGCCCAGAATTTTTGAGCACCTCTTTTTTCAATGTAGCTACTCTTATCAGATTGCATTTGATTCACTTCAGAAGGCTGGATGAACTGGTTTCTGTTTCGGCTGGAATAATCTTATTCACAGTCTTGGCTCCTTGAATCAAGGCTCAACTCGGAACCAAATTCGTTGGCTTAGCTTCAATGCAGTTGTCTACTGTATATGGTCAGAAAGGAATGCGAGGATGCATAGAAAGGTCTCCGGACCCCTCAAGCCCTCATTACTGAAATCACTCACACAATTAAAAGCAGGCTTGTCTCTTATGCAAAATTTAGGAAGTTGAATGCTCGCAGTAGTCCTATGAAGTGGTGTTTGAAAACCTAAAAGTCTGTATTGTTCATGTCTCATCTATTGTTTGCTGTGTTGCTTTTAATTGCTATGTAATAAGGTGCTTCTTATGACTTATGTCCTGACAAGTCGAGGGTCTACCCTCCCGTTGTAATCCTTTTATCTTTATATATTATTACCACTTAGCAAATATAAAAATATCTCCACTATTTAAATATCAAGATTTTACACTAGAACATCCTAATAATTAACTAAATAATAATTAATAATTGATCATTAATTACAATATTTTATATCCAATTAATAATACAAAATAATTTAAAACTAGTAATTTATTTCTTGCTCCACATCAATCACAGGTCATCCTTTTAAAGAAGCTAGGCTTTCCTTCTGTAAGCTAGAATAGTCCTGTAATCTGATAAACAGTATAGCATTTTGCATGTGCTCTGGACTATATCCTGCTGAAATATTGGTTCTCTTGCAACCTTTTTCTCCACATCATGATGTACTATGTTGTCGGAAATGATAGTAAGAACAACACAAGGAAAAATTAAATAGATGATCCTGCAATGTTTACCTCTGACCAAAATACATTACTTTAAGAGCAGTATATCTTTTAGAAGGATGATATGCAGCTCGTCCGTTACAAACTGCATCCAAATGTCGATTAATTAATCACACATTATCTTAGTGATAATGATAATGAAAATTACTTTAATAATACCGCTGATGAAAAATCATGTTGGACACAGATCTAATTTTTCAAATCAGTAACATTTCCTATCCCTCAAATGGAAAATTGACAGTTACTGACACTATGCATAATGATAACTGAAGTAGCCAACATCAAGTAAACTATACCTAAATCTGAGTGTATCTATTCATATATAGAGCGGTCAAAAAGCATATATAAGGAATTCAATTAACTAGAATCAGAAATACAATGCCAGCATAAAAACAAGAAACAGACTTAAAATAACTAGTACCATTTATCCAGCGTGCAAAGTGAGAGCAGGAAACATATAGATAAGAGAAAATCAAACAAAGAGGTTTAGAAGTACTAATCTAGAGCAAGTGAAGGAGATTTAGAGAAATGAAAAGATAATGTAGTATAAATTCATAGATAGCCAAAGTATGAATGCAAGACCACATGATCATACAAATATTAAGAATAGGGATAAACAAGAGATTTTTTTATTATTATTATTATTATTCTAATTAGGATTAGAGAAACTACCTCTGTCTTAGAAATACATTTTTGTTGGCTTAAAAAAATAAAAAATCTTACGTCAATTGAGTCAACTTGATTATTTTGAACAAATCAGAATCCCAAAAAAAAATGCCACAGAAGAAGACTACAACTATCCAAATCCTCCGGGGGAGATCTATTGAGCTATCCTACTTACTTCATGGACAAGCATAAAACCTTCAGCAACATGTTTTCGTATACAGCTTCTCTAACAAAATTTTATCCAAGTTCTTTGATTATGATGTTGGTCCCTTCCATCTTCGTGTTGGAATGACATAACCACAACTTCAAACTACTCCATCAGAACTTCATGGGAACATTAAAGTTTATGTGTTTGGAATCTATTGCTTACTCTGTTTGGCAGGAAAGAAATATTTTGCCAAAATCTTTCTATTGCTTACTGTACGGTTGGTTCCTTAATGAAGTAAACAGTCAACTTGCTTCACATTAAATAACTCCACATCAACTCACTTTCTTGATAATTGTAATGTGTGCTCTATGCATTTTTTGTCTTATAAACTTTTAGGTGAACTATCCCCTTCTTTTGGAATACAACTTTGCTAGGGAGCAAGGATTCTTCTATAAGTTTGCATATCCCTCAATCAAAGTCTTAGATTCTTGGATTTTTCGAAGACATGATTATTCTGGGAAATTCTTATGTGGTTTGGCACTTTGCTTCAGCAATAATTGATGTGACGTTATATGACCTAGAAAATCAGTATGGTAGTTATAATTGTCTTAATCATTTTTTCCCTGTTTCTACACCTTTAAACTGTATATATGTCCAGAATCAGCGAATCCACATCATGTAAAACCCAAATAGCCAAATCTCTGCATGACAAACCCCAGTTTCCAAAACCGAATCCTTGTTTCTCAGCAAACTTGGGAAGTTGGTAGGTGATTTGGACCTCCTTGGCCAGGAGTCAGTGCACGCATCAATCACCACTCCAACTGACTTATATCTAGAAAGACTATGACCGCACCTATGTCAGTGCTGAAACGAAAGATCTCCCATAAGCCATCCAGTAAAGGCCGTAGCCAGTAATATCCTCCATATATGAGGGAGGCAGCAGGCCACTATAGAAATGGTATGGAATCAAATAAACTCTCAGTCATTTTGGATTGCTCAAACCCCTTACCACTTCAACCAACACTTCAGGGGTAGGTCAAATATCTTTGGCCTTGTAATTTGATAGCTATAGGTTCTTTGGTGCAATGCCACTTAAACATAATAATAACACATAAGATACTCAGCATGACTTGAGAATTAGATGTATTATCTTTTCATACATAAGTTGGTTAAGGAAAAGATTCTGTCTGATCCCTATGAATTTCTCATTTACAATTGTTTTACAAAAATGGCAAATAAGTATAATTGAAATAATTAACCTGAAAACCAAGATAGTAATAACTTGAACCTGCTTTACCATTCTGCAAATTCTTCTTTCTGGTCATATCATCACTTCTTAGCTCCAATTTCTCCATTTCTTTAACCACGCCAATCCTACCTAAGCCATTGTTATCAATATTTTGCACCATCTGCGGCAGACAGATTATTATTACATTATTTCACATGTAATTCTGCTTATATGTGCGTGTGTGTGTACATGGGACAAAAGGAAATGAGTTAGAGCTCATTTTTGTAATCATACCCACTTGTATTATGCTTTGGTCTCTAAAATATATGGAAAAAATCTAAAGGTACGGATTAAGAGAGCATGCAAACAATACAATATGTGAATTTTTTCGAGTTCATTTCCATAATTTCAATAAGCATGTAGGAATCAATGTATTTTAATTCCTAAAAAAAAATTACATGGATATAAAAACTATGCTATATACCATAAAAAGTCAGAAAATTTGTATACCCCTCTATCTTTTTTTATGTTCTTCCAATCCGTACAGTTGGATTTTTAAAAAATATTGTCTATTTGGATATATAAAACTAATGGGTATACATTATGTATTTTACGCAATTGATGACTAAAATGAATTTTTAAGTAATATACTTAATCAACGGCCATATGTATATAAGGGCAAAGCGCCTTCTGTGGATGGTAGTTATTTTCTTCTTTTTATTTTGGGTGATCCTTTGGAAAAATTCAACCTTACGAGTATATGGGACTTAAATTTCAAACGGTCGGTTTTGGTTTTTCAAGACTTCAAACCAAAACCGACCAATCTTATATTGGTTTTCTTTAGTTACAAACCACTAGTCTTCGGTTTTCTTCGATTTCTATTCGGTTGCATTCGAATTGGTCGGTTTTTTTCGATTTTGTGTGCATCCCTAGCATTCCCCATCCTCTAAAGTTCTTTCCATCCATCAAAAGAAATGGGGGGTCTATAGGTCTAGAGCACATAAGGAGCTGAAGTAACTACCCACAATCTATATACACACGCACATGGGGAATGATCTATGGACAGGTCTAGAACAGAGCACTATTCAATATCCATCCAGATCGAGATCAAGTGCCTGAATTTAAAGCCTCATTTGATCTATATAACAATTTATTGTGGATATACATGTACATCGGCCGTGAAAACCATAAAATCGCACTATGCAAATCTACATCGACAGCAAATTGTTGCATAGGATAGGATTTCCTACTCCATCTCCCATTACAGTAAATTCTAATTTGGCCAAACCACATTTCTATTTTTTTGACCCCCATGTATTCAGTAACCACAACCTTATATGGCAACTTTTGAGGATATGTTACTAGAGATGTAACACATGTTGGTACAGTAAAAGTGGACTTATTGTTGCATAGGGTTTTCATGTCCACATTAATCTGTTTTGTAGGTTTAATGAATCATGCCCCAACATCTAGAGTCCACCTTTACTGTAACAATATGTGCAACATCCGCTGCAACGTCTTCAAAATTGACACATGGGGGTTATGATTACAGAATACATGGGGGCTAAAAAAAAAATACTGATTTGGCAAAATTTTAAAATCATGTAGTACCAAATGTAGAGGATGTTGGCCAATGACTTATAAGCAAGTCAAATTTGTTTATAAGTGATTCTGTTAAAATTTGTGTTGGCAATGACTTATAAGTAGACAAATAAGCTAATAAAAATAAGCAAGTAAAACTTGCTTGTTTGTTTCTTAGAAATGAAATAAGTAGAATTGACCAAATGTGATTACGTATTTGCCCTTTCTCTTCTAACTTCTTTTTAACTTACAAGCCTTTGTAAATTAATTTACAATGTATTTTAACTTATAAATCATTATTACCCGAACACTATTCATCCTATTTTAACTTACTATTTTTACTTATAAGATAACCGATTGCCAAACACAAATTTTAACCACAACACGTCATCACATTTGGTAAACTCCGTATCACCCCTTGTCAACTATGTATCACCCCTTGGTCAACTACAAACTTTAACCACACTGTGGTATTACGTATACCACAACACGTAGTATATGTTGGAGCAGGATATCTCATCCCCAACATGTGACACTTATATCACCCCTTGTCATTCAATTTAATTTTCCTTTCCTTTTCTATTATTGATCTGAGAAACAAACCAAAAGAAATAAGTTTTATATCCTACTTTTTCTACTCATTAAAATGTTTTCTAGTATTCTCTTTTCTATCAAAAAAATTAAAAACAAAAAATAAAAACTCAGTAACATAGTGTTAATCAAATGTACATAAACAAAAATAGAGATATAGAAAGATGTTGATGCTGGTGACTGACCTTGTGACAGCGGCAATTTGAAAGCAGAGAAGATAACTCGGCATTTTGAGCCTCTAATTCCTGTGATTAATCGATTGTAGAAAACACACAAATTTCAAACAACTTGCAGAAACTAATATATCATAAATGAAGCCTTGACTATGTAATACCTTAACTCTGTTCTGGAGAAACTCGAGCTTCGATTGAAGTTCCTCGGCATCGTCCGACTTCTGCAAGTCCATGGCCACTCAAACTGCGTTTAGTTGTTGTTTACCACGTTACACATTTCTACATTACATTACACATTTCGAATGCAATTTAATACCTAAAGTTTATTTAGTTTTGAATTAATATTGAGAAAAAACGCTCTATGGCTTAAAAACCTTTGCCAGCTTCTCTCTTTTAATATTTTAAGAGTTTTGACAAAAAAAACCAATAAATTTTTCACTTTTTATGACTTAACCAATCAACTAAATTTTTATCACATAAAACCTTAATGTTTTACTCAAGTTTGCATAATAATTAATATATGAGTTAGATGGCTAATCATGTCAGCAAAAAAAACTTAAACTTTTAATCTGATTTAGAAAATAATTTAATTTTTTTTGCTAACATGAATCCATGTCAGTTAAAATTAAATTTATTTTATTTTACAGAAAAAAGTTAATTTTTGATGACTTGGATTTTTTTTCCCTGACACGTAAAATCCATGTCATTAAAAATTAATTTTATTTTACACATCAATAATCATTTCAGATATTTTTTTGACAATGATTAACGATATACCTCACATATTAGTCATTATGCAAACTCCGGCAAAAGATCAAGGTTGTATATGATAAAATTTTAGTTATTTGGTCAAATTGATAATAAGTAAAAGTTTTTTGGTTTTTTTTTTCAAAAACTTATATTTTAAAGAAACTAGTAATAACATTTTAATAGAAACTAGTAATATAATTTTTTAAAAATTCACCGTACGACAGTTTTTCTAAACATTGACGATTTCTTTTTTTATGTCAATAAATCACAAATAATTATCATAAGATTCAACTTTAATAATATATTCCGTATAAGATAATCTTGTAGAAAACTAAAAACTTTAAAATGATACTTCCTCCATTCTACAAAAAGAGTAACATTTTAACTTTTAATAACTTTTAATTTTGCATATATAATTGAAAATTACATATAAAAATATTAAGTTATTTTCATTAAATTTGTTGCGAATGTCAAATTAAAGATTATATAAGAAGATCGTAATGATAAATTTAAAAAAATATGACATTATAATTAAAAAATCATACAAATATTATTCTGAAATGTTATTGTTTTTTTAACAAAGGGAATACAACTTAACCTGAGCCGAAATTCTAATTTGCAACAAACTCACGCCCTTGGTTATTCTAAGTTTCAGCTTCTTACTAATATATATGACTAATATATAAGATAATTTTGTAATAGAAAACTACAAGTTGATACAATTGTACTATAATTTAGTCTGAGCCCAAATTCTAATTTTCGTGCTATTTAAATACTGAGTTGGAGTGAAAAAAAAATTAATTGATCAGAAGGTTAATAAAGTAATAATACACACAAATACATAAGATTTCATATATTTGTGAAATATTAAGATTGGCGAATGCAGACTTCAGAAAATAGTAGAATTATACAATAATAATTTTTTAATATGAACTTTATTTGTTTAAACAAATATTAAGAAATGTATAAAAACAAAAAATTAAGAAATAACTAAAAACTATTTAATAATTGTACAAAAAGGAAATATGCCGCATTCTATATTTATTTTTTAAATTTGAGTTGAATATTATTTTATATTTTGTATTTTAAAAGAAATCCAATCATGCAGATGAAAAACAACATTGAAAATAAAAGAGTGTGTACATTTTCACAACTTTTTATAATCACAAAAATTGAATAATTTCCTAAGGGTAAAATCTTTTATAATCTTATGTAATTATAAAAATTACTTTGCATTTCACCAAAATAATATAAAATTTACAAATTTTATGTTTTTGAAAGTAATATCCATCCATAAATTTTGATTTCTTATAAACATCGTAAAAACTAAAAGATTTAAACAGTTTATAATAAAATAAATAAGTTGTAGCTTATTTTTCGTTTTTGTTTAAAAATAGCACACATAAATGAGTACATATGATAGGATTAGTGGCTAGTGAAAAGTAATATTTAAAGAAAATCTATAAATAAGAGATTGTGATTGTTACAATAAATAAAGAAACAACTAAAAATAAATAAGAAACAATAAACACCCCATCATTAGTCCCCCTCCCGGTGAAGGTGCTTTTTTATAGCAAAACATAGTTATGATATCGGATTAAATTGGTTGGTTGAACTGGTTGAATTAGAAATAAATGTTTAGATTAATTTATAAAAAATGTCGGATAAATAAAAATATCAGAGCGAAGTGAAAGAATCAGACGATTTTCTCAAAAATCGATGAACCGGATGATTTTTTTGAAAAACCGGACCGATTTTTAAGTTGATAAAAATAATTTATTTTTTTTAGCTTTAATTCATATCTTTTAGTATATATCAAAATTAAACATGTACTTCACTTATTAACATTATTATAAGTTCATTAAAAGTAAAATTTAACATTTAAAACATACATTTTTTGAAATAAGCAAATAATAATAATCAAAATTATTTTTTAACTTCGTTAAATATTGCATAGTTTGCATTATTTTATTTTCTACGGTTAATAATTATTATAATAATTAATTAATAAGTTCATTTATGTATTTGAAATATAGTAATAATTTAATTTTAGTGTATTAAACTACAATTTTAAGCATATAAAATTATTTACATATATATAATAATAATTCGGCTCAAACGAATCATCCACCAGTTTAAAGTATTACCATTTGAAAATTTATTGAAAATAATAAAAAAGAAATAAATTAGTATTAAATATAAGGATAATCTAGAAAACTAAGTCACTAATACTTCTTTAAAATTTATAAATGACATATAAAATAAAATATATTTTTTCTTTTAAAAAATATGTTTTTTCCTTTAAAAAATATGTAAAATACGAATGGAGTGAGCACGCAACAAGTTTGATATGAAAATGATAACAACAATAAGTGTGAATAAACCCAAAAGAAAAAGTCGGAGCGGGGAAAGCAAGAATCCCATTAGCCATGGAATGTCTTACACGAGTGTGCTTCTTCTGCGGAGATTTACAGTCATTTGACCAACGATTTTGACGGCCTTTTCAATTTTCATTCCCAAAACCAACACTATGGCACTTCTCTTGTCCGCTTGATGAGGATATCCCTTCAACCTCCCCACCTCATCATTAGATTAATCTCCACCTTTTCCAATTCTCTACACTCTTATCTATGCACAAAAATAAATTATAGAACAATATTCAATTTCCCCATCTTAAGCACATTTTCTACACCCATTTTGCCTTTTAATTTCTGGGTGAGTATTACTTTAAGCGAATCATTTGCAATTTAGTTGATTTTACAATTTTTTTACAGACTAATAATGGGTGGTTTTTACATTCTCTTATTATTTTCAACTCTGTATTATTATGGTGATTTGGAATTTTCTTGCTTTCTGCATGAATGCTCAAGAAATTGAATAAGGAGGTTGTGATTTGAAGTCCTAATTAAATTTCCTATATGCTGTCTTCTTGTTTTAGTTCTAGTTATACAACTTTCCTTACTATTTCATTTTAGTTTTTTGAAAATTGGTATTCTAAGATAGTAACATTTTGGTGATGAAGATTAATATTAAGACTTTATTAGCATCAAATTATTTTAATTTTATTGTAATGCTTATGCTTTCTATCCCTTTTTTCCTTGCACTAAATTCAATTGGTTTATTATTTTATTATTTACTTATTTGTTTTTTAATTTAATCGAAGCACCGAAAGTCGATTGTGAAATTGTTGCTACTTCTTTTTTGTAAGATTTAAGGAAATGAGGGTTTGTTGTTTGCATGGTCTCTGTTTCTTCATGGTTATTTTTCATTTGCAAAAAATGTATGTGGATTGTACTCAGCATGTTATATTAATTTTGTCTAGATATTCTCTTATATAATTTGCATATGCCATTGTGCTAAAAGAAAATTTGTCCAACGTATTCGATTCATGATTTACTTGGATACCTTGTTTTATTTGATTATGGTAGGTCTTCTGTAAAATTAATCTCACTCTTAGACTCAAGCAATTGTTGATGCGAGAGATTTTGTAAAGTATTGTTGATCTAACTAGCTTTAAGATTGTTCTTGGGTATTATCGATACCAAGTTTGATTGATTATAAGACATTGAACAGAACTACATTGATATGTATAACATTTCCACAAGGAGACTTGTCTGTTGTCTCTTAATAACCTTGTAGTATCACTACTATCAAATACGTCTGAAATGTTAAATTTTGGCATTGTCTTGTTATTTGAATTACTAATTTAATTGTAAATTTGGTTTTTCTCTAAATAATGTGTGAACTGTGCATAAATGTCTCTGAATACTTCCAATGTTTTTGTCATATTTATGTTCTCTTATCTTTTTTCAACTATCAGATCCGCACAGCATTGCCAGTGCTTCTGCAGTTTGTCACTATACAAGTTGGGGAACTATTATTTTGTATGGTATCAAATAAGTTACTTTAGTTACAAGTTAATACCGTTGAGGGAAGCTCAAGTTGAAGCTTTTATTGAACAACTCCCATAAATAGATGGAATCAGATATAGTTGTTTAATTTAAAAAATAAACTGGTAGTGATTTTTGTACTGCACAAGATGGAGTACGGTGAGAAATATTTGTCAAACAAGCATCAAGAACAACTTCGATCTACATCAGAAAGTGTAGACCCCTCATCCGTATCTCCATTACAAATTTCGACATCCCCAAAATCATCCAGATCTCCAAAGTCAACAAAATCCCCAAAATCTCCTCGGTCACCTAGTGTTCATCAGGGAAAACATGGTTTTAGCAAGGTTGGGAGTCCGCTCAAGAATGATAGGCATTCGCATTCTGGAAGAGATGGTCGTCCCAAGAAAGGTATGTATATTTTACGCTGGAAATTTCTCATCTTAACAATTTAGTTTCATACAAGTTTTTATTTGTAGAATGCAATAGTATATAGTGCAAGCGGTCATGATAGCTTTTATACAACTACTGTTGTTGTCCTTTTTGAGGGTGTAATCCGTTGTTAGAGCCATTAAAAGTAAGGGCTTAGTGACTAGTGTCTTTCATATTCTTCTAAGGTTTATACATATTTTAGTTCTCGATGCTAAAATCACTTTCCTGATGTGGCTATACAAGTTGTAGAAGTATTAATCTCATGCGAGTAGTTTTAGAAGTATTAATCACGCTAAAATTACTTGTCACATTTTCTGCAGGTGGTTATGGGGGCAAAGGAACTTGGGGAGGTATGCTTGATATGGGTGATGGACATGTTGACCCTAATGACCCAAACTACAGTAGCAGTGAGGTAATTTGATTAACTATTCTTACCTCTTTCTCTTTTATTTTAATAATTCTACTAAAACCCTTCTTGCTTGTGAAAATCGGAAAAACATTAGCTTAATATCAGTTACTGCTACGATATGTGTTGGCAGGAAAATGATAAAACAAGTGCAACACAATCAAGTGCACCACTTGAGGAGTACAAAAAGAAGGTTACCGTGATAGTAGAGGAGTACTTCGCCACTGATGATGTTGCCTCAACTGCAAATGAATTAAAAGAAATCGGGATGCCAAATTATAACTACTATTTTGTAAAAAAGCTTGTCTCTATGGCCATGGATAGGCATGACAAAGAAAAAGAAATGACCTCTGTTTTATTATCCTCGCTGTATGCCGATGCCATTGACCCTTCACAAGTTTACAAGGGATTCACTAAGCTCGTGGAAGCTGCAGATGACTTAATTGTTGATATACCAGACACAGTTGATATCCTCGCATTGTTCATAGCTCGTGCTGTGGTAGATGACATACTTCCTCCTGCCTTTCTCAAGAGAAAAATGGAGTCCTTGTCTGAGAATTCTAAGGGGATTGATGTCATTAAAAGAGCTGAAAAGGGATACTTATCTGCCCCTCTCCATGCAGAAATTATTGAGCGTCGATGGGGAGGGGGCAAAAACAAAACTGTGGAGGATGTGAAAAGTCAGATAAACACTTTATTGATGGAATATGTTGTTAGTGGCGATAAGAAAGAGGCATGCCGATGCATTAAAGATTTGAAAGTTCCTTTCTTTCACCATGAAATAGTTAAACGTGCTATTATAAAGGCAATGGAAAGGCGAGAAGCTGAAGGCCGACTTTTGGATTTGTTAAAGCTGGCTGCGGATGAATGTTTGATTAATTCCAGTCAGATATCAAAGGGTTTTTGTCGCATTATCGACACTATTGATGACTTGTCACTTGGCATACCAAATGCAAAGGGGACACTGCAGAGTATAATATCCAAAGCGGCATCAGAAGGGTGGGTGAGTGCTTCATCTTTGAAGTCGTTATCTCAACCTGAAAAACGTACATTAGAAGATAGTGATATCAAAGCTTTTAAGATGAAGGCTCAATCAATAATTCAGGAGTATTTCCTTTCGGGTGATATTCAAGAGGTAAGTCTTTGTCTTGAATCAAAAAATAGTTGTTGTGCAGCTGAATTGAATGCAATATTTGTTAAGAGGCTAATAACTTTGGCTATGGACCGAAAAAACAGAGAAAAAGAAATGGCTTCTGTTCTGTTGTCATCATTGTGTTTTCCTGTTGATGATGTAGTAAACGGCTTCACAATGTTGATTGAATCTGTAGATGATACTGCTTTAGATAACCCAGTAGTTGTAGAGGATGTAGCAATGTTCTTAGCTAGAGCTGTGGTTGATGAAGTCCTGGCTCCATTCCACTTGGAAGAGATTCGAAGCCAGTATTCCGGAACTGATACAGGTGGGAACAAAGTGCTGCAAATGGCACAGTCCTTGCTGAAAGCTCGACTTTCTGGGGAGCGGATATTAAGGTGTTGGGGTGGTGGTGGAAGCTGTAGGAATGGATGGGCAATTGAGGACGTTAAAGACAAGATTAATAAGCTTTTAGAGGAGTTTGAGTCCGGAGGGGATATTAAAGAAGCTTGTCGATGCATAAAGGAGTTGGGCATGCCCTTTTTTCACCATGAGGTTGTAAAAAAGTCGTTAGTCGCAATTATTGAGAAGAAGAACGACAGATTATGGGATTTGCTGAGACAATGCTTTAGCACAGGGCTCATAACCATGAATCAAATGGCAAAGGGGTTTGGAAGAGTGGCAGAAACCCTTGAAGACTTAACTTTGGATGTCCCTAATGCTGAGCAGCAGTTCAAAAAATATGTTGAACAAGCCAAGACAGAAGGCTGGTTGGATTCATCAGTAAGTTTCCACATATCAGGACATGTTGTAGAGAATGGCTTTTGTTAATTAGTAATAATGCTAAGGTAGCTAGGAACTCCATATTTTGTTGATCAAGTTATTGTAGATGCAAATGCAAATGTATGATTTTCTCAATATTCATTTTACATCAGCTAATTGTGAATCTATAATGCCAATTTGAGTTGTTTTAAAACCAGTAAAACATAAACATTTGGCTTCAAACCCCGAGACAATCCTGCTGTTAGTTTGCTTTTTGGCTACGTGAACTACTACCACAAGTTATTGCTGAGAGTCTCCTTAACTCAACTTTATGTGACCAGAAAAAAGAGGTGAATCCATGCTACTCTTTCTGTCCCTAGTTTTACTTATAGTTTGATTTTTATGTATGTTGTTTTATGTGAATTTTTTTACATGTTAAATTTTTAAATATTTTTATTCATATTAATTCTCATGTAAAATATTTTCATTTATTAATTTTTTAAAAATTAAATAAAATATTCGATACATATAAAAATTCACGTAAAATAGGGTGCACAAAAGTTAAATCGTAAATAAAAAGGATGGTGGGAGTATAGTAAAGTTCGATTGTTTCTTAAAATTCCAAAACCACCAATGGTAACAATACTGAAGATCAATCCAAGACAAATATTATTCTAAAAAATGTTCGTTTGTTGGAACACAGAGTAATTTTTAGAACATTATTATCCAATACATGGAAATATGGAATGGAAGTCGGCAAAATTTTCATGGGTGAGCGTGCATATGTTTGACCATAATTATAGCTTTGAAGTTGCTCTTAGAGAAGTGTAAATTTGGAAATTTGGTAGATTGATAGCTCTGTGGCACAATCAAAATTGTGATCTTGGTAAAAAGATTAAAGCAGAGTTAAGTGGTTGGAGCAGTTTTCTAAATTTCATTTATTATTAGAGAATTTTGGTGAAAATTGAAAAAAAATGAGTTACACTTGTAAAGTATATATTTTTATTATAAAATTAATTTAATAATTATAAATAGTATAGTCTTAAACTTATAGTATCGATGTATTAGTGTTTATATTCATTAAAAATATAATATTATTTTAATTTATTTTATAATATTCTATAATCTTGCTTTATATATATATATATATATATATATTAATTATATTAAAATGTTATATAAAAATTTAATATAAAAACATATTTTATTTATATATAATTTGTTAATACCATGTATTGTAGTGATTAAATTAATACATTAGTACACAATATTAATGTATCTACTATTACAATAGTATTATTATATTATAATTATTCTACATAAATGTGATATATATATATATATATATATATATATATTATCTATATGTAATGATTTCTTATTTTAATATATTTATTTTATATATAAATTGTGATATATATATATATATATCTATTATACATATAATATATTGTTATATGGTATATATTAATGTATAATAACATTTTATCTATTAATTGAAGAATTAAATATTAACAAGTGCAAACAATAATATTTTAAAATATTATTATTTTATTATGGTATACTATATGTTATGGAATCTGATTTAGATGAGATAGATAAAAATTTGTTTATGCATTAAAATTTGTGCTTAATTTTATAAAATATGAAAACTATTAAAGAAAACTTATGTGAATGACCTTATGTATACATACATTGTTGGTTATAGTCCAAAATGGTGTCAGAGAGATTATTATTATCTAAAATCGACAAATGGATAGTTAAATGAGTTATAAAATCCATTCAATAGTCTATTTGTGATGTGAATGCTCGTGAATCATGCAAATTTAATTTTTAGATAAATTTAAAGTATTTTTGAATAGTCTATTTCTGAGACATAATTGACTACATTGATCTCGGTAGTTACGTCACCCATAAAATTTAAAGAACATAAAGGGGCATGAGTCATATATTCTGCAGAACGTCGTTCTTGCCAAGATTATGTGTATTTTTTCAATCTACTAATTTTTTTTTGCATAATTTTGTTTAATTATAATGGTGTACTTTTTGGAGTTTGTTATTATAATATTCTTATTTATCGGTAACTAGACATATATTTTTTTTTGAATATATAATTTTCTAATCAAACATATAATTATTAATATTCGTAAAAAATCTAAATACAACTGTTTTTATAAAATAGAGGGAACACTGCTTATGAGATTAATATGAGTACTCTTAGGGCTTGTTCGGTAACAAGTGTCTTAAAATTTATTGTATTTGGTATTTTTCATAATAAGCTTATTTGATAAATAAAAAGTCTTGTGTCTTAAAATTTTAAATTTAAGTCCAATATAATTAAAAAAATTCAGCTCAATAAAATGATTTAAGTCTTAAAGCACTCAACTACTAAACCAATTAGCATTAAAAAAAAAAAAGAGAAGAATCAATTGTCAAACCCTGAGCAGCATTAATCCTTCTTCATCCACTTTATCTGATTGTATTCATTCTTCCTTTATTCCAATTAGTTTTTAGAGTTTTTAAATTAGTTTTTCAATACTCGACTGTAGTTCAAAAACATTCGATTAATATTATGTAACTACCAATGCTTGACCGTTGTATATACGTAAGGTTATGGATTAATTGGGAAATACATGTTTTTAGTAGAAGGAGAAAATTATTTTACAATCATTATGAGTGGAAGCCGTTTGCAGCACACAAATTAAAAATACTAATTTGATACGATTGAGTTAATTTTCATTGAGTTATTATAACTCTATGAATTTTGTAAAGATTAGTTTTAAATCTGTGGAGTTGTAGATTATGTGTATGTTGTGCATTTTTTTATTGTATCTTGTAAATTTTTCAAAAAAAAATAAAAATAAGATATGATATTTTCACACACACACATATATATATTAATCATATGGTTGTCAAACAATCTTAATTTTCAATTTTCGGAATTTTAACAAACAATAGATATTTAAATTTCTATAGTTTTAAATTTTCAACTCTTATTATTTAGTTTTTATAATTTTTAATTTTATCAAGCAGAGCCTTAGTCATTATGCGGAAAATGTTTTGTTAATTTTAAATTTCAAATAGAAAATTAGGATAAAAAACAACGAGGACCACATATGGGTCGTGTGTGTATTAAAAATTTATTTTTTTGAAATTTGAGTGTTTATTAATTAAAATCGTGCCCCCTACCCCATGGTGGCTCGTGTCACACATCTCTAAAGAGAACAAGAACATGCAATGTTGCTTTCTACACTGACCAAAACCAGGATGAATAAAGTCAAATCCAAAAATATATTACAAGTCGATACCGAACATGTCCCCATCAAACATTCACCGACTCGTCCAAGACAAACACAGTCACACATATTAAAGGATATTTTGGTAAATTCGCATTCCACTTCAACTCTACCTTTATTCAAAACAATTACTCTGTAATTAATTTAAATAAAATATATTTGGAGTATTAATTCAACTACAATCACAGGGCTTTGGCGGGATGCCTAATCCCTCGATCTTCTTTCCACCTAAAAACACACACACAAACACTCTCTCCATCTCTCCCTAGTTTACTGACTCTCTTCTCTCTCTCTAGTTTACTCTCTCTCTACTTTTCTTACACGGAAAATTACACACTATAAACAACTTCCTCATGTGTTAATGGCGAAATAAACCCTAATTTACGGCAATTTTACGCTACATCAACTTCATGCCCTTGCTTTCCACAGCTATCATCCTCTACTCGTACTCATTTTACTTCCATTTTAAGCTATTCTACCGCCAGATCCAAAATTAGGTATTAGACAGCTCCACGTCTCCTTTAAACTACTAGACTACTAGTATTTTGATGTAATTGTGTTATACAGTTTTCTTATTTTTATTTTTAAATGTGGATCTTGAAATGTGATGTGTGAAATCCCAAGTGTCTCCATAGATTTTCTGACTGCTGTACGACTTGATGACGTATTACACTGTTTTTTCAGTGAAATTTGGCAATAATTGTTGTGCCTGTAGTTCTTTTTCATTTGAAATGTTTTTCTATTTAAATTATTTTTAATTTATTTCTTTTTGACGTTTTGTAGAAGCAAAAACAGTAGTACTTTAGTGTCTGAAAGCTTTGGTCTTCACTTTAGGGACTACATTTTTGTTGCATTTGGTTTCAGATTCGCATTTCCAATTGTAGTCTTTATGGGCTTCTTTTAGTATCTGAAATTCCGTGTTTTGATTTGGGTTTGGAAGTGGAAAGTATTTGAAGTTGATTGGACACTGCTGTTGTCTCTCAGTTTAGGGTTTGAATTGATGTGGTTCAGTGGATTTTGTTATGATCTTGTGCCAGCTGATTGAAGTTATTGGTTCAGGTAAATTTTGTTTTGGTGGTGATGAGTGGTATTTTGTGTTTTGGTTAAAATTTGCAGCTTCTGGAGTAATTACCTAGATCTAGGTTGTTTATATAATTTTTATTCATTTTTTTATTTTTTGCAGAAAAAATCTTTCAATTTATGATTGAGTTACTTCTATGTTCTGATTTTAGATTTATTTTTGTTAGATAAGATGTTGATTTGAAATTTGAATTTGGATGTGCAGCATTATCGTCCTTATCCCTAATAATTTGAATGACATATGACATTGTGGTCTCTATCTCTCTTTGGAGATCATTTTGATTGAGTTGAGAAGCTTCCTATATTAAAGAATTGTTAGCCATTCATGATCACTAAGAATTTTGCGTGCTTTTTATTAATCAATACTTCTTAAATGTTTTACTACAAATAGTGTATGACGAAAATAATTACAAATAATGTTCGAGTCAAAGCGTGGGTACGAGTAGCGGAGAGTCATGGACCTTGAAAAATGACCCCGGGGTCCCTTATTCCACTTCCAATATATGGAGTCAACATATCTATCATTAGTGCCTAAAGAATGATAAATGGAAAAACTAGGAAATGGTGGAAAAATTAAAAGTCTATGGTAGTTCTTTCTTATTTCCCATTTTAGAATACTGTCTATTCTCCTACTTACAAAGCTTTAGTGTTCATAAAGTGAGGAATTTTAAAAGTTTTTAGCATCAGGAAAGTTCCCATCGTAAGTGTTGCTAATTCTAGAAGATGCTGATGGACAATAGATAGTTATTATACATATGTAGCTTCTTTCTTAAGGATTTGGTTTTTGAATCACTATTTTGTCTCCTGTTCATGCCTGAAGCAGTTTCTACATAATGGGTTCATGACCTGATACTCATTTTTCAGGGAATAAAACCACAACAATTTTGTCCTCATTTTATGGTACTGCCTAGTAACGTGAACTGCTTGAGTGAAGGTGGATGTTACTGAGGTTTCTGTATTGGTAGTGAAATAATGGCGGCTTGAGGATTACAGCTGATGGTAGACTGATTACACAGAAATGTCAAGGATCACTAGGTGGAAGCTTGAGAAGACCAAAGTAAAAGTGGTCTTTCGGCTACAATTTCATGCTACACACGTATGTTTATGTTTTATCTGTTTTTTATGGATACCTCCTTCAAAATGACTAGAAGTTAATTTATTTATGTAATTTGGGCTCCCTTTTTAATCTCCTTCTGGACATGGTTTGAGTTCCAGCGAAAAACCTCAATAAGGACACACATATATGTTTGTTAAAATTCATGGATTATTAGGATTTTTGACTTTTATTTTATTTTTGTTTTGTTTAGAAATTAATCTTTTTAAGAATGGAAATTCTCTTTTAATTGATTAACATGCATGAAATTCATAAAAGCAGAGACAAAAACTAAAATGCAACTGACAACAATTTATACAAAGCAGATGTTCATATGATGACCAGTATTGACTAAAATGGCTTCATTAATGTTAGCAAATACAAGAATTATCATTCTTCGATGTTGAAGTAGCATATTGTTTGTTTTTTATTGTGTATCATTAGATAAAAGGACAAGAAAACAACATATGCTTACTTCCTCTGATCTTTTTGTTAGTTTTTTAAAGAAAATTTCTTTTCCTTTTCCATTGTCTTTTGCTAGTTATCGAGGAGAATAAAATGAATATTTTCAATGGTTACCCATAACACCTTTTATCTTTTCAAGATATCTTCTCCACTGATATTATTTTTCTTTCTCTCTTATATTTGCAATTCCAATAGAAGGGTAATTATATTATATTACATCAATTGTAACTATTAACTTAGAAATCAATTGCACTTCTTAATCTGTGCAAAGTCCTTAAATGACTAATAAAAAACCGGAGGGAGTATAGTTGTATATATATGACAAGGCAAAATCAGTTGAATGTTTGTAATCCTCTGGTATCCGAAAGTCTCTAAGAAAGAGCATGTACAGCAGTTCTAAAAACATGTACAACAATTCTGAACATGCAAGCCTCATTGTTATGCATGCAATAACTTTACCATTTTTTATGTTTTAATCTTGGGTATGCATTCGTCAGATTCCATCAAGTGGATGGGAGAAATTATTTATATCTTTTGTTCCTACTGAATCGGGCAAGACAACTGGAAAGACGACGAAAGCAAATGTAAGAAATGGAACATGCAAATGGGCAGATCCAATCTATGAAACTACGAGGCTTCTCCTAGACACAAAGACCAAACAATATGATGAGAAGCTATATAAACTTGTCGTGTCCATGGTGGGCTTTTTCTAAAAAGTTGGGTTATCTCACTACGTGTTTCTTTATAAATGTCACTGATGATGTATTTTGCCTGTTGTGATCTTAGGGTTCATCAAGAACTAGCATTCTTGGTGAGGCTACTATCAACCTTGCTGATTATGTTGATGCATTGAAACCTTCTGCTGTTTCACTGCCTCTTCATGGATGTAACTCTGGAGCCATATTACATGTGAGGATAACGTTTAAATTTTCATCTGTATCAATATGTATTTTTGTATTATAATTTTGATCATATAGGATCCCTTTGTATGAGGCTGGTTGAATGTGTGTTATTCAGATCATGATGCACTAGCAGATAGTCCCAAATTGCGTGATATACATAGTGTTGGGCATAACTCAGTTTGCTGAGAGATATTCATATTAAACAAACTTCATTATCTCTAAATATCTTGAGATTTGAAGTTCGAACAAATTTTCAGAAGAAACTTTCGAACAAATTTTCAGAAAGAAACTTTCGTCCCAACAGTTTCTTTGCAAAGTTTCTTTGTGCTTTTATCTGTCTTAAAACATAAAACATTACTTATCACGTGAAATTATTTGGTAACATGCCCAGAATATCATTTCCTCGTAATAGTAGTTGGTGTTTCCATTTTGTCTGCAATCAAACACATGACATCCAGGATTGCATTTTTTGTTTGCTTGTTTTTATGATCATATAATAGCTTTCAAGCAAAGGGAAGATGAAGGCGAGGCTGTGAGCAACGGTAAACAAAGCTGAATTTTGGGTAGCAAGAAACAACATAAGCATAAGATGGGAGTAGTGGGATTGAGAGTGTCAAGTTAGATCTGCGGGCGTACAAGGGTATGATTAGGGGTGAACAAGAAAAACCGGGAACAGGAAACAAACATAAAACAGAACTCTAATAAACCTTAAGACCAAAATGAAAAAAAACGTCATCAGAATATAATGGAGACCAAAATGAACCAAATGGTTTGGTTGCGGTTATGTCTCGAAAATGCACCAGGCACACCCCTAGATAGGAATATTCTGAAGTTGTAGAATCGTTGGCAGAGAAGATGAGGGAACATAAATTTATAGAGCCTGAGTCATATTTTACAAATACCTTTAGATATTTCAATTAAAATGAATTTTGTTACCAAGAGCAATGATGCAAAATAGAAAGAAGGGAAGAGATCCACAATAGTTATTTGGGAGAATGGGGGACTGAAAGGACACTTTGGAGCAGATTGTGGATTGGCCTGTGGTTTGTCATTGGATGGAGTGGAGGAAAGCTATTCTATTTTGGAGGGTTAGAGTTTATACAATTACCTTTTCTCTTTCCAATAGCATTTTCATTTTGACTCCCTAATCATCTATTATTATATATAAATGTAATCACATTCATTCATTGTTTATATTATGTTTTGAAATAATAATGTTTTTTTTAATATGTTATCATTCATTTTTTTTTTGAATTTTTTTTCCCGGATGGGTTGAAGGACCTCCGAACCCAAGTAGTTCAGGATGAAGACATTTTTGATGTTAATGTTAAATATTCATGTTCCATCCTTTATAATATATTGTCGTTCGTCATTACTTGTTCATTCTGTATTTCTGTATATGTCCTAGTTTCTTAGTGAAAAACTAGTATGTTGTAATTGATCATCACTATTTGGTGCCAGGTAACAGTCCAGCTGCTGACTTCTAAAACTGGGTTCAGGTATTACATCATTATATTTAAGATGAATTTCTTTTCTATTTATATCACGAAATTGAAGTCGAGGTTATGCGTTGGCAGAGAATTTGAGCAGCAAAGGGAACTTAGAGAGAGGGGTTTGCATATGGGAACCAACCCAAACAAGCATGATGAATTTAATAAAGACAGAGTATCATCTTCAGAAGCAACAGCCACCAATCAAATGTCTAAGGTTTGATTATATCATTCTGTATGTATAGCAATATGTGGTTATAATTCTCTCTTCCGCTAGATATTTATTTGTCGAGTAACATATGTAAAATTAAAGATTTGAAGTGGAAGGTCTTTTAGTCGATTATTATCGCTGAGGGAAAGTTGGACTATATGGGAGAGAGGAAAGGGGGGCGTGGGGTGCTGGAGTGGGTCAACAACACTCGTTGTGGAATTGATTACAAGGTTTCTGAAGAAATTTTACATTGGATGTGTTACTCTCAGTAAAGTCAGGAATAACATTTTAAGATGGAAAAATGTTTTGTTACTTTGTTCTATTACTCTTTTTCTTGGTGTCCATGGAAGCTAACACGGAAACATTTTATGGATTCCTTGAGTGATGTTCTATAATTAATAGACTTATATAGTGGTCTGATCATTCTTGCAGATGCAATTGCTCGGACCTAGACTTAGGTTGATAAAGTAATAGCATGGTCCATGGAGTGAAAATTTCTTTGAGGGTAGGGATTGAATATTTTAGTCAATTTAACATCCCCTAAAGTGGAACTTATTTATGTTTCACTTGAGAAATTCTTATATCTATATATTTCTAATAAACTTTAGTCAATTCATTCATCAGAGAGATTTTACATATTGAAAATATTGCTTCTATTGAGAGAGAGTTTTAAATCTTTAAACTCACTGAAACCCTGCGATGCAAATTATCTAATGATGTTATGAAAATGGCTTAATATCTGGAGTAGAGCATGCCATATTGTATAATGTGCCACAACTTTTTGAATGTAGAAATTTTATTTTGAAAGTCTAATACTATTTATATTAGTGAAGTAGAAGAGTAGAATACAGTCTAGGTGGCTTCCTTTGGCGAAGTTGGTGTGAACAATCTTAGCTTAACCATGGGCACATTAGTTATTGGGCTCCAGGGTTATAAAAGGAAAAAGAAAAGTGATCATATTGTTGATACTGCAAATTTGGGCAATCACGCCTAAGGTCATCCCTGAGAGTTCAAGAAGAATATTTATAAGGGAAATAAGGGATCTTGATCGATCTTTATAATCAACAGAAGTATTGCAATCTATGAAACGTAGCTAGAGCGAGTCAAGCTCTAAGTTCATCCAGTTCATAGTTCAATTAGACGTTACATGGTCAGTATTCATACGACTAAAACAACCCTAATTGCACCAAATTTGGGAACCAATATTACCAGGGTCTAGTATCAATTGTAATTACCATGAGATAGCTACAGTTCTATATTCCTGTAACTACCACTTTTGGAATGAGCTACATATGGTGTAACAACGAGATAACTGAGGGATCATACTGTTTAGGGACTTTTAATTGTAATGAGTGTGTGCTAGTGATAGATGTGTAATGGCATGTTCTGGCGTTTGCACCTTTTCATCAATCTTGTTAGATCTCTTCGACCTACTTACAATGAATAGAAGTGATCGTGTTGGCAGGATTATGTAAAAGCATAATTATTGGCACACATGGCACACCTCGGTGCCTGTGTTGATATATAAACTACATTCCTCAAAGTTCTCT
>CM025786.1:11494883-11544885 GCA_014636745.2 Centella asiatica
ATGATATAATTTTGCACCCTAGGGGATCTTCGTAAATTAAAAATTATCTTCATTCTTTATTTTTCGTTTAAATAGGTCAATACAAATGCAAGTCCAGAATCTAACGAGTTTTCTTCACATGAAGAAGGATTAAATTTAGAAGGTGCTGATTCAGCTGTTGGATTTGAAGGCTCATCCAATACCTCAGAAAGTTTATATGCTGAGAAACATGATTGCTCAAGCACACATGACATTGATAGTCTTAAAAGTACAGTATCTGGCGACTTAAATGGACCTTCCCATTGTCCAAGCCTGGATCTAGAGAAAAGGGATTCATCAGATAATCAGTTTTTTCCCCAAGGTAAGAATGATTGTGTTCAGAGATGGGGTTCAGACTATTCCGTTGATAATGATTTGACAACTGCTTATGAGGAGAACAATAAACTGAGAGGAATCTTGGAAGTGGCCGAATCTTCTGTCTATGAGCTTAAGATGGAGGTAAGCTCTTTGCAGAGTTATGCTGATGAATTGGGTGGTGAAACACAAAGGTTAGCTAGCCAACTTGCGGCTGAGATTGCATCAAGTGGAGAACTTGCACAAGAGATTCTGTTGCTTAAGTCTGGGTGTTCAAAATTTAAAGATGATCTTGAACAGCTTAAAAAAGATAAATTAATCTCTCCGTTCGCCAATAAGGAATTAAGTTTCTTTGACCAGGACAACTTATTGCGAGAGAAACAGCTCACATGGATGAAGGGGCTTTCAATTGTGGAGGAGAAGGTAAGAGAGCTCCAAAAAAAAGCATTCCTTGGTTTTGACGAAAGGGACTTCAGCTTCCTTCACTCAGATTTGGAGGTGCTGTCTAGTGTTGTGAAAGATATTAAACACAGGACAGGTGCCATACCTCTGCTGAATATGATACCATCAAAACGAGTTGATGCTGATGATATAAAAAATATGAGCTTACTTAAACGTGAACAGTTTGTATCAGGAACTGAGTTTGATTTCGAATTATATCAGCCGGAGAGTATGCTTCAGTATGGAAGCTTACCTGGACTAGTATCTCAAGAATCTGAATCTAGAGATGCTACTGCAATTGAAGTGAAAAATTATGAACTTCTTGAGAAGTTGGATGAGGCCAAAGTTGAAAAAGAAAATCTTGCAAGAAAAATGGACCAGATGGAGTGCTACTATGAATCTCTTGTTCAGGAGCTTGAGGAAAATCAAAAACAAATGTTGGGAGAGTTGCAGAGTCTCAGAAACGAGCACTCGATTTCCTTGTATGCTATTTCCACCAATAAAGCAGAAATGGAATCAATTCGGCAAAATATGAATGAGCAGAATTTAAGATTTGCTGAAGAAAGACATGACATGGAATCACTTAATAAGGAGCTTGAAAGAAGAGTTGTAACTTTAGAAGCAGCACTTAAAAGGGCCCGCTTGAATTACTCTATTGCGGTGGATCAGTTGCAAAAGGACCTTGAACTGCTTTCCTGCCAAGTTGTGTCTATGTTTGAGACTAACGAGAACTTCATAAAGCAAGCTTTCCCAGAAACTTTGCAACCATGCTCCCAAGGTTACTCAGATATAATGCAGAATTTTGAGAAATCTGATGTTGCTAAGTTCTCAAGGTGTTCAAATCAAAGCCCTGGAACTGAGAAACAACTCTTGGGTGGAGATATTCTTGTAGGGGACATGAAAAAATCATTGCGAATGCAACAAGACCTTTATCAGAAAGTTGAAGAAGAACTCTGTGAAATTCAATCAACAAATTTATACTTGGATGTGCTCTCAAAAGCTCTTCAGGAAACATTGTTTCAAGCAAATACTGATATTATGCTAATGAAAGAGGAAATAGATGAAATCACACACCATTTGGAGCTTACAACTAGGTCTAAAGATTTTCTGACAGCAAGCCTTCAGACTGCAATGGATGAGATTCACAGTCTTAATGAGTTCAAGTCCATTAGCATTTCCAGGAGCAGTGAAATGCTTCTACAGAATCAAAGTTTGGAAGCAAAGTTGGTAAGTATTTCCATGGAGAACTGCCTTCTTAAGGAGAAGACTATGGAATGTGAATTGCTGATGGAGGAATATAAAAGTTACCAAGGCAAATATACAACATGTTTTACTGAGAAATCAGAGCTCGAAAATTTGTTGAAACTGGAAGAAATAAAGAATTGCAATCTTGGAAGTGAAGTATTTTCTCTGAAGGAAGAGTTGAAATCTATCAGTGCTGGGTGTAGTGAGTTTGCTGTTATGAATGAAAATTTGCAGAAAACAATCAACTTTCTGCAAGATAAGTTGTTAAGTTTGTTGGCATCTTACGATGAGCATTTTAGTGGACAATCTTTGTTGAGCACGTCTCGTCAGGATCTGGAGTTGAAGGATTTCATGGACATTATCATACAACTAGAACAGGCCCAGGAAAGTGCCTGTAGAACGATAATTGAACTCGTGGAAGAGAAGAAAGATCTGCAGGG
This sequence comes from Centella asiatica, assembly GCA_014636745.2. NCBI lineage: Eukaryota > Viridiplantae > Streptophyta > Magnoliopsida > Apiales > Apiaceae > Centella > Centella asiatica. The sequence goes on from CM025786.1 coordinate 11,497,343, forward strand.
AAAAAGACATGAGGATAATATATCTTTAGGCGTCATTAGGTCAGAAATTCTGGGTGTGAAACAGAAGTTCAAGCATGATATAGAGGATATGGAGGCTAAACTAGATGTGTCTAACACGCTTGTTGGAAAGCTTCAGTTAAAACTTGACTCTGCTGCTCATAAATTTGATTCTAACACTGAGTTTGAGGAAAGATATGCACAACAGAATGAAGAGCTTTTTGCTGATCTTGCTCTTGTTGAATTTCAGCTGCAAGAACTTGCTTCGAGGCACAAAGACTTTGGCCAAGAAATGTTGGGCTTGGGCACTATTGCTGAGGAACTAGAGAGGAGTAAGATAACCATTTTCGAGTTAAAACAAGAGAAGCAAAATCTCACAACGTCGTTGCAAGCAAAAACCGAGGAATCTCTTAAGCTTGCATCTGATCTTGATAGTTTGAGAAACAGTTTCAGATGTCTGCAGGATGATCTGCATGTTGAAAAATGCTTCAGAGACAAACTAGAAGGTACAGCTGCGGAACTGGAAAGTAGCAAAATAGTCATAACTGAGTTAGTACAGGAGAAGCAAGATCTTACCATGTTGTTAGAGGCTAAAAGTGAAGAGTCAGTCAAGCTTGCATCTGACCTTGAAAGTAGTAAGATTACCATTGCAGATGTATCACAGGAGAAGCATAATCTCATAATGTTATTGGAGGCTAAAACCAAGGAATCTGCTAAGCTAGAATCTGATATTGATTGTTTGAGAGACAATTTGAGATGTCTGCAAGATGATCTGCATGTCCAAAAATGCTTCAGAGCTAATCTAGAAGGTGCAGTTGCAGAACTTGAAAGCAGCAAGATGACCATAATTGAGTTAAAACAGGAGAAGCAAGATCTTGCGATGTTGTTAGAGGCTAAAACAGAGGAATCTATCAAGCTTGCATCTGATCTTGATAGTCTAAAAGAAAGTTGGAAATGTTTGCAAGATGAGTTGCTTTTTGAAAAAGGCTTCAGAGACAAACTTGCAATTACGATCACGGATCTTCAGATAAGTGAGATGACAATTGCTGAATTAATAAAGGAGAAGAAAGATCTTACAACGTTGTTGGAGGATAAAAACGAGGAATCATTCAAGCTTGCATCTCATCTTGATAGTCTGAAAGAAAGTTTGAGACGTCTTCAAGAGGAATTTCATGTTGAGAAAGGCTTCCGGGACAAACTAGAGGATGCAGTTACGGAAGTTGGAAGGAGCAAGATAACCATTTCTGAGTTAATACAGGAGAAGCAACGCCTTATGACATTAATAGAGGCTGAGACCTATAAATCTCTTAAGCTTGAATCTGATATTGAAGGTCTGAATAAATTAATGAGATGTCTGGAGGACAAAACGTGTGCTGAAGAGCGTGTCAGTCATGAACTAGAAGTTACTGTTGCTGAGCTTGAAAGGAGCAAAATGATCATTGCTGATTTAATGCAAGAGAAGCAAGATCTTAGAATGTCATTACAGGGTATAGCTGAGAAATCTGTCAAGCCTACATCTGATTTTGATACCATTAAAGAAAGCTCGAGATGTCTGAAAGATGAGCTGAATGCTGAGAAAGACTTCAGGACAGAAATTACTTCTCAACTTCAGAAGGAACAGAACAAGCTTCTCCACCTTGATGGCCAGAGTGTTGAACCGGAGCATTCCAGGCAATTGGCATCAGACCATGATATTGAAAAATCTGGAGTTTTGTGTCTCTCACTGCAGCATGTGTATAGCCAAGAAAAGCCGAGTAAAGAGGCTTCCCATCTTACAGGTCTAGAAAGTGATTTATCAGAAATGCATGAGAAGTTATTAGCTGCAGAGGTTACTCTCACCTTTGTCCATATCCAGTATGAGACCTTCATAAAGAAGCTAATAATGCAACTTAAATTCTCTGATGAGCACCACATAGAGCTTCAGCAAAAGCATCTTGATCTAGAGGCAATGTTAAATATTTCTCTTGCGAATGAGGCACAGATCAGTGATGGAAATGCGAAACTATCCAAAACTATTGACTTCCTGAGATCTGATTTAGAAGCATCTGTTACTGAAAATACGGTCATGTCGGAGTTGAATAATGCTTTGATGGCTCAACTTGAGGATTACAAAAGGAGGTTGTTGATGCTGGAGGGTAGACTTTCTCAGGATTTCAATCTGCACAAACAACATGAAGAGATGCTGGAAAATGCTTGCGAGGAGATTGGTGATTTGATTTCTTCCAAGGTAGAGCTGGAAATCATATTGATTGTACTCCGAGCCAAATTCAGTGAGCAACATCTTCACATAACCTTGGCTGAAGAAGACTTTAAAGAATCCATGAAGCTGCAGAATCAGGTTGATGAACTTACTCGCAAACTATCTGAACAGATACTTAGAACAGAGGAATTCAAAAATTTGTCTGTCCATTTAAAGGAGCTCAAAGACAAGACTGAAGCGGAATGTCTCTTGGCTCATGAGAAAAGAGAACCTGAAGGGCCATCATTTGCTATGCAAGAATCTCTGCGGATTGCCTTCATAAAAGAACAGTATGAAACAAGGATGCAAGAGCTGAGGCAACAGCTCTCATATTCCAAAAAGCATGGAGAGGAGATGCTATGGAAATTACAAGACATTGTTGATGAAAATGAGGACCTGAAGAAATCTGAAGCTTCTTACTTGAAGAGAAATGAAGAGCTTTCGATTAATGTCTTGGAATTGGAGGCTAAATTACAGTCCGCAGTATCTGACAAGCGTGATAAAAATAATGCTTATGATAGGGTAAGGACTGAATTGGACTGTGCTCTATTAAGCCTTGAATGCTGCAGGGAAGAAAAACAAAAGCTTGAAGCTTCCTTGCACAAATGTGAGGAGGAGAAATCTAAAATTTTGGTTGGACTTACCTTAAGAAGAGAACACCAGGAGAATTCCGTAAATTCCGTGGACATACAACGAGATATAACTGGTGACATGATCAGGGAAATATCTGGTGACTTAAGTAATGGAAAGTCTAATCATAGATATCTAATGGAATCAATTCCAAGCCTTGAAGGAACCACTGTGGATGTTTCAGGAAGCATTGCTACTGCAAATCTTTCTACTGAGAAGACAGACCACAATAACCTGGTGAACAGTAAAGGAGTTCGAGATACGAGTTCATATTTGATAAGGGAAGCTGAAAATCAAACTTTGCCCAACAATCTGCAACCCAACCAGGTAATCACTTCCTTTGTCATTCTTATTGCCGAATGTTTATCATTCCTGAAAAGTATGGCCCAATGGAGAATTTCATATTGTATAGGTTATCATAATTCTAAGAAATGCTATCAAAATACAACTTAAGACATGCGGCTGTTAAAAAAGTGAAATGTTTGCTGGTCTAAAACTCATGAAGATGATTGTGGCCACCCATACCTGATCTAAACTTTCTAAGATGGTAACTCTCTCAAGGCACTCATCAAATTAGAAGTTGGTTCATCACAGTACATACAAGTTTGTTGCTGAAACCTTTTTAAGGACAATTTAATTATTTCTATTAACGTGTTTGTTTCCCCTAAAGATAAAGAAGCGCCTGTTTGTTTGTGTCAGCGATTGAAGAATCATATCTGTCATCATTTTGCAGGTTCATGTATCTAAAGGCATACAGGGTATTCCAGAGCATGTTGTACTAAATCAACCCAGCTTGTCATTCGGTAGTTTAAATAATGTAGTCATCCATGATAATTTCCAAGCTGAAAGTTTGAAGTCTAGCATGGATCATCTTCATGAAGAGGTATTTATCTTGTACTTAAAAGGCAACTATCGAGATTTTTAAAGGTCACGCGTGCTTGCATGTGGTGTTATAAGGTTTGTGTAATTGAATTAAGAACTTCTGCATGATTGCTAATGGCAGCCTAATGTATCTTATTTTCTCTTGCAGTTGGAGAGGATGAAGAACGAGAACTCCCATTTTCCACAGGCTAATTATGACCCATATGGTGAAGATCTAGAACAAGAACGAATGCATTTACACACGGTAAGGATTGTGGCTGTGTTCCGCTCGATAATGTCTTTTTGCCTAGAATTAGACCGTTTCCTGTGTCTTATAAGTTTTTCTTTCTTTGCAAGGCAAATCAAGAGCTGGGAAGCCTATTTCCATTGTTCAATAATTTTTCAAGAAGTGGTAATGCATTAGAAAGGGTACTTGCTCTGGAAATTGAGCTTGCCGAAGCATTAAGGGCAAAGAAAAAATCAAGCTTCCATATCCAGAGGTAGGTAGCAAAAGCATTACATAAACTGAATCTTAGTTTTTGCCGATTTATGTATGGATCTGTATTACATACATGCTGGCATGTTGAACATTAACCTTATAAACAGCCGGAGTTGCAGAGCATACATTATGCTTACCTATAATACTGTCAACATTTTAACAAGGATAAAAAGTAGGCGGAGTGGCCCAAAGATGTATGAATTACTCTTAAGATTACTCATCACGCAAAGGATTTACACTGTCTCTGGGCTTTATCTGAAAAGGGGTAGAAAATAAAAGATTGTGGAGGAATTTTGAAGTTCTCCAAATGTCATGTCTAGTTTTCAAGTTTAGATAGAGTGATGGTAAATGGTATAAGTATATCAAGTAACCCCCAAAATGGGAAGATTTGAAGGGGAAATATGCTTACCCAATTAAAAGTTTTTACGATTCATAGTGTAGTAGCATACCCTGAATATAAAAGAGCATGAAGAAGTAATTCTTTGATGTTCACTTTGTCCTTTAACTCAAAAGCTCCTTCAATTTCTCTTTCTATTGATTGATACTTTTTGTGTCCATCTCACCATCCAAACTCACAAACATCGGTGCACCAAAACGTTCTTCGCCTGCAGGATTTTATTGGGTTCTGTCGAGTGGACAATTTGGGTTTAGGTTTGGTGAGTTAAGAAAGTCCATCACGAACCTAGTATGTTCTGTTGCCTTTTAACATATTAGGAGACCTTAAACCATTATGTATAGTGGTTCAACATGTAATGGAAATTATGAAGCACTCTTAAGAGTGACGATAGTTGGTGTTGGATTCCATCCCCAACATATATTGGGGTTGTTAGATTAGGACCTAATGTTGTTCTAGAATATCATTTCCTTTCTGGAGGCCTATTGGCCTAAACCTTGAAGTATGGGGTTCTTATTTCTGGTTGGGATTGCAAGAAGACAGATCTTCTCACCTCATTGACCAATGTTCAACACAATTCTTGAACCAACTTAAGGTTCAATTTGATTTCTATCAGAGATTATTTAGCACTATTAACTCACTTCCTTTCTTCCATAAAATGTAATAAGTGCGTTATAGTCGGACATTTCAAGTAGCAAACTATGATAATTTATCACATCAAGTTTATGGTTCCATAAAGCTTTTCTGACAAATAGTTTACTAACCAGCATGGCCTTTTCTCTTAGAAAAGATGATCCAGCATGGCCTTTTGCATTTGGATGACTCTCTCATTCATTTGTATTCTCCTCGGCAAGACTAATGCTTTTGCAAGTGCTATTCTTTTCCAACTCTCATGAGGCTGTCCAAGGGAATCTTATTAACTGTTTTAGAGATCACTATACGGATGGGAGAGGCAACTACCTTCTGGGCTACCTAGGCGGCGGTTATGCATTTTTTGGTAGTTTTATTTATATATTTTCCTATAGTATTTATTTAAATATTTCTATATGCGTAAAATTTCTATGGTCTACATAAAATTTGTCCAAACAGTAAAAAAATAAAGAACTTATAAGACAACAAATTCTTTGAAAGTGTTGTACTTTTTCAGTATTTTAATTAAATAAAAAAATTAAATTCATTCTTAAGAGGTGCCTAACCGAGTCAAGGTGGTAGATACTTCAAAGTACATATCACCTTCACAGAATCACAGCAGTATTCCTAGGCAACTAGGTGGAAACTTTCTACTGATCTTTCTGAATTAATTTAAATAATTAGAAAAGGCTTAGAATTCAAATTAAGCTTTAGCTGGAAGGTCATTAAATATGGAGTTTGTTTCATCCTCAAACACAAATATCTTGGTTTAATGCACAGTTCTTTTGAGTCGTTTGAGTGGAATTACCCTGGAGTGCATCAAGGACTATGGAACCGTCTAATAGGTTTTGGCTTCTAGTATCCACAAGATGTTCTTTTATGCACTTTCAACTTCAATGATGGCAAAACAAACAGCTGTATGCTATTTTTTACCGATATTAAAGATCATCCCCTCTTTATAAACAATTACTGGTCACAATCCATATCTTTGTGGGCAAGGCTTCTGAAGTACTATTCCAATAGGCAAGGCGTCTGGTGTATCCATTCTGTGTATATCATTACATGCACGGGTGTTTGAGTCATTAACCATGATGTCATCTGAATCAGATGGGGCTTTCCATTACAAATATTCAGCGTTGAGACTATCTGGTTTTACAAAACCAACATATTTATTTTCTGCATGGTTTTAGTTCGTTCCTCAAACAACATGGTGACGAAGAAGCTGTGCTCAAAAGCTTCAGAGACATTAATGAATTGATTAAAGACATGCTAGAACTCAAGGCAAGGTATGCAAGTGTAGAGACTGAGCTGAAGGAGATGCATGATCGTTACTCCGACCTAAGCCTTCAGTTTGCTGAGGTAGAAGGAGAAAGAGAGAAACTCAGAATGACACTCAAGAATATTCGGACATCCAAGAAACTTGTTCAGTTAACTCCCCCTCCATCAGATGCTCTTTCTGACCATCCCTTGTAACCCAGCTTCATAGCCTCATTCACATATTTATGATCTTGCTCTTGCATATATTTATGTGTGCTGATCTTCACATGTTGGCTGATGTGCTCCTGCACTGGTATGAATCAGACTTTAAGCTCCGATGGTGAGAAGCGCAAACCTAGGACAGTCTGTCTCATGTAGATATTGAATGTGGGGGTTGGATTCTCAGCTACTCAAGAAAGTGTAGATCATATGTAGCCCTGTGCTACTTTTGTAGAATTATATTTTCTCCTTCACTCTGTTTTCATAGTTGTAAGTTACAAGTCAGATGTATAGAAAATATTTTATACATAATCAGTAGAATTGCCTCCCCTTAGTTTGTTTCTAAAAGTACGCTTTCTCATGGGTGGCACTGATAGTACTGAAATGGTAAATTCTTGTTTTCTGGTTCTAATCTTACCTAGCTATCTATTTATACAGAATAAATAATCATTCTTGACTCGAAAGTGTTCTCGACTCATCTTTATATTTAAAGCGGATGCATTTACGTTAAAATTTGAAAATAAGATTTTAAAAAAATGAAAAGTACTCCCTATTATCAAAATAAAGGATGGGTATTAAAAATGGCGGTTGTCAAAGATAATTTTTATGTTATATATATTTCCACAATATTGTATTTAATAACGATATATGATATGCTATTCGTTAGTGGTGGTGATGGTGGATCATCACTAGTGACTAAATGACGACTGACGAAAAGGAGAGTTTAGATTATGTCAATTGTTTTTGAATTTCATTAATTCATTATTAGAAATGCATTATAAATCAAACTATCAAATTATATTGCTCTCTCCATCCCATTTTATTTGACAAATTTTGATTTTTTTGGGTCAAATTAACCAAATTTAAAATTAATTTATAAACAAGTTTATTATAAATTTTAATTTCAAACAAGTTGTTCGTAATACTATTAAAATTAAAATTTTAATAGTATTTTTAATACCCAAATTTTGACCAAGAAATTAATCTTAATCTTATACGAAATAATCACGAAAAATTACATCTAATATACTATTACAAACAATTTGTTTAAAATTAAAATTTATAATAAGCTTGTCTATAAATTAATTTTAAATTTGGTCAATTTGATCAAAATAATTAAAATTTATCAAATAATATGAGACTAAAAGAGTAATTAACTCCATTATAACTTCACGTATTGCTTCACAAACAAGAGAGAGAAAGACCTATACAACCTAATCGTTAGCCCATAAAAATTTAAAACATATCTCTAATTATTGGTTATCATTTTAATGTATAAAATTGTAAACATATATCTAATTTTAGTTTATTCATAATTATCATTTTAGTTTATTCTAAAATTAGATATATGTTTACCTAATTGTAATTATCATTTTAGTTTATTCATAATTATCATTTCATAATGATTTATTGTATTTATGAAATATTCATAATTTTAGTTATTTGTGAGGGACTCTTACAAGGGGCTGAAAATATTATATAATTACTGAGAGTTAAGCAAAGTGGATTAGCGGAGTGTGAAATATTCCACCATAATTGTATCTTGTAGAAAACTTGGATCAATAGTAATATTATTTAGACAGGTTGGATGCAGCTTGAATTTGGTTGAACCAAGTTAAATCTTTGTCTTCTTTTCTATGATTGAATTATCTTTTTGCTTGCAGTTTGATATTTGTCAAGATCTTATTCCTAACATCTGATTTCTAGATCTTGGTTTGTGCATGGAGTTTCTAGAATTGATCTGGGTTTAAGATGTTGACAAATACATTTGAAGAACTTTGAGTTGTGAAAATTTAAGATGGAAGATCTACTTGTGGATCGTGAACTGTGGTTGGTGATTGAGAATCAGAATCCGGTACTTACTGCAGAGAAGGGGGATGATAGTTTTTCCTCTATTGTTGATACAACAACAAATGATGAAATTGCTGAATGAGAGAAACTGGATCGAAAGGTTCAAGGATTGATTCGGTTGTGTATAGCCGATACTGTTTTGGTGAATGTTGTTGGTGAAAAATCTGTAAAAGACCTATGGACTAAAATAGAGAACTTTTACCAAAGCAAATCTCTTGTCAACAAACTATTTTTAAGGAAGAAATTGTACAAGTTGCGGATGAAAGATGGTGGATCGTTCTTGGCTCATCTTTAGGAATTCAATATCTTGGTAAGTCAATTGGCTTCAATTAATTGTGATATGAAAGATGATGACAAAATCATTACCTTGCTTTGTTCATTACCGGACTCGTGGGGCAATTTGATTGTTGCGATTGATAGTAGGAATACAGGGATCTCGTTTAATAGTGTTGTTACGGCCTTGCTAGATGAATAGATGAGATTAAACACCATATGAGATAATATTTGGGAAGAAGCCAAGTATGAGTCATGTTTGTATGTTTGGTTGTGATGCTTATATGCATGTGCCTAAGGAGAAAAAAGAAAAACTTGACTACAAATCTGAGAAGTGCAAGTTTGTTGGTTACAAAGATGGAGTCAAGGGGTACAAATTATGGAATCAAGAGACCCTGACTATTGTGTACAACAAAGATGTGGTGTTTAGATAAACACTAAACGTTGATGTTGTCACTAAAGTTTTACTTGAGAAGACTAGTCATGTTGAGTTTGATGTGAGCTCAACATGGGATGTGGAAGATGAAGACCCACATGATACATCAGAAGTTGTTGATGATGATTTAGATGAAGAATAGTCAGTTCAACATGATGATGGTGATAATGTTGATTCAGATCATGGAGTGGAGGTTGAAAAAGAGCCTCAAGTAGAGCCTACATTGAGGAGAACCACACTGATTAGGTGAACACCTAGCAGATATTCACTTAGTGCCTCTTATGCTTTGACAATCACTAGTGATAAATCTGGTTCAGTTAAAGAGTTGAGAGTCTTGGATGGTGCTAATCTATGTGAGGAAACAATGAAGGAAGAGATGTAGTCACTTGATCAGAATCACACGTGGAAGCTGGTGAAATTGTGTAAGGGTAGGAAGCAATTGGGTGTAAGTGAGTATTTAAAAAGAAGTAGAATGTAGATCGTAAAGTGGAGAAGTACAAAGTTAGGCTAGTTGCGAAGGGATATTCTCAAATAGAAGGCGAGGACTATGTAAAGATCTTGTCACTAGTGTCAAAGCTAACTTCTATCAAAACTGTTTTATTTGTGGCAATTGCTTATGTTAGAGATAAATGATGATGATGATTATGTAATAAATTGTGCAACTGTAAATACTTGAGGTATTTTATAAACCTTAAGATCAGCACAAGTTTTGCACCCACTGATGATACACTTATTCATCAGTGGATGGTTAATAACTTCATAAGCCAAGTCAGAAAACAGAAACATTTAAAGGACTTGACAAAGTGAAGAAGAATGTCTGATGCTACTTGTAAACAGTCAAAGTATTCCGCACATCAGAAATTCTAATCAAAGTTACGTTGATTAAGTTCCATCAGGAGGAACCCATCAGGGGGAACTCATCAGGGTATGACGAAGGTAGACCAACCCGTCAGGGAAACACTTCAGGACATGTCATTGTCAGGCAAACCAATCAGGGTAACCCGTCAGGGGAAATGACCAACATGACATCAGTGGAAGCCATCAGTGTATGCCGTCAGTCATAACCATCAGGATCAAGAAACACTGAGTAAAACTCAAGTGAAGGTTGAAGTCCTGATCCAGTCAATAAGCAGCAGGGGATCCAGAAGCACTGATCAAAGTCCGTCAGGGCTGGCAGTCAGTGGATCGTTGTGACAGCATGCATCCGTCATCAGTTCTTACACGGAAATCAACGTAACGTGTTACAGAAGCAAGAAATATCAACTGGAAAGATATTTTTTGAAGTTTGTTTATGATCCAATGAGAACTCTCACGCATTAAATGCACACAGATCAGGGGAAGAAAAGTAGCAACAAAGCATGCAACAGTCTGACACATAAAGTTTCGATGTGACATACTTACGGCTAAGTTGAGAAGAGTAGCACGTCTCAAGCACGTGATTTCATCCCACTGATTTATCATATAAGTAACGGAGCTTTCATTACAAAAATACGGTGATTGAATTTATCCAACAGATCAAACAAACGCTGAAGCACACAAACACTAGAGAAAAGCTTTGTAATAGATATTGAGAGAGATATTTCAAAGAAAGTTAGAAGCTAGTGAGTGTGAGAAGATGTGAACCTTATTCACAGAATTTGTAGCTGTAAATCACATTTGTGATTATACAGATTTCGAGAAAAACCCCAAGTTTTAATATAACTATTTTAACTTGAATCTGTGTGTTCATTTCTTATAGTTTTTCTGTTTGTTACAACTGTTTTCCAGTAAGCACTTCTAAGTTTAAAAGAGCGAAAAGTTTCAGGTGTTTGTATTCATCCCCCCCTTCTACAAACACTTGTACTTATATTGCACTAACAACTTATGATCTTGAGGTTGAGCAAATGTATGTGAAGACAACCTTCCTTCATGGGAATTTGGAGGAAGATATCTACATGAAACAGTCAGAGGGGTTTGTGGTCAAAGGAAAAGAAGACTTGGTTTGCAAGTTGAATAAATCATTGTATGACCTGAAACAGTTAGATGTGGTATCAGTAGTTTGATAGTTATGCTTAACGGATTAGGTTTACTTGAAGTTAAGCCAATCATTGTATGTATGTGAAGATGTCAGGTGAGAATTTTGTCATTCTGACTTTGTATGTTGATATATGCTCTTGATAAGTAATAACAAGAATATGATCAAAATTGTTAAAAGATTGCTAGCACAATAGTTTGAGATGAAGGTTCTTGGGGTTGCTACTTATATTTTGGGCATGCATATACGGAGGGATCGGGAACAATGGAAACTGTGGTTTGGGTAAAGAAAATATGTTGAAGGAATCTTGAAGAAGTTCAACACGTCTGATTGCAAGCCAGTTGAGACTTCTATGTCAGTTGAAGTTAAATTATCAACGGAGCTATCCCCTAAGAATGTGAGGAGAAGGAATAGATGAAACACATTCCATATGCTAGCACGGTTGGTAGCTTAATGCATGCATTGTTGTGCACTCGACTAAATATTGCTCATTCAATGAGAGTATTGAGCATATATCTAATCTAGGCAAGGAGCATTTGATTGCCGTTAATAGGGTGTTCAGGTATTTTCGTGAAATCTCAGATTATGTTTTGTGTTTTGAGGGTAATGGAGATAAAGTTTTTCTTGGTGTGACGGGTCAACTGATTCAAATTGGGGTGATGATTTAGACTGTTAAAGATCGACAAATGGTTATGTATTCAACTTGTTTTGTGGACCAGTTAATTGGATGAATAAGAGGCAAAATGTGAACTTTTCCTTAAAGACAAGGTCCTTGCACAATCGACGAAGCCATATCGCTTCTTTCCCTGCATGGGCCAATGCCTTGTCATCTACTGAGGCAAAATATATGACGTTGATTCATGCAAGGAAAGAAGCGATATGACTTTGTCGATTGTGCAATGAGCTTGTGTTTAAGGAAAAGTTTGTCATGGTGAAATGTGATAGCCAAAACGCTATACATTTGACAAAGAATCCAGCGCATCATTCTAGGATGAAGCATATTAACATTCAATATCACTTTATCTGAGAAAAGGTGGAGGAGAAAGTGGTGCACTTGGAGAAGGTTGACACAATGAAAAATTGTGCGGATTTCTTAACAAAGCCATTTAGTTTGAAGAAGTTTTAGTGGTGTACTTCTGAAGTTGGATTGAAGACTCAGAGTATGTGAGTTGCTGTATTATGTGTGAAGTATTCACCAAGTGAGAGAATGTTGATATTGACTACTGCTTCAACATTATCTTTTTTCCAATTAGAAATATGCTTTTTTATTCCTATTGGGATTCCTTTTATTTTCTATTTCTATTTAGAATATGTTTCAATTTAGGTTTTGAATTTGATTTGATTTCTAATTTCTTTTGGATTTCTAACATTATGTTGGAGTTTATAAATACAATGGTTTATTGTGTTTATGAAATAATCATAATTTTAGTTTTTTATGAGGGTCTTTTATAAAAGGGTGAAGATATTATGTAACTATTGAGTATTTGCAAGATAGATTAGCGGAGTGTAAGATATTCCATCATAATTGTATCTCGTAAAAAACTTGGATCAATAATAATAATATTCAGACATGTTAGACGTAATCTGAATTTGGGTGAATCAGGATAAATCTTTATGTTTTATTTTCTATGATTGAATTATCTTTTTACTTACAGTTTGATATTTGTTAAGATCTTATACCCAACAATTATATTACTCTCTCTCTTTTATTTTCTATTTGCGTGTCACCCCCTTTCTCTTTTCTCTTGCATACAACCCTCTCTCATTCCTCTATATTTTTCTCATTTTTCATCCACACCTAACTATGTTTCATTTTGTTTGTTATATGTGAGTAATTGAAAAATTAAATAAAGCAATCTAAAAAAAAAACTATTTTAAACAAATAGAAAGTAAAATTAAAAAACTACGAAATGAATCAACTTGGAACCTTTGCTTGAGTCTGTTGCAAACAATACCAAAAATCCTTTCCGACTAGTAAATCTAGCTTTTCCATTATTCTTACAAGTGGAAGGCTTTTCGCCATAAACCGACTCATAGCATTTTATTACTATCATTATTAATAATAATGAACCTTTCCTTTTTATGTAATAATTATTTAAAATAAAGAATTAAGGTTTAGATCTAAGTGTAAAGTTAGTGTTAAAATAATTTATAATAATAATATGGTGATAGGGATAATAATATAATATTATAAAAAAGATTATCATTAATAGAATTGAAAAAACTATTGCTAATAGTAGTACCTATATTATAATAAGGATAAAATATTATTGATAATACAATTGCTAATAGTAGTATTAATATTATAATAAAGATTATTATAAATAGAATTGATGGGTCATCATGCTCATAATATATTAAGATCAACATGCATTGGTTCTAGATGTGGATAATTAGCATATCACATACTCGTACTATTTCAAAAAAGAAAAAAGAGAGAGTAATATTTGGATGTAAAATTTGTTTGAAAAGAAGAACAATATTTGTTTAATTTTTTTAATTGTAATGTAATATTTTATAAAATTTGTCATTACAATCTTGTTATCTTATCTTTAATTGAACATTCGAAATAACGTTAATGACAAAAACTTATTTTTTGTACATGTAATTCTTAGTCAAACATGCACAATATTAATATTTGTCAAAAGTTCAATTTTTTTTTTAGAACACAGGGAATATCATATAATAAACACTAACTTGCTAATCAAGCACAATTTTTTTTCTTTTTTGAATTGATTTATATTATTGAGTCTATACTATACATATTTTATAATTTTTAATAGTTTTTATTGTATTAAATATGTGATCAGTAATTCTTATTGTTGTGTATAATATCATTAGTTTTATATTTATAAATTTGAAAATTGATGAGTGCATTTTTTTTATATAAGTCATTTAATAAGTTATTATTTCATTTGATTATATTTTTTAAGTTATTTTTATATCCAATTTTTAAGTTATTTTAATTATCTTAAATAATTACATAGCCTAATACCAAATATATTTTACTTTATACTAATCAAAATAAGATAATAAATCTATATTTTATAATTTTTTTCATAAATTTTAACGTGGTGCTCTATTTTTTTTTGTCTAATATGTTACCGTAGATTTCATTTATTTTATTTTATAATTGTTGATTATTAGTTTTTTTTTGTTGTTATTGTGATACTTTAAATTTGAGTGATGCACATGATTTTTTTTAGTATTATATATATATATATGATAATGATCACTGGTCAACTTCTCATTCTGATAATCAGATTTATGATATGATTTCTTTAGTTTTAATAATTAGAGATGGAGTATGATTTAAAAAATATGATTATTTTCATAAACGAAACAACCTTGTTCAGATACTGCATAGTATTAGATGTATTGGTTCTTTTGATCCTTTACATATTTCAAAATTAAGTCAAAATATGAATGATTCAAAGTCGAAACAAAATAATATTTAGATTTAAACTAATTATAATTATATTTAATCACATAAAGTGAATCGAATTAACGAAATCAATAAATCAACTCATCAAAATTGATTCTGTCCATGAGAGGAGACATTATTAGTATACAATAATAAATTATCAATTCTATTTATAAATCCTCACTACTATTACTGTTTCTTAGCAATGTTATTATCATAGTAATATCCTAATTATTGTCAATAATGTCCTATTAGTATTATCAATCTTATACTTATTATAATATATTACAATGAATAGTAGACCAATAGTATTATCAATTCTATTTATAATAATCTTTATTATAATATTAATACTACTATTAGCAATTGTATTATCAATAATATTTTATCCTTATTATAATATAGGTGTTACTATTAGCAATAATTTTCTTAATTCTATTTATGATAATCTTTATTATAATATTATATTACTATCACTATCACCAATAGTATTATTAATAATATTCAATTCTCATTATTATAAATTATTTTAAAGCTTACTTGACACTTACATCCTAAATCTCGATTCTTTATTTTAAATATTTATTAAATAAAAATGAAATGTTCATTATTATTAATAACGATAGCAATAAAGGGCTATGAATTGGTTTATAGTAAAAAGCTTTCTGCTAGACTTACTAGTGGGAAAGAGAGAATAACAGAAGAAAGAGAAATAAATAAAGAAAGAGAGAAAAAAATATGATACTTTTTATGTTGGTAATTTTAGTCTTTCGATCTGTAATTCTAGTAGAAATGCTAGTTGAAGGGATAGAAATGAGTTTTTTTTTTTTTAATTTTCTCTTTCTTCTCTGGTCATTAGATCAAACATTCGATGGTGAGAGATGCGTTAGTTTATAGAATCTAAATCCCCTATTTACTTGAGCCAATACAATGATATCATTCCAAACAACAAATTGTATCCAACAAAAACATTAACTAGCTATTGTATTCGTGCAATGCACCAATAGGACACCTTAGTGTACCATCACTGTAAATATGTTTTTAAAAATTTATAGAGACAAGAGATAAACAATCTTAGAGAAGTCTTCAAAATTAAGAACTAATGCATGTAGGGCTCTCATTTGTCTCTAATTGTTTTATACATTGTTAGATACCTAAATTAAGAGTTGAATATATATAATTTAGCCCCGAGAAACGGAGTAATCTATTAATCAGATTAAATACAAATATGATAGAGTTACGTGGAACCTTCATAGGTGGATTGAAAAGGTCAGTTTGTGTATAAACTATAAATTAGCATGAGAGTCTATTAGCATCATATCTCAAACGAATTAAAAGAGTGGAGATCGAGGCTACTTCAATAAAACATTGTTGGTGCAAAATTTGGGCACCACACACACACACATGCTTCCTTCAGCAATCACATGCAGGATTTGTTTGAACACTAGCTTGCATTGTAAATTAACGTACACCAGGATGGATCAACGTTTATCTAATTTTAACCAATTAATCCAGTAGGAAGCTTTCCCCTTAGAAGGTACTGTAACACTCAGGTGATGTCTGAGACTACGAATGTTCTTAATTACTCTCTCACGTCTTTACCACAATTAAAACTAAATACCAACAAAAACAAAAATTTGATAACTACTGTGTTCTTTTTTGTGCAATTTCCCTCCAAATTGTTAAAAAAAAGTGTTGAAGCAAGGGCTATAATCTAAGCCAGGTGATTCTCTGTGAAAGAGAATAAAAATTAATAATGTATAACATATATATATTGTAAAATTTGAACCTGCCAAAAG
This sequence comes from Centella asiatica, assembly GCA_014636745.2. Lineage (NCBI taxonomy): Eukaryota > Viridiplantae > Streptophyta > Magnoliopsida > Apiales > Apiaceae > Centella > Centella asiatica. Next base: position 11,513,866 of record CM025786.1, read on the forward strand.
CTGTTTAATCAATGGCGGAAAAAAAAAAAAAAAACTCATGGTGGCATTAGCACCAACTTCATTAGCTGAACGAATACACTTTTGAGTACCAACCCTACATTATTGATCTTCAATGGAGAATAAAACTGAATAATTTCTACTCTCTCCTCCGTTTCATAAGCACAACAAAATTTAGACTTTTGACGATTATTAATTTTACATTTTTGGCCAATAACCTTACAATAGTTCTTAGGGGACCCGATTACCTACTTCTGCCGGCACTAAATGGGAGAGAGTCCTTAGAGTAGTTCCAACGAATTAAATGTACAAATAATAAGTTTTTCTCATGAAATTTGTTATGAATCTTTAAGTTATGACAAGATTTATAAGTTTGTAATTGCAAGTTTTTTAATTTATAGTAAATAATAAAAAAAAATTTCAAATGTAACTATTTTTTGGAATAATTTTATTTTTCAAATGTAACTTTTTTTTTGGAAATGGGGGAGTATTATGATTATCTAAATAATAACAAACATACCTGCACATCAGAATCCAAGCTTGATATAATTGTCAATACTTCATATTTGAACTTCATTTTTTCCCTCTGATAAAATATTATCGAAACTTGTTTAAGCAAGAACTTGGCTCCTTTAAAGTCAAGTTTGTTCATATTATCCCATGCTTCGCTCGAGCTCGTGTAGCTGGCTGGCATAACTAATAAATAAATAAAGAAAGTGGTACTTGACCTTAGAGATGTATTTCTTTATGCACATCTTAATTAATGATTATAATATAAAAAATTAGCTCGAGCCAAGGTCAAACGTGATAAAATGCTTGCACAAACATCATATGAAATAATACCACAAACACTTTAATATGTGTTTGTCTGTGTATGTTGTACACGATGCTTCTTCATACTGAGAGTTCTCTCATGAGTATAAACGTGCCTCACAACTCATCCCATGTTAAAAAGAAAATTTTATTATGAACAAACAACACTATTTTATTGTAACATTTATCGTAATGTTCATAATAAATGTTAATAAAATATTTTAATTATCAACATGTTCATTCTGTAGAAATAAAAATATTTAAACTTTTACTTATTTGCAATATATTACTCTGGTGTAATATCTTATTTTTTCATTATTATTTGGAATGTGCTCTTATAAATTCGACTTTATGATGTTTTAAATTGTGAATTTCATAACAAATGTTAATAAAATATTTTATTATCTAGTTATTTGTTTCTTGAAATGAAAAAGAATTTAAAGATTTAATTATTTACTACTTCATCGTAATAAGTTTAGTTTTCTATTATTTGATGTGTGCAAGTATAGTCTTGACTATTTGAATTTTAAAAGTTTGAATTTCAAAATAAATTTTAATAGAATTTTTTTATTTTCAACTTGTTCTTTCTGTAGAAATTAAAAATATTTAAACATTTTTTATTTGCAACGCGTTACTCCTCGTAAAATCTTTTTTTTTTCCTATTATTTGGTTTGTTTTCTTATAAACTTGACTTTACGATATTAAAAATTAAGAATTTCATACCAAATTGTAATTGAATAGTTTATTATCTAGTTGTTTGTTAACTTGAAATGAAAAAGAATTTACGGATTTAATTATTTGCGATAAATCACTTTGTCGCAAAAGCTTATTTTTGTATTATTTGAGTGTGCTAATATAATCTTGACCATGTGGACTTCAAAATTGTGAACTACAAAATAAATCTTAATGGGAAATTTTTATTATCAACTTGTTCATTCTATAGAAATAAAAAAATTAAACATTTATTATTTGCGACGTAGTTTTCCTCGCAAAATCTCATTTGTCTATTATTTGGTGCGTGCTCTTCTAAATTTGACTTTATGCGGTTTAAAATATAAATTTCATTACAAATGAAAATGGATTATTTCTATTATCTAGTTGTTTGTTCACTTGAAATGAAAAAAAGTTTATTTAATTAATATTCTGTTGCGAAAAGTTATTTCTCTATTATTTAGTATGTGCTAGTATAATGTTAATTATTAAAATTTTAAAATTTTTGAACTTCAAAATAAATGTTAATAGGAAATTTTATTATTTATTTGTTCATTCTTTGGAAGTGAAAAACAAAAAAAAACTAAACTCTTATTTAATTTTTGATGCATCACTCCATCACAAAAACTTATTTTGCTATTATTTAGTGTCTACTAGTATAATCTTGACTATTAGAATTAAAATTGTGAACTTCAAAATAAATACCTTGTTCATTCTTTGAAAGTTAAAAAAATCTCTTATTTATTGGTGACTCTGTCACAAAAGTTTATTTTTATATTATTTGGTGTGTACTAGTATATTTTGAGTATTTGAATTGTAAAATTGTGAACTTCCTGGCAAATGCTAATAGGAAATTTTTATTATCTTCTTTTATTATCTTCGTCGCAAACACTGATTTTTTTTATTTATTTGATATGTCTCAATTATTTGCTGTGTGATAATATAATCTTGACAATTCGAATTTTAAAATTGTGAACTTCAAATATTTTTATTATCTTCTAGTCATTCTCGGGAAATAAAGAATAATTAAACTTTTATTTATTGTGATGCATCACTCCATCGTTCTACTCCAAAAAGATGATCTAAATATATTCATTCAAATTAAGTAGTAGAAAAATATGATATTTATCTCTTTTTTGATCTTGATGTGACTTTTGAGTGTATAATTTAGAATTAAAGAGAATATGAGTTCCACCGGTTAAAGTAAGAAAGAGAAATATAAAAGAAGATTACATTTGTCTAAGACGAATTGTTAAATATTTATCGTTTGCGGTATCTTTAATTGGTTAGAAATTACTAAAGATATCCAAACAATCCAAATTAAAATGTTTTCAAGTTCTCTGATATGTATTAATTCTGGGAAAAATTTGAAATCCAAACTTCAGTGTTTTCGATTCGGAATCAAAATTCTCTCTTATTTTATGTTTAGTAGTATTAGAGTAGTTTTATTAAATTATTAGATCATAAATAGCTTTGAAAAATCATTAAATTTTTTTCTTTAATTTATAATAGTTTTATAACTAAGAAATGAAAAAAACTGTATTTACTGTTACTGATTTTTCATAATTAGGGGTTTAAACTAGTACTAGTTAAGTAACTTTCCCTATTTAAAAATTCCAAATTCAATTATGATTTTCTTTTTAAGTCTCTATAAATATCTTGGTATTTAATGCCTTTAGAATTTAAAGATATGAAAATTTTATATTTGAAAATTAATTAGTTAAGTTTACTAATTAGTTTTTAATAATAAATAATTTCCTTATTTGTTTAAATTTCAAAGTTTCATTTTTTTAATAAAAAATCAATCAAGATCATGTCATTTAATTTATAATAATTTCATTTTTTTCATGTTTAAGTTCAAATTAGTAAGTTAGCATTAATTACAAATATACTTTCTTTCTAAGTCTTTAATGCAATATCTTTAGTTTCCTTTCTTGTTTATAATTACACATTTTTATTTAATTTATGTAATAAATAGCTTAAATTTAGATTTTTTTAAACATGTAATTTAAATTAATCTTCCTTTATCATTTAATTTCTTATAATAAATTAGGCAAGCACATAATTCACTTTTCAAAATCGTTATTAATAAAAGAGAAAATAGTAGTAATCGTGTGCCTAACACATTCTTCTTGCACAACTAAACTCTGGAATTGAGATTATTTGGTTAGTAGACAACAATGTCATCAAAATAAAAAAAGTTCGCAATTAATAATTTTTGTAAAATAAATGGGATGAATCGATACATCCCTTTTCAAAACATTACCGATAAACAACTCCTAAACTTGAACTCTTTTAATTCATCATATAAAAACTCTGGGATTTACTCATCCTAATTTTCAATTTAAAACGTAAGTGCTTTTAGAAAATCTAAAAACAAAACACTTGTTTTTCCTTGTACGCGACAACAATAATGCATAAATACCATTATAAGTCGCCAAAGACATCAATCCTGGTGGTAATGCATAAGTACCATTATAAGTTTTGAAAGAGGACGGTGTATTGAGTTGCATGAGGAGTCTCCTCCATCTAAACTATTTGTAACAAAAAAAAAATCAATAAATTAGTTGGTTCGTTGCAAGTGGCAATCCAAGCACTTATGTATTTTAGTTTTTTTTTTTGGAAAAAATAAAAAAAAATAATTAAAAGAAATATAGAAGAAGAAAAAAAGCTTTAGGTTTTCCAAGTCCTTGTCCATATACAAAACGGTTTCTTTAATTTTACAGAGTGATCTCATTTCATCCGTCTTTTTAGACTTTTGCTTTTCATTTATAATCATATTGTTTCCGTCTCTAACGATTTACGCCCGCGCGAGTTTCAATGCTACCTCACAAACTTTACATTAAATTCCAGTTTTGGCTATTTAATTTGTGATATATACTGAATTTCATTGATATCAATTCACTATTTATACGATAATATATATTTATATTTTTGAAAAATATCTCTACCTTTTGTTTTGGTGTGGGGGTGGGGGGAGGGTATGGGCATGGGTGATATATATATATATGTTACGTGTTCTAAGAAGTCATAAACATTTTTTTTTCCTGACACTATAGTTATAATGTAGTGCAATGTACATGCAAAAATGACCTTACTGTATTAAATACAAAAATGTTAGAATAATAATGTGAATGTTAGATTTGTGGATCGAATGTGTGAAAATCAATTGCTTATGGCGATTTTTTCTACCTTTTGTTAACTATTGTTATAGAGTGAGATTGCCAAAATTAGTTAGTGATAATATATGCTACATCTTCTTATATTTGTTTATATCATTTGAATCTATTATTAATACAGCTTTCTCAAATTTTATCATATACTCCATATAAAATTATTTTTTCCAAACAAATAAATCAGTGAGATAAAAGGATAATCAAAATGAAAGTGATTGTACTTAATTTGTTATGAGCTCCTGTAATGAAATTTATTTTGTCCGATTAAAAAAAACAAAGTGCAAATGACAAATTTGTAAGGTTAGCGGTTAGCAGATATCCCATTAAACTAGCTAGAGCTTTAGTCATCGTACAAACGTCTACTGTAATACACACAAGATAATATTATAAATAAATGAGACATCCAAAAAAAAAAAAAAAAAAAGGTATTGTAAATGAAACAGGACATGAGGAGTAGTACACACAAGACAATGTAAAAATAAATTAAGGCGCCGCAATAGGAATAGTTGAGGTTGGGGAGGCCGAAGGTGTCACCTCGAGGGAAGCATCAAGAGGCATTTTCATAGCCACAAGGATAGGTCCTAAGTTCATGAGCAATGTTCACCGGACCTTGACTCCTACTACCTTCACCCTTATAAACCTACACGCATAATGTATTATCATTGCCATCACATTTGCTAATTTCACCACATTCATGAAGTATAGCTAGAAGACTTTGTATTTCTTGAATCTCTTGATCATCAATCTTTTCTAAGGTTGGGTTATCGATATCGTCGTGCTTCGTATCGACAATGTGGTTGCCTTGGAAGGACTTGGCATATGGAACGAGTTTTAGGGTTCGGCAACCCTTCTCTCTGTGTGTTTGGAAGTACTCACAATGCTTATTTTTATCCCTTGTGATCACTAATCTGCCATTTGTATGGTGTTTTGTGAGTTTCCAGGGCATTATGCGGCCAGATAAATTATCTGTTCGTGCTAGTGATGATAATGTTGGTGGGAATTCTTTATTCTCCACCTTTCTCGACCTTAAAGTACGATGACGACGACGACCACGACGATGCTTGTCCTCAAAGGAGGGCACTAAGAAGACGCCGCCGCTGTCCGATCCAATCACTTCACTCATTGTATTGGATGTGCCTCCAGCATTGGCATCAAAAATTGTACAAGACCAGCTTGTTGAAGGAGATGTTGTTGGTGTTGGTGATGTTTTTGTCTGCAAGCAATCAACAATGTTGTGCCTCTCTTGATGTAAATATTGTGAAGTTGAGAGCTTTAAGTCATCCTTTCTAGAATCCATGATTTTGTACTTCTAAGAGAGGAGATGGAAAAAAATTCGATTAATCAAACCAAGATATATAGTCAATGAGACCATTAAATTAATTTAAGATAGTATATTAAATTTATATATATATATATATATGTATATGTATACATATAAACCAGTGGACAAAAGGGAAACAAATTAAATGGAGTGAAAAATAGAGAGATTTAAGCAACGCATTACCTCAAAATTGAGACAGGTCTTTGCAATTTTTAGGATATAGCAGAGATTTTTAGTCGTTTATTTATTTATTTCAAAATTACAGAGTGAAAGAAAGGAGAAGTAGAGGAAAGAAGTTGTTTATCTATCTCAATGCAGGAGAAAGAAAGAGACTTCATGCCTATTTATAGAAATGGTTTATCTATGCCTATTCAGTGAGTACAAAACAATATATATATACATAAACTTATTTCACCGGGATTAGTTTATTTTCGATAAAACATTCGGTTAAGATATTTGTCGAAGTTATGCTTGTTTAAACAACATCCTTTAGGATGTTAGTAAGAAGTAATTAATTCCAGTAGATCCACATAAATACAAGACTAATAATTTACTGATTTTGAGACTTTGAAGAAGAAAACAGAATTTGTTTTTGGGTGTGAGTTTTGAAGCTGTTAGACTTGCATGAAAGTTGTTCAATTTGGGACTTGTACACATCAATGCTGAGAGATGAATGTTGAAAAGCCTCGTGCTACTGCCTAATAAAACCATAAACTAGATGAAAAGTTCTTTTGAAAGACCTCAAAATGGTCTGCCTAGTAACTCCATAAATGCGACTAAAATATTTGAATAAAAATACAAAAAGAATGAATATCCACAGCATATTTGTTTGGCAGCATTCAATTTATTTCTTAACTCCATCATCTATTATATTTTCATAATTTTTGTACATGTAAAATGCAATCTTGATTTAATAGTCTCATAAACTATCTTGGTTTAATAACTTACATTTTTCCTACCCTCATTTGATTTAAGGTCGCATAAGATGTAAAATAAAGAACTGCCACCAACATTGTATGTCATCACTGACACGAACTGGTTATTTATAAGGCAGAATGCCGTACAAACTCTAAAAACACTGCATGGATGTCAAACTAGTCATCACAAAGGACGGAATTACGTACAAACAAATATATTATTTACTTAAACAAATATATTAAAATGATAATTATATATACATACATACATACATACATACATACATTACGTAATCATGAATGACCCTTAGATTTTCATAAAGAAGGAAATTTATTATTTAAAATAAACCAGGGAAATCTTTGTTATTAATGACAACATAGTAAAATTACGTAATTAGACTTTTAATTTTCAAATTAAAGAGATTCAGATTCAAACGATATTAAATAAGAAGATATTTACAAAAATTTATATAGGAAAGTAAAATTAAATTTAAATTTGAACTTTGAATTTTTTTAAAAAAAATTTCCTTAATTTGTTCTAGTTTAGATTTAAATCAACCACTATTATTATTATCATTATCAGATGATATCGCCCGACGTACATTTACCAAATTCATTATCAATACTCACGCAGGCCTTATAATAAAACCAAAAAAAATTGTCACCTAAAATTTTTATTTTCAAATATATATCCAACCGTACAACAGTATTTAGTTCATTTTGAATTAGTACTCGTTCTTTGTTCCAAAATATTTTACTATATCAATTTTTTTTTCTCTTTTTTTAAGTTTACTAAATTTTAAAGTTAATGAAAAATTTAAAAACACTCGGACATTATCATAAAGTACAGAATCCCAAATGAAAAACAAATATAAATCTCAAATATAAATGAATTAAATTAAACTAACACGCCGAACATACTAGAACTTGATCTTGTATTGTTTATTTTATACCATCGTCTGCTGCCACTGTAATCGCCACCGCTAACACCACTATCTCCTGTCACCGGCACGGTATTTCCGACAACCACATCATCTTCATTACCCTCATCATGTAGGGGGCTCTTTACATTGGCATCTATATCCTTTTGTAGTTTATCGTCATACGAAACGTCGTCGTTGAGTGGAACCATCGTGAGAGTAAGGCGACCGTTGGATCTGTGGGCCATGACATACTCTTGGTGATCGGGTTTCACCTCCTTGATAATCAAACGGCCATCGTTAGTGTAATACCTTTGTAGAATCCTCGGATGATGACACGTTGGCGGATACTCCTTGCGCATCATTTTCGCTATTCTTGGTTTATCTCCCATTTCAAGCTGCTTAATTATATGATGATGATGATTGTGCACAACAAAATTATATACGTGCACAAGGAAAGAAATTGTAGAGAGAGAAAGAAAGATGAGAGAGAGAGAGAAGAGGTTTTTTCTTTTCTTTTTTTTTTCTTTTGTAAACGAAAAACATCTTAAGTGTCACCACTCTTGTGCGAGAGAAATGATTTTTATTATGGTGAAAAAGATAATTTTGAAATGGGGAAAGATTTGTATTATGACAGCTAAGATCGTTACACCAAATTTTGAATATATAGTAACATACTAAAGTTAATCTAATTTTAGTCTCTTATTAAAAGGGAAAAAAAAATAAACGGTTGATTATGAGCTGGCTTTAGCCTTATAAGCAATAGATAATTGAAAACCTCAAGAAAAGAAATTATAAGATGTAATTAGAAGAATATTATATAGCGTTCAAGTAAAATTTAGAGATTTAGGTACACAATCTGGAGCATAAAAGAATTGAAACAAGACCATATAATACTTTTCCTTTTCCAAAATTAGAGATACATTTTTTTATAAATATTAAAATTTCATTTGTGATATAAATTTGTAACAATATCGAATTATAAAAATTTGTATTTAATAGTATTCATTATGTTCATCATTACATTTCAATTCAAAATTATTAAAAATATAAAAATCGCTTTAATTTTGAATTATACAATTTTACAAACCTATCTTATGTGAGTAATATATATCGAATGTGTTACTGCTATCTTTTTTTTTTCTTTTTGGTTTTGAAGTAATTTCTAAGTGACTATTTAAGTAAAGAATTTAGAAAGGAGAATAAAATATTCTATGACCAAGAGCTTCGATTCTAATATTTCAGAGTTTTTTTTTTGTTAAAATATATTAAATATTTTCAAACTACAAAATATATATACAAAGATAAAAAATTATCACTAATCTGATTTAAAAAGTTGAAGTCGTAATTTTGGATTAGTTCAGTTTAATTGATTAGGATTTGTTTCCCTAAGTCCAAAATTCTCTGATTTCCTTTTCCGACATGGCTATCTCATAATAATACGCAAAAACAATATGGAAGTAATATTTTAGATCCGTTCTAAAATTAATAATATTTTTAAAGATAAATTTTAAACTGCAAATAGTTTTTTCTTAAGATTGTAAACAACAATTACACTATCAAATTTCTTTTTTTCTCAAAGCATTCAATAATGGGCGACAAAGCATCTTAAATATCCAATTGACTTGGATAATGCTTTACGCTAAAATGTAAAATCCTCTAAACTCGCTCCTCTTTCTTAACATTTATGCCAAATCCACCCCAGCTCGGTTACTCTAAATTATACACTTTTTCCGTTATAAAAAAATAATTATATTTGATAAAAAAATTTGTTCCAAAAAAGACTTATATTTGAATTTTTTTTTATTATTTTGTAATAAATTAAAAAACTTTTAATTATAAATTTATAAACCTCATCATAATTTAAAGATTCAAAACAAATTTCATAAAAAATACTTAAGATTTGTAGATGAAAATCTAGATTAAAAATTCAATTTTAATATTTACAAAAAATGCAAATGTAACTCTTTTTATGGAATGGAGGATGCAATTATCTTAAATAAAATATACTATTCATATTTTATTTCTTTGTTACTTTGTATTTTTTTCATACAAAATCTTGCTAAAATTAAATAAAAACTATGATTCATATATATCGGGTGGTGGGAGACAAGGTCGTGTTGAGTTAAATCCACAAACTCTAGCATACCCTATCATAACCATTCATCTGTTTGTGCTTCATGTTTTTTTTTTTTTTTTTTAATTTGCAAAATCATATCTAATACTATTTCAATTCGAACTCATATTTGATCCTTCGACGTAAAGCTCAAAACAAAAATGTTTTTGACTTGCACTAACCCACAATCTAGTTATATTGATTAATGCCATTTCCATCTTATTTATTATATCGTCGTGCTTATCTCTATATTTCTAATGTTATGTTTTACTTTTATTTGTTTCAACATATCTAATCATATCCAATGGGAGAAATTAAATCGTCATTTTTTTTAAAAAACTATTATTGAAATAATAAGACTAACAGTACTGATTAATTAAGATAGATAGAGAAAAGGAAAAATGAAATAAATCAGAATAGAAACGAGGAAGAATATCATACCGAAAATGTAAAGATATTGCTCCTTTTTTTTTTCTCGGTTGTCTTTTGATTTTTTTTTTTTACGTATTGTAAGTGAATTTATATATATATATATATATATATATTAAATATTTTATTTTTATTCATAAACAATTTTCATTTAAAATATTTTTGATTATTAATTTTTAAAAAATTAAATAATTTTTTTAACATGTATATAAATTCACCAAAAATTAGGTAAATAAAAGTTAAATGATAATTGGAGGGAGTACACACTCTACACGTGTGTCATTGCTTGCCACCTTAACTTTACTTACTAATTAAGTCCGATTTTGAAACACTACTTTTCAAAGTGAAGGGTCACTTTCTATGAATATACCCTCGACCATCTAATTTTTACTTTCACGTTCCGTGTACCTCAAGCATGAAGTATCTTTTTGCAAAACAAATTTTTTTTTTTGTGATTAATGTGTCTATTTTTTTTTTTTGAAATACTGAAAGAATCGATGAAAATTAGTTAACACAACTCAGATATTAGACATAAAATACAAGGAAAAAAAACTAACGACTAATATGCCTATTTATTATTGAAATCAATAACAAGTAAACAAAAATATTAGTATTATTTCACTAGTTGACAAAGTTATCAAAGTCTCATAAATTTCTTATAGAATTCAAATTTTATTACTCTCATTCCAAGTGGAATAAAAAAATTTGGGATTTGTATATGTAACACTTATTTTAAAAGGAGTCAATTTAACAAATAAACAATAATTACGCTAACAAAAAGTTATTAAACAAAAATTAAATAAGAACTAATACAATTTTAATTACGATTTGATAAGAATTAAAATATAACTTATTTTGTTTACGTTGAACTCAACAATATATGCATGATTGTTAGAATCTCATCAACTCTTAATCCACCTATTCAAAAAGATATTCATTTTTCAATGTCTTTTTACAAGTCATTGCTTGATTGGCTTACAAGAGGAGTTCTAAGAGATAAAATAAAACTTCCCAATTGTACACTGCTTTCTAGGCGTTTGTCCCCTTGTGCTCTTTCATAAAGTAAGACACTAGCTAGAGAATTAGAATAGAATCACAACACACATTTAAAGCAAAAGTTTACATGAACCACACCACATTATTTGGACTGCTTGCTACTAGATTGTTGCTATATATATATGGTTAATTTAATCAACTAAAAGATCGTGAAGAGATGTGATAAATTACTAGAGAGGGAGAGAGAAAGAGATAGAGAGAGAGAGAGAGGCAATGGGAATGTCAGGGATTATGGAGTACTTATGTGAAGTATGGAGGAGTGTGAAGAAGCCTAAGAAAAGGAAAGTGTTAAATACCGTGTCCCTCAAAATCAGAATGGACTGTGAGGGCTGTCAAATGAAAGTAAAAAAGACTCTCTCTTCCCTTAAAGGTATACACGTGTGTGTGTGTGTATATATATATATATATGTATGTATGTTATATCGTTCTTCCTCTTCAATGAAATTTAGTTTAGTGCCATGATATTGATTTGGATTTTCATCTATGAATATATCTATAGGAAAGTAAACGATAAGTAACCGTGTAACTCTTGTTATATAAAAGTGTGCGTTGGTCCCAAAAAAAATTAAAAAATCAGATTCACTGACGCATTGAACGTGGCTCAATCCAGGTTAATCAGAATTTAAAGGACTACTAGATATTAGTTATCAATTAGAGCTGGGGGAAAAAAAAACAAAAAAAACAAAGAAACTCATTCAATAAAAAGTTTAAATCAATTTTATATGCTATAGCCAACTCATACACATTAAATGCTTTATTGCATGTTGATATCATTTCATCATGTTTGTCAAAACGAAAAACATACATATAACTATATAAGTTCCTAGAAATAATTTATATCGACTATTTTTTTAAGTGAGAAAAAAAAAATTACACAATCTGCGCTGGACGTCCCATTGCAAAATAGCCGTCGCAAATTGAATAGAAGGGACTGTAGGGGACGGCCCTTGCGAAGGAGAATTCCGTCACAAAAAGCGATATTGCGACAGATTTTGATCTCAGGGGAATTTTCCATCGTACATCCCCAGAGGCGGATCTACAGGGGGTGCGCACGCACCCCCATTATTTAAAATTTTTTTTTTTTTTTTAAAAATGAAGTTTCGTTGAGGACAATTGTAATTTTTTTGATATCTTATAATTTTTTTTTATAATTGTAATTTTTTATGGATTAACTTTATAATGTCAAACTAATGTTATGTATTATTCTCTTAAAAAAAAATTTTTGGCACTCCCATTATTAAATTTCTGGGTCCGCCACTGTACATCCCATATTTCTAATAGTAATATATTTGCAATAAATTTGTAAGATTGACTATTAGTTTTGAGAACGAACCTGCAGGTGTAAAATCAGTGGAAGTGGACTTGAAACAGCAGAAGGCGACAGTAACAGGATATATTGATGTAAATAAAGTGTTGAAGAAGGCACAATCAACAAAGAAAAAGGTGGAACCATGGCCATATGTACCCCACAGCTTGATTGCTCATCCTTATGCTGCTGGAGTTTATGACAAGAAAGCCCCTCCTGGCCTTGTTCGGATGACTCTGGATCCTGCGGTTGCTGCTCTCAATCCGGCCGAAGAGCGATACACCCTCATGTTTAGTGACGAAAATCCTAATGCATGCTCTATTATGTGATTAAATACCATGTTCTTGTAACCCCAGAAAAAAACACCATGTTCTCTTTATTGAGGATAACTCTCCTAATATTAGTTTTAGTTAATAATTCTATCAATAGGTTAGATAAGTATTATTAAATGTTATCTAGTGATTAGATTTATTATCAAGTTGTTATTAGAAGTTTATGTATATGATGTATTCTTCTCTTAGAGTTGTTTAGTTAGGTGTAATCAATTATTATTGGTTAATAAAATCTATTTCATTTATATGGTTTAATTTGGTATCAGAGTTTATTGGCCAAAATCAATCCTCGCTTTTCTTTGGTTCTTTTGATTTTACGTTTGCCACTAAATAAAGCCATTACTTTTGCCACATACCCTTCTTTTCCATTCTACTTGGGATGAACAAACAGACTCATTGATTCAGACCGAACTAGTTCTTGAAAAAACTACCGTTGATCAGTTAAGTCTTAAATTAGTCCTAGAGTTGATCAGGTCAGATCAGTCTAATCCTAGTTCAATAAAATGAAGACTATTAAGAATTTAAGATTACATCAGTCCTGGATCGAATCGATCCTAGACATGTTGGATTACTAGTTCAAGTCTTCTTTCCTTTTTTTTTGGTAATACATCAATTTAACTTATTTTTGAAAATAAAATATTAAAATATAAATTTTCTATTTGTTTTAATCAGATTGCTACAATTATAGTTATTACAGACTAATTATCTATTGAAAATGTATACATTTTAAATAAAAAATCGATAACTTAGAATAACTTTAGAATTATTTTATTAATATAAGGTTTTCAAATTTGTATAAAATTGAAAATACATTTTAATTATTGAGAAAATGATAAAACAAATTAATAAATTATGAATGTAATATATAAAAATTATGAAAAAATCCAATCTCAATCTCAGTCCAGTCTTGATCTAGGTCTAATTAATTTTAGTCTCAGTCCCGGACCCGTCTTTTGTTATTACATAAAGGTCTGGTAAATCTAGTTTTTTTAAGACTAGTCCTAAGTTCATCTCAGTCCATACTACGGTTCTAGTCGTTTTGTTCATACCTAATTTCTGCCCTAGCTGCTTTCTCTACTAGCCGCACAACACTCACATGTCATTCACTTCCTTTCTTTTCCTACTTATGGTTTTACAATCTTAAAAACATCATAGCAGAATCTATTCCTTATATGGCCAATAAACATTACCCACCTCCTGAGTTCTATTCCTCTCCATATGATCCCAAGTGGTGGTTTCGTCCAAAACAAAGTGATAAATACATTAACTCTACAAAACCTTTTTTCGATGAGGCCATTGGCGAAGAATCACAAGTGTCAAATTGGTAAATCAAAGACCTTTTTGACCAAATTTATTCTCTTGGAAAACTCCCTAATCAGTCGGTTAAGAGCTTTATTTTAGAGGCTAAGTCTCTTCCCTATGCACTTGCCTGCGCCAGTGATCCAATCGACCAAGTCGATCTCATCAATTGCATTATTAGTGGCCTTGATAACTCCCTTCGCGATTTCTTTCAATTGTTGTTCAAAATAAATCCTTCATATATTCTCTTTATATTCCTTATCTACCATTCTTTACAATCATGAAAAATTGTCTGTTTCGCGAAAGTCTCCAAATGCAACCTTTTCGAGTTATATTGTTGATTCTATTGTTCAGGATTCAAAGATCTGCCAGACATAGACCAACCATTGATCTTGAAGTTCCTAGTCATTCTCAACATTCTAAATGTTAATTCTTACAATCTTTTTTTCAAAATCACATAATTTTTAAAATTTAGACATTTTCAAGAATACATTTCTTGTTCAATTACCTAATTTATTTTCAGTTTGGAATTCCATGACTTATGATCTTGATCATCCATCAATTAAAGTTTAGTCGATGGAGAACATTTTGCGGCTATTTGATAACGATTTGCTGGCCATTCACTTTCTCCATATCCCCTAAATGATGACTATATTCATTGTAAAGGCTGACACATGTTTGATGGATTTGTTTGTTTCATGCCCACTTTTTCTCCCTTTAAAAGCCATGTTCCCAGTGCATTTCGCTCAAGCTTTGCGCCTGGTTCAAAATTCAAGCATCCCGATTTAGCAGATTTTTTATTGGTGAACAAGGTGAAAATTAATATAAATCAACTGTACGATATGATGAATAGTTTGTAAAGACAACGAATGTGGAAGCGGAAAAGATTAGGTCTTCACTATTTTTCTCCGTACGTTATGATTATGATGGTATATGAGTATTTGATGATTAGGAAAAATGATAGTCATTAGGTTCCTACAATGTTCCTTTTATAGAAAGAATAATCGGACCAACCCTAATGGATCAAACCTAAAACTTTAATTTCTATTAACCATTTATAAAATACCGAAATAGGTATATTGGATGTTTTAATTAAATATAACTTAAATGCTATTTACATATTTAATAATTAAGCCCATGCTAAATTTAGATAATTAATTATGATCCAATAGACCACATATTGGATGGATCCCCTCAGAATCCAACATGTGCTTCACAAAAATGGACTAATAATAAATTATAACATAATTATGTGCTTTTGGTGGGATGTTTATCCAATAAGAGGTAAATATGTCGCTTTTTCTATAAGAAGTAAAAAGAGGCAATAAGTAATGAATGTATATTCTAAAACAAATAAACTTATTACTCCTAGATCTTTTTCGGTAAGCAAAAGTAAACATCCAAAGCCTATTAAGTGCAATCAAAGAGCCCCTTACCCCCATCAACAAAATAGAAGCTTATTAAAAATCCGTATTGTTTATCCTTTTTTAAAAATCAAAACACTTTTTCTTTTCTTTAACCGCGTAAAGCTTATTTAGAAACAGTACAAAATTTAAAAGAAAGAAAAGCAATGTTCTATCTCTAATTGGGACCCACGGTCTTTTTATTTTTTGCATTTTTTTTAAAGCAAACTTTAACACTTGTAAATTTTGAATGAGAATAAGAGAATAGAAAGTTATTTCAAAAAGAAGAATATAAAAAATTTAACTTTAAAAAACTTTTCCTCCTTACTATATTCTCCTATGTTTTAAATTTGTCAGATATTTGGAAAGATGGAATCTTATTTAATTTAAATTTTCATTCAAATCTCACTATTTTTAAACAGAAAAGTTTAAGTAAAAGTGTCTATATTTTGTAATAAAATATTTTCTTTTCTTTTAAAGAAAAAATTAATAAGTATTAGATAAGTAATCGAGGTTATGTTGGAGATTATGGAGCCATACATTTGTAGATTGCATAAATACAATCTTATAGATAAAGGTAACTAGCAAAAGTGCTAGAAAACACTCATTATGTGGCCTAACCGAGTGCCATTTTCATGATGTTTTGAATAATTAGTTTGTGTTAACATGAGATTGGACTATGTGTATAATTATAAAGAATCCTAATGGAACATATATATTTTTAACAAATTTGTCATTATATATGTATGTATGTTATCATACGAAATTCATAATAATCACATTTTAGTTATTTTAGTAGATATAATGACCAAGTTACTTTTCCCCGATATTCACGATATTTGCTAGTTTTGAACATGATTGCTCCGAGAAAAACAAATAAATGAAAAATCTTAGATCCAAATAAGCTATACTATTCGTATTAAATTTCTTTGAAAGTGATACAGATTTTTTATTTCTGTTGATTAGTTGTCTAATTTCTAATCCTAAGAACTTGTATCCTCTCCATTAATATTTTTCTCCAACTTTCTTCAATACACCTTATAATTTTCAATAAAATTTATTTTATATAATCTTAACCGCATGTATAGATAAAACATAAAAAAATACGAAAATGTGTCAAGTTTCATACAATTTAACAATAATAAAATACATTAATCTTAATAGTTGAAATTTGATATAATTTAAATGATTGAGATTTGATTATATTTAAATAGTTAAATTCATGTGTTTTACATTATTAAATTGTATGAAACTTAATAAACTCTCAATTTTTTCATGTTCAATCCATCTGTATTGTACTATGATTAAAATTATATAAAATAAATTCTATTCGAAATTATTAGGTGCATGGCCAAGGGGTAATGGAGAGGAGTCAAGTTCGCATATTATATGCACTTACCGATCCGATTTGGCTCCTCTCCGTTATACAATCCCCATAATTTCTCTCAATGCACCTTATATCTTTAAATATAAATTATTTTATGTGATTTCAACCATACAGATAAATAGAACATGAAAAAAATAAGAGAATTTATCTATTTTCATACAATTTGATGATGTAAAATATATCCCTCTTAATAATTATTAAATATAAGATGGATATGTTTTATATTATCAAATTGCATAAAAATTTGTATAGCATCCTATGTTTTCCATATTAAATTCATTCGTAAGATTAAAATTATATAAAATAATTTATATTTAAAAGTATAAAGTGCATCGAGAAAATTTATAAAAATTATGTATCGAAGAAGAGCCAAATATCAATTCATCAATACAATCAGTAGTTTTCTTAATATAGGCGAATTGAAGTTATTAGATATTGCAAATATATATCGCGGCCTAATATATTCAACTTTCTACTATATATCGATTAATATAAATGTAAATATAAATACTGTGATATCTATCTATCTATCAGTCTATTTATTTATTTATTATTATATATTTGTTTACAAAAAAAAAACATGTTTAATAGAATTTTTTAGCATTTCTTTCTCCATTGGACTTTTTAATCTTCCTTTTCTAATACTAATTACAATTTCATCCCTCATATGTTAGTCTCCTTAATTACATTAAAAATAATTATTCTCATAAATAATAACTAAAGACCACTTTCAAATATTGCAAAATAAATATTATAAATAATAACTATAATAATAAAAGCATTCATAGGCATTATTGGACCCCAAAAATAAAATGTTATGTTATAATATCATCGTTATGTTATTCATAGAAATAAAAGTTGTCTAATTATAATTGGATGTGTAATTATATTTTTTACATTCTAATTGTAAAAAAATAAAATAATAATACATAAAAATAATTTGTAAAACATAAAAATATTGTAAATAAAAGAAAATTTATATTAAAAAATTTTAAATAAAAAATATCAAAATATTAAACAAGTAATAATAAAAAATTATATTACAAAATTAAAAATCAAAAAATTATCTAAATGCTAAAAAGTAATAACAAAAAATCTGTCTTGTGCACGCATTTCTATGCTAGTCATATGTATACTTTAACGATACAAAGTAAACAAAGAGTATCCATTCTATTATAATTACAATTATCGAAAGAAAATCTAATACAATATTACACGAGTTAACGTTAAAATAAGCAAAACAATATTATAAATAACAAATTCCGCAACGCAATTAATCTTAAAATAATCAAAACATTGTTTTAAAGAGCGTTAAAATAATCAAAACAATATTATAAAGGCGAATTCCGATACGCAACTAATCTTAAAATAATCAAAACAATGTTTTAAAGAGCGTTAAAATAATCAAAATAATATTATAAAGGCGAATTCTGATACGCGAGTTAATGTCAAAATAATTAGAAGGTATAAAAATGTTATAAAGGATGAATTCTAACACGCGAGTTAATATTAAAATAATTTAAACAATGTTATAACGAACGTTAAAATAACTGCAACAATGTCATAAAGAACGAATTCCAACATGCGAGTTAATATTAAAATAACTAAAACAGCGTGAAAGAGAACTTTAAAATAATCTGAAAAAATGTTATGAAGGATGAATTCCAACACACAAACTAATATTGAAATAATTACAACATTGTTAGCGTTAAAGTAATCAAAACAATACTATAAAGGACGAATTTCAATGTTGCAAATACCGTTAGGATAATCTAGTAAATGTTATAAAAAAATAAGAAAACGAAAAATAAATGATTGTTTTTATCATTAATCATTTATTTATATTTATTATGAGTTTTATCTTATCTTCACATTTCCCTATATGTAATTAAATTTTATAATTATTTTTATTAGTAAACACTTACATTTTGCGTCCTCTTATGTAACAAAAGATGATTTTGCCACGTGAATTAATCTTAAAATTACTATTTTAAAAAAAAAAAAGCATATCGTAGAGGACATATTCAAGTCTAAGACCTTGAAACAAAATCAAAGTAGAATTAGAGGGACGACCGACCCCATAAGACAATGATTAGTTAGGGGTATAGATGAAGGAATCTTAAGAAAGTGTGGTGGAAACATCACACTTTGTACTCAACTTCTCACTTATAAAAGCCTTTCTCGTGGTGCCATAAACGTGAATTCCCCTAAACCTTCTATATACACACACACGACACACAAAATAACACACACAATTATATTCGTACACCTCTACCTCTCCCCCTTTTCTCTCTATCATCCTTTCTACTTATTCCTAGAATTCCAAAGGTATATATATATATATATGAGCTATCTTTTCCTCTCTTAATTTGTTATAAATGTGTTTTTCACGATTTTGGGTGTCTTTAATTTGAGTTGTTAAATCAAATTGTTTCTTTAAATTCTGATCATTTACAATCTTCTTCTCTTCTTCTTTTAGTCACAACGTACAGCATTTGTTTGGCATTGTGTAGCTCTTTTGAAGGTGTAAGAATTGAAAGAGAACGAAACGTTAGATCTGATGGCAAATGTGAGTACAATCTTTTAAACTATCGCCACCTTTTCATAGTTTTATCATATTTTCAGGTTTTTACATACAAATGGGCCCTTGAGTTTGTGTATGAAACCATTGATTATAATCTATATGTGAAATTTACTTGCTTTAATTTGCATTTGCATGTAATTAAACTTCTAGAAGATTATATCTGAATGTTAGTTTGTTAATCACTTAATTATATCTCTCATCTTTTTTGCTTAAGAAGATTTGAATGGTAAAACTTTCTTCATATATATATATATATATATAAAGGGAAAACAGAAAATAGGTTACAATAAATTTTTTTATGTATTCCACAATGTTTTTCATAAATCTAACCTTATAGATGGATAGAGCATTAAAAAAAATGAAAATGTGCAAATTTTCATAATGTTTGATGATGCGAAGAGTATTTTTATAACTATATAAAATTATAAAAAAGTTTACATACGAAAATTTATTAAACTGTTATTGTTAAAAAAACTATGATGCACATCATAAAAATTATGAAACTTTGTGTACTCTATTATTTTTTCAATTTGTTTTCATCTGTATGGTTAAATTTTCCAAAATCAACATAATTAAAAATTATCATAGCCCAAAATTAAAAAATAAGTTGCAGCTTATTTCTCCTAATCTCATATATTAATGCTTGAATATAATTCAAGATAAGCAGAAACAAAGACAAAATAATTTTCGATTATGTGATAAACAAAGCACTTTTGAAATAATAAAATTACGGGCAAGAGTTTTGGAAGAAAAATATCCCGACAGAAGTTAATTAACATGTTCAAACTAATCAAGGTTAAAAAAAAAGAAAAGAAAAGGATGCTTACATATAAAAATTGTATATCTACATATTTTTTCAAATGGTTTAGAGATTTTCACTCTTCTATTTATGCTTAAGTAGTTTCGAAATTGACTCTTTTGGCCTCTATATTGTGACTATAGTTCGTAGGAAAGGAAACGAAAAAAATAAAAATAAGAGATAGAAAGAACTATAATTAATTTAAATTTATTAGGCCTGCGGGGTCCGCGTGGAGGTTTCTGAGAAAGTACATAATGTAACGGCGATATCATATCATAATAGTATAGGTCACTTGTTCAAGTGGCAAAGTTCCATGTGTCTTTTCGTCTCTTCTATTTGTTTCTCACTCTTTTTTAATTTTCTTCTTTATAGTCATCCCCTTTTCTACATAAAGGAATATATAGAAAATTATCTAGAAGTTTACATTTCAGACAGTAATTCCTTTGTGGTGACTTTTAGTTTGAATCACTCATGTACAGTAATATTATTACATCAATGTAACTATTCAAATGTTATAGTGGCATTATATCTGTCAACAAAATGTTAACTCCCATTTCACTCCATTTATGTCATAATCTTTATCCTTTTTTGGTAGAAATTAAAATATTACTTAATTGATGTCAAAATTTACTCATTCTATTTAGTTGACTTTATAGATATCCTTTTTAGGTAGCAATATTCTCAAGAGTATATTTTCTTTTTACATATCTTGTCATAGGTCGATATAAAATCTTTATTTATTTTCGTATGAAGAATCTTATCCTAAACTTATCTAGTAATATGATATAAAAACCTAAGTTTTTGTGCGTATTTTATGTTGACATCTTATTTTCTATCTCATCATTTTCTGTCTCCTTCATGTTTCGTACTTTGAGTATGTAAAATGATAGTTAAGTTCATTATAATTAACGAACCAAGAACACGTAAAAGATATTTAAGTTCGTTATAATTAATTAACAGAGTGGTCACTAATTATTTTCTTTATAAATTAGAGGCCCGTGTAATATACTAGTTTACCATTGCTTATATATGAAATATAATGAAGTTGCTATACTAGAACTTTTATAATTGATTTATATATGTATACGTAGATATTATTTTGACGATGCTCTCAAAGTATACATAATTACTCCTATTAGGAACATGGGAACATATTTTTGTGGTAGTCATGAAAATTGATAGTAGCTAATTTATCTTGACTCTTTTTTTTTCCCTTCTCTTTGTTTCGTTATTATCATCACGGTATATACACTTACACAGTTCTTTTATATGGATCATACATGTGCATATACATACATACATATCATAATTAAAATAAACTTTGATTATTTTTTATTAAAATAAATTTTGATTATTTTTTATTAAAATAAATTTTGATTATTTAAAATGTACCAAACCGTTATGATATAATTTGTCGCATACAATTCTAGTCTTCGTATGCACCTCATGCATACAACTGCGACACAATCGAGACAACACAGCATAAAACAAAGTGATGAAATCCACCTACTAAGAAAATTGGATTTTGCTTCTCTATACTAAGTATTTGGTTATCCAAATGAAACTCTTTCTTTTCTTATACTAACCATAACAATAATATTCCATATTCCCTTCCGAATATTCCTTTTGAAAAATATATAGCATAATATATCTACTCCCTTTTATTAAAATTTAAGATAAGTTTCACTTAATTTGTATCTTATTTAATTGTGAAATTTTATGTTTTATATATATATTTGATGTGATTTTGTTTGGTTTTGATTTGTGATAAAACAATGAATAATAAACTATAAAATATAGTTATTTTAAACTCTTGACATTTATAAGTGTCTATATATATATATATATATATATATATAACATGCAAAATTCTCAAAAATTTCTTAAATATGTTTTAGGAAAATTGAAATGTAATTCTAATTTTAGAATGGAGAGAAGCGTATATGGTTAGGCTATTAGTGTTGTTATGCAATTTTTTTGTTTCTTTCAAAAACGAAAACTATATACATTATAGTTACTCCCTTTCATTAAAATAGTGCTATAAAAATAATGGAAATAAAACGAATATAAACTCGTAACCTTTCACTACACTACATTGACAATTTGTTTTTAACAGAAGTTATTTTAACTTTATTTTATGGTGACTTGACAATTTAGTAGTATTGAATTAATCTCATTACTAGCAACTTTTAATTTTTTCTATTTACTTACTCTCTATTATAAGTTCACTATTTTGATTAACCGTTAGGTATTAAATTTTAAATTAACATTTTGTTATTTATAGATGTCTCCACATATGTATATATTATTTATTTAGCTAAATGAGATAGATACTTTTTTTTCTCTAGTATGTCATAATATTACTTATACTATGAGAATATGGTTTTCCCTTAATATGAAAGACCATCTGAAAATATATTTATTTAACATTAACTATTATGATATGCTATTGAACAATTCAATATTTTTAGTTTTTGAATCTTATAATAAAATGATTATTCATTATAAAATATGAAGGAAAAAAAACTTAGTATTAAAACCATCAAGGATAATTAACTAACGTTCATAATTAACATCTTTTATAAAGTATTGATTAATCATAGTATATATATTAACATAATTGTATTATTTTAATCAGATGCGAGCAACTAATGAAAATAGAGTTCAATTGGGACCTGATATGATACCTTCCCAATTTCAACAAAATCAACCCTTGTTAGTCGCTGATGCAGTAAGTATATATTCAACTTAAGGTGTTAATTAATTAATTCATTCATTGGTTAATTGTTAACTAATTAGATATTTATTTATTGTTTTTTATTTCTTGGAATTAAATTATATATTGCATTATGTTTTTTTAATTAAGCAGGCGGAGTTGGGAGCTCATGCCGATATGACTTCTCGGGCAAACGAAATGCTTTCGACTTTTTTTTATTCAACTCATGCTCCTCCTCATTACAACCCTATGCCCAGAATGAGGTACCCATATTCCTACCTACTTATTTTATTTTATTATTTTCTTAACCAATCTCAAAAAAAATAACATATATATATATATATATATATGAAATGTTTTAACTTTTAAATGATATGACATGCTAGTTTAAAACGAGTCCTAAAGAACTTAACCTTTTTACTTTATTGAGTTAGAGCTGCATAACAAATTCAGTTTATAAACTAACACCAAGAAGCTATATATTACTAATTATATTTAAGTATTGCTATTTTTTTTTAAAATATCGGTGTGGTTGGATTTACTCCTCCACCTAACCGTTAGACGGTTCTATACAGAATAATTTATTAGTCTAATCAATCTTAATTAACTTAAACTAATTTTCGTCTCAACTAATTTCCCATCTAAGAGGTAGGCATTCTTTTATTATCTGAATTCGTCTGACATATATTATAATATCAATCTGTTTAAGTAAATGAAACATAAACTATCATAGTTATATGTCAATATTAGAAATTACTTCGTGATAATTATTATATATGTATAAGAAAAATAAGAAGGCGCGTGGTCGCTTGTTTTTTCAATAAACTGAACAATTTTGTAACAAACAACTAGTATCACTTTGAGAATTGTTATTAACAAGCCAAAACTCTAAGAACATGACAATGAAATTTATTTGTACTTATATATCCTTAATAACTAATCAATCTCCTGGGAGCCCACCCTATTATAATCAAAAGGACAATTTGTCTAAATAATAATTTTTACTGTGCGCCTATAAATTTTGATATGTTAATAATAAGTCCCATTACATTTTATTAAAATGATGTAACTTGATCATATTCTAATTTAAGGTGATGTAATGTATTTATTTTAGAATTTATAATAATAAAATTATTAAGTAGTAGTGCATTGTAGATAATCTACATGTTTCATAAACAATATATTGACAATAAATGAAGCTAAATCGATCTTGTATTTTGAATGACTCAAATTGAGTGTGAAAAATCAAAAGTTATCTTTTAGTTGGAAGAGAAGAGGTCTTGTATATCTTCGTTTTTTTTAAGTATAATATACCAACCCGATCCTGTATATACAAAAGGATTTTATTTTATACGTAGTATTTTTTTTTTAATTCAATTTGTAAAATTTAGGGTGAATGACACTTTAGTATATATTAACATACAAAATACCATTTTAATAAGTGAAGTTTTTATTGATTCCAATTAGTATTAAAGTTATTATCGAATGCATTAAAATTACTATCAAAAGTACTAAAATTACTACAGAATTAATAAAATTACTACAAAAGTATTAATGGTGAAACGTAAAATATTTTTGAGTGAAGTGGAATCACCCCGGATGCACTAAAGTGTCTTTTTCCCTAAAATCTAACTTGCGTCATTATGCTTTTATTAGTGTTAATAATATTATAAAATACTTAAATTATTTCTAAGCACTCCATAGTAAAGTTACAATCTTTTTTTGCATCATTATAAAGTCAAAAGAGACTTTTTCTTAACACAAAAGGGAGGCAAGATTTTGTGTATCTGAACTTTGTTAAAGTAGGGAGAGTATATTTTGTGCATCTTTAGGATTTATTGAGGAAGTTAAAGTATATATATCTTTATAACCCAAAAAAAAAGTGTATTTACTAATTCTCTTCCCATGGAAGTACACTTGCAAGTATTAAAACTGATGAATATCTATATATATAACAAAATTTGTATATATTCATGTAATTGTGTTAGGCCTCAAGGTTATCCTTTACAAGCTGAACAATTTGCATATGGTACTGCATTTGATCCACAAGCCTTTTACCCCTTGGCACCAGATATGTCTATGCACTCCAGGTACGTACCCATTGCTTCTTACCTTTCTCCTGTGTATATCTTTCTTTCGTTTGGATTTTTTTTTTTTTGGGGGGGTGTGTGTGTGTGTGTGCTGGGGGGTGGGGTGAGGGTGGGGGGTGGGGAGTGGGGGTTTGTGGGGTTGTCGGGTTGGGGTATATCTCCTACCTATGTATAATGAAGCTACTTTCTTTTACTTTTACTACATGCATATTTTAATTTTATGTCGTTATATTACTGATCAATCCACGTTTCTGGAAAGCTTGAATTTATCCCTAACAAAAGTTTCTATGTTAATATGTTCATGCCATGATCTAGCAGAATATTTTTCTGACGCAATGGAGAACATAAGTATTCCCTAAT
This sequence comes from Centella asiatica, assembly GCA_014636745.2. NCBI lineage: Eukaryota > Viridiplantae > Streptophyta > Magnoliopsida > Apiales > Apiaceae > Centella > Centella asiatica. The sequence continues at coordinate 11,539,598 of CM025786.1, forward strand.
GTTCCACAATATTTTCTTTTTTCTTTTTCTTGGTTACAACCACAATATTTGTTGACCCTTAATAATCTCACAGAAGCCATATTGTTAAGTACTAATATCATCATACAATTATCACCAAAATCTCCAATTAAGTTTTTAAAACCAAAAATATAACTTTTTGGTTCCAAATTTACTTCTTTTCTAGTAATATAATTTGCACAATAGGTACATAAATTATTGGACATCGAGGGAATAACAGAGCTTATATAATTAGACCTTAACAATAAGTTTCATAAAAACCTAGCTACAGAAATTTTACCAGACCAACTCATCTAATTCATAGAAATCTTGTTCCTTCTACTAAAATCAAATTGTGTATTGTAAGGGATTTGTCTTCCTGTTAAATTTGTGGGGAACTCACGAAAAAACTTACGGAAAAGTCTCTCTCTCTCTCTCTCTCTCTCTCTCTCTCTCTCTCTCTCTATATATATATATATATATATATATATATAATTCTAGAAAAGAGAGAAAATACTATACATTATATAAGGTAACTAATAAACTTTTTGTGGATTATTGTTCGAGACCACATATGCTAGTGTTATTTGCTTTAAAGAATTGTGTTATAAATGTAGGATTCAGGACGAACATGATGAACTCCAAATATGGAATGGAGAAGTTGACCCAGTGATGATCAAGAACCCCATGGTGCCTCAAAGGTTTGTTCTTTTATATGGAATGACCATAGGTTTACTTAGCATGAATAAAAAGATCACGATTGTAGTCTAACTGAGACACACTTGGGATCGATCTAAAAATGATTGATATGTTAAGAGACCGGTCAAGTTTAAAATTGATCCGCGAATTTTTAAAATTCTATAATATTAAAATAAAAGACTAGTCTGATCCAGACTGTATATAATAAAAAAAGACTAGCCCGGACTAAGACCGGATCATGACTGGGACCATATTGAAACTGAGATTGGAGTTTTTAAAAATTTTCATATATTATACTCATAATTTATTGAATTTCTTTCAAAATTTATAATCACTTTCTCCATATTTCAAATGTATTTTAAATTTTCATACAAAACTAAAAACCTTATATTAATAAAATAATTATAAAATATTCTAAATTGTTGTTTTTCTTATTTAAAATTTGTACATTTTCGATAGAGAATTAGTTTGTATTAAATATAATTGTATTTATTTGACATAAAAATAGAAAAGTTATATTTTAATATCTTATTTTTAAAAATAAATTAAATTTATGCTTTAAAAAAAGAGAAAAAAATGATTTGAACAGGGATCGGACCGGCCCAACCTAAAATTGTTGATAATCTTCTTTTTATTGAAGTAGGACTGGTCTAGTTCGACCTGATCAACCTCATGACCAGTCCAAAACTGCACCGGTTAGTACAGTTTTTGTAAAGACCGATCCAATTCAGAAATAAAATTTTGTTTTAAAAAGTATATCGTAAAAATTTGAAAAAAAGTACCGTTACTCTCATAGCATAACTTATGCTCTGGCAAAAAATGTTTTTTTGTGTAAAACATTGATGTGTAGATATTTGTATTCATACAACATATACATACATATATTTGTATATGTTGTACGAATACAAATATCTATATATATATATATATATATATATATATATATATATATTTCTATAAATTGTTTGAAAATAAATTTCTGTGGAAAAGGATTTTGATGCAAAAAATAGATTCGGATATGTAAATTACTTAAGTCGTTGTGTCCGTACATTGCTTTCCTGAACAAATTTCAGTTTTCTATAAGATCAACTTTGAAAATCCTTGATGTAAAAATTAATATAAAATTCTTATTTTACATAAAGATGTTATTAGGAAATGAAATAATTAAAAAAAAAAAGCCTAATCTAGTTGGTACGAATCGACCTAATTTATCTAAATGTTATATTTATAGTAAAAAATTTATTTAGATTTTAAATTTATTCTTTTATACCCACACACACTCATATCTGTTTGTGTGCACAGCGCAAGAGGTCTGTCAACGAACCTTCGTAGAACAACTGTTTTGCCAAGTTCAAACGTTCCCCCTCAATCTCAACAGGTGTGATTCATCTTTATATCTTTTAGTATTTTGATTATATCACAAATTATTAACTTTAAAACAAAATTATGAGTTTTGAATCCTATATTTACTTAATAGAAATAAAGTACCTAAGTCAATATCATTTAGTAAATCATTTTATTTAGTCTCATTTTAAAAACATGTCTCAGATTTTAAAGTTTTAATAGTAGTCAGCGAAAAAGGGAACAAGTTCATATATATGCAGATAGTACTCCTTTTCTAAAATTTGAGATAAAACTTGACCAAATTTATTTGCAAAATTCAATAATGTGAAATTATTGTGAATTTTATGTTGTTCTAAATTTTATTTTTTAAACTGTTTAAGAAATTCTATTTTTCTAAGTTTCTTTTTATTTACGGAGTATTATTCTTGTTATATTTTATTTATTTATTCCTTAACCGGATTCATCGAATATCATCAAGGTCTAATTTAAGATAAAGGTTATGTTGACGGGTAACTTATTTAAGAAATATTAGTCAAACAAACATTGTAATTTTCAAACTTTAACCGACTAAATTCTACGTTACAAACTGTATTTTGAAAATCTTACAAAATTATGAAATTATAAATTTTGACAATATAATTTATACTGTCATAATTTAGAATCTCATTATTTTAAGTTAAAATTAACATGATTAATGTCACTCATGACACAAATTAAAAAGAGACAGCGCATGAACAATTAATGTCACTCATGGCATAAATTGTATTGATTTACTTATGTATTTATGTTTGATTGTGGATATGAATTTAGGAACCATACAACCAGATGGGAATTCCCAGCCCAGGGAGTGCAAGCCACAACTCCTCAAATTCATCAATTCCTCCAAAAGGGTAATTAGTAATGCTATTCTCCGTTCATAATTAAGTGGTGCCTTTAAAGATTTTTAACGGTTAAAATGATTGATTTTAACTTTAAAATTTACATATATGTTTACACTTGTACGTTTATAAAAATTAAATCTTACCAGAGATATGATTATATGAAATTTTTTATGGTTATAATATTATTGTTATATATATAAGGCAAATAGGAATTGAGCTATAGCTCAGTTTTATAATCTTATCCATTCGTGTTATGTTTCAGTTTCCTAAATATATGAGAAAAATCTAATTGTACGGATTAAATGAGTATACAAAAATAAACTATATGTACTTTTTTAGGGATTTTTTTGAGCACTTTTACATAATTTTTATAATCATATAAAAATCAATATATTTTAACCATTGAAAATATACAAATTTTACATAATTATTTAAATTATAGTATACACTACAAAATGATTTGAAAATTTGTATACTATTCTATCTTTTGATACTTTTTCAATCCGTACGGTTGGAATTTTTAGATAAATTATAAATATAAAATTAGTAAGTAAGATTTTGAATATAAGTTATAGCTCAATTAACTTATATATATAGTAAGTTTTATATTTATATATATATATATATATATATATATATATATATATATATATACAACACACATATACATACATACATAACAAAACTTTTAAGTCAAAAAATAGTTCATTTAACTAAAAGCAAATTAACCAAGGCAGTACGTTAATCAGGAACGGAGAGAATAGTAATTTCCATATTAAAACCCTACGCTGATCTCTACGTAGCTACGATTAGCACAATTGCAAACTAATAATTATTTATTTTTTTAAGTAATAATTACTTATGTTAATGTTTATTTTATCAGAAAACGCATTGCGAACTCGCTCTATGATCCTGAATTTCAGATGCGTGGCACATATTCCGATCCTTTTCTTCGGGCGTTCGCCGATAGCGAATACTTCGGTTCGTTATTATAATTAAAGTTAGACTAAAATACAATACTATCTCTCTCTCTCTCTCTCTCTCTCTCTCTCTATCTGTCTATCTCTATATATATATTATGGTTGTAAATTTTAAGATTGTTTAAAGAAAAATAGGCAAATAGAGTAGAAATTGAACTATAGTTGTTGAATTATTTTCAGAAAATTCTTGAAGTAGAAAAATATGGCATTTAGTGGGAATTAGTTGAAAACTAGTTTAACATCGATCTAAGAATGGTAAACAATTTTGTTTTTGTGTATGCACGTTACTTTGATGTTCCAACAAAAAAAAAAGGTCTCAATATATTGTGTTATTTTCCTAGTATTCATGAAATACTAAAAATCATTTTGTAGTGGGAATTTGTGAAATTTTTGAAGTAATAATTAGTTTTTCAATTACAATTTCCGACATGTGAATATAAGTACTTTAAGTATATAGCCAACTTTGTGATATATAATGGAAATGAAATAAATTCATCAATTTAAAAATTAATTCCTAAAGGAATATTAGTTTACTAATCCTTTTAGTTCTTGTGTTTGCAGATAAATTTCATCAACCTTGAAGATGCAATACGAGAAAAGTTGCTATGGAATGTGTTTTGTTCTTTTTGAAATTAGTAATTATGTTCTCTCCTAAAGGATGCTTATGAATGTTCTGTTAATTGTTCTTTTATGTGCTTTATATTTTAGTTCATGCTCTATGCATGTGGGAGAAAAATTGAAACTTTTTATATGACGTACGTATGATTTTTATTTGTCCCTATTCTTACCCCCTTTCCTTTTTCCCTTTTTAAGTTTTTGAAGGCTAAGATAGAAAAAATGACAGGTTGTTGGTAATTTCAAACCTTTAATTAGGTAACATTAATATAGCCCATTTATACTTTAATATGGAAAATAAAATAATTGTCATGTGTGTTCTGAAGACTCATAAATTTTTTTATTTGCAAAAATTATCTTATTTTATCAATATATATATATATATACAATTATAAATTCATCAATTCAGATATCTTTGAGAAATTTTCGAATCTCGGACTTTAGAACATTCACCGGAACCAGATATATAATAGCTAAAATTAATATTGCGACAATGGTAGAATAAATTTGTTGAAAGGATATGAGACTATTATCAATATATGTAACATCAAATTAAGGAATAAGATGAAAGATTGGAGAGGGAGAATTATGATATTATCTCTTCAATGATGTTTTGGCAATACATGGCTGCCTTTATATAGGCAATAGAAAACAAAGAATACATCGAATCAATCATTTCACCTACCTATATTAATGAATATTCAAATGTATATGTACATGCATGAATATATATATATATATATATATATATATATATATATATATATATATA